>OV656873.1:31583137-31983674 GCA_927399465.1 Sarcophaga caerulescens | reverse complement strand
ATATCGGGCTTCAAATATTGCCTATGTTAACAGAGTCTGGTTGGGATGAGGGATGATGGATGAAGGTTGATGGATATTGTGGAAAAATGGGACTTGCTGCAGATATCCGACTATACACAAATTGTAGCCTAAGGTGTCCCTAATAAAACGCAGTAACTCCTATCTCCCAAATAATTTTGGAACTTGAGATATCGCGCTTCAAATATTGCCTATATTAACAGAGTCTGGTTGGGATGAGGGATTATGGATGAAGGTTGATGGATATTGTGGAAAAATGGGACTTGCTGCAGATATCCCACTATACACAAATTGTAGCCTAAGGTGTCCCTAATAAAACGCAGTAACTCCTATCTCCCAAATAATTTTGGAACTTGAGATATCGGGCTTCAAATATTGCCTATGTTAACAGAGTCTGGTTGGGATGAGGGATGATGGATGAAGGTTGATGGATATTGTGGAAAAATGGGACTTGCTGCAGATATCCGACTATACACAAATTGTAGCCTAAGGTGTCCCTAATAAAACGCAGTAACTCCTATCTCCCAAATAATTTTGGAACTTGAGATATCGGGCTTCAAATATTGCCTATGTTAACAGAGTCTGGATGGGATGAGGGATGATGGATGAAGGTTGATGGATATTGTGGAAAAATGGGACTTGCTGCAGATATCCGACTATACACAAATTGTAGCCTAAGGTGTCCCTAATAAAACGCAGTAACTCCTATCTCCCAAATAATTTTGGAACTTGAGATATCGGGTTTCAAATATTGCCTATGTTAACAGAGTCTGGTTGGGATGAGGGATGATGGATGAAGGTTGATGGATATTGTGGAAAAATGGGACTTGCTGCAGATATCCCACTATACACAAATTGTAGCCAAAGGTGTCCCTAATAAAACGCAGTAACTCCTATCTCCCAAATAATTTTGGAACTTGAGATATCGGGCTTCAAATATTGCCTATGTTAACAAAGTCTGGTTGGGGTGAGGGATGATGGATGAAGGTTGATGGATATTGTGGAAAAATGGGACTTGCTGCAGATATCCCACTATACACAAATTGTAGCCTAAGGTGTCCCTAATAAAACGCAGTAACTCCTATCTCCCAAATAATTTGGGAACTTGATATATCGGGCTTCAAATATTGCCTATGTTAACAGAGTCTGGTTGGGATGAGGGATGATGGATGAAGGTTGATGGATATTGTGGAAAAATGGGACTTGCTGCAGATATCCGACTATACACAAATTGTAGCCTAAGGTGTCCCTAATAAAACGCAGTAACTCCTATCTCCCAAATAATTTTGGAACTTGAGATATCGGGCTTCAAATATTGCCTATGTTAACAGAGTCTGGTTGGGATGAGGGATGATGGATGAAGGTTGATGGATATTGTGGAAAAATGGGACTTGCTGCAGATATCCCACTATACACAAATTGTAGCCTAAGGTGTCCCTAATAAAACGCAGTAACTCCTATCTCCCAAATAATTTTGGAACTTGAGATATCGCGCTTCAAATATTGCCTATGTTAACAGAGTCTGGTTGGGATGAGGGATGATGGATGAAGGTTGATGGATATTGTGGAAAAATGGGACTTGCTGCAGATATCCCACTATACACAAATTGTAGCCAAAGGTGTCCCTAATAAAACGCAGTAACTCCTATCTCCCAAATAATTTTGGAACTTGAGATATCGGGCTTCAAATATTGCCTATGTTAACAAAGTCTGGTTGGGGTGAGGGATGATGGATGAAGGTTGATGGATATTGTGGAAAAATGGGACTTGCTGCAGATATCCCACTATACACAAATTGTAGCCTAAGGTGTCCCTAATAAAACGCAGTAACTCCTATCTCCCAAATAATTTGGGAACTTGATATATCGGGCTTCAAATATTGCCTATGTTAACAGAGTCTGGTTGGGATGAGGGATGATGGATGAAGGTTGATGGATATTGTGGAAAAATGGGACTTGCTGCAGATATCCGACTATACACAAATTGTAGCCTAAGGTGTCCCTAATAAAACGCAGTAACTCCTATCTCCCAAATAATTTTGGAACTTGAGATATCGCGCTTCAAATATTGCCTATATTAACAGAGTCTGGTTGGGATGAGGGATTATGGATGAAGGTTGATGGATATTGTGGAAAAATGGGACTTGCTGCAGATATCCCACTATACACAAATTGTAGCCTAAGGTGTCCCTAATAAAACGCAGTAACTCCTATCTCCCAAATAATTTTGGAACTTGAGATATCGGGCTTCAAATATTGCCTATGTTAACAGAGTCTGGTTGGGATGAGGGATGATGGATGAAGGTTGATGGATATTGTGGAAAAATGGGACTTGCTGCAGATATCCGACTATACACAAATTGTAGCCTAAGGTGTCCCTAATAAAACGCAGTAACTCCTATCTCCCAAATAATTTTGGAACTTGAGATATCGGGCTTCAAATATTGCCTATGTTAACAGAGTCTGGATGGGATGAGGGATGATGGATGAAGGTTGATGGATATTGTGGAAAAATGGGACTTGCTGCAGATATCCGACTATACACAAATTGTAGCCTAAGGTGTCCCTAATAAAACGCAGTAACTCCTATCTCACAAATAATTTTGGAACTTGAGATATCGGGCTTCAAATATTGCCTATGTTAACAGAGTCTGGTTGGGATGAGGGATGATGGATGAAGGTTGATGGATATTGTGGAAAAATGGGACTTGCTGCAGATATCCCACTATACACAAATTGTAGCCTAAGGTGTCCCTAATAAAACGCAGTAACTCCTATCTCCCAAATAATTTTGGAACTTGAGATATCGGGCTTCAAATATTGCCTATGTTAACAAAGTCTGGTTGGGGTGAGGGATGATGGATGAAGGTTGATGGATATTGTGGAAAAATGGGACTTGCTGCAGATATCCCACTATACATAAATTGTAGCCTAAGGTGTCCCTAATAAAACGCAGTAACTCCTATCTCCCAAATAATTTGGGAACTTGATATATCGGGCTTCAAATATTGCCTATGTTAACAGAGTCTGGTTGGGATGAGGGATGATGGATGAAGGTTGATGGATATTGTGGAAAAATGGGACTTGCTGCAGATATCCGACTATACACAAATTGTAGCCTAAGGTGTCCCTAATAAAACGCAGTAACTCCTATCTCCCAAATAATTTTGGAACTTGAGATATCGCGCTTCAAATATTGCCTATATTAACAGAGTCTGGTTGGGATGAGGGATTATGGATGAAGGTTGATGGATATTGTGGAAAAATGGGACTTGCTGCAGATATCCCACTATACACAAATTGTAGCCTAAGGTGTCCCTAATAAAACGCAGTAACTCCTATCTCCCAAATAATTTTGGAACTTGAGATATCGGGCTTCAAATATTGCCTATGTTAACAGAGTCTGGTTGGGATGAGGGATGATGGATGAAGGTTGATGGATATTGTGGAAAAATGGGACTTGCTGCAGATATCCGACTATACACAAATTGTAGCCTAAGGTGTCCCTAATAAAACGCAGTAACTCCTATCTCCCAAATAATTTTGGAACTTGAGATATCGGGCTTCAAATATTGCCTATGTTAACAGAGTCTGGATGGGATGAGGGATGATGGATGAAGGTTGATGGATATTGTGGAAAAATGGGACTTGCTGCAGATATCCGACTATACACAAATTGTAGCCTAAGGTGTCCCTAATAAAACGCAGTAACTCCTATCTCCCAAATAATTTTGGAACTTGAGATATCGGGTTTCAAATATTGCCTATGTTAACAGAGTCTGGTTGGGATGAGGGATGATGGATGAAGGTTGATGGATATTGTGGAAAAATGGGACTTGCTGCACATATCCCACTATACACAAATTGTAGCCAAAGGTGTCCCTAATAAAACGCAGTAACTCCTATCTCCCAAATAATTTTGGAACTTGAGATATCGGGCTTCAAATATTGCCTATGTTAACAAAGTCTGGTTGGGGTGAGGGATGATGGATGAAGGTTGATGGATATTGTGGAAAAATGGGACTTGCTGCAGATATCCCACTATACACAAATTGTAGCCTAAGGTGTCCCTAATAAAACGCAGTAACTCCTATCTCCCAAATAATTTGGGAACTTGATATATCGGGCTTCAAATATTGCCTATGTTAACAGAGTCTGGTTGGGATGAGGGATGATGGATGAAGGTTGATGGATATTGTGGAAAAATGGGACTTGCTGCAGATATCCGACTATACACAAATTGTAGCCTAAGGTGTCCCTAATAAAACGCAGTAACTCCTATCTCCCAAATAATTTTGGAACTTGAGATATCGGGCTTCAAATATTGCCTATGTTAACAGAGTCTGGTTGGGATGAGGGATGATGGATGAAGGTTGATGGATATTGTGGAAAAATGGGACTTGCTGCAGATATCCCACTATACACAAATTGTAGCCTAAGGTGTCCCTAATAAAACGCAGTAACTCCTATCTCCCAAATAATTTTGGAACTTGAGATATCGCGCTTCAAATATTGCCTATGTTAACAGAGTCTGGTTGGGATGAGGGATGATGGATGAAGGTTGATGGATATTGTGGAAAAATGGGACTTGCTGCAGATATCCCACTATACACAAATTGTAGCCAAAGGTGTCCCTAATAAAACGCAGTAACTCCTATCTCCCAAATAATTTTGGAACTTGAGATATCGGGCTTCAAATATTGCCTATGTTAACAAAGTCTGGTTGGGGTGAGGGATGATGGATGAAGGTTGATGGATATTGTGGAAAAATGGGACTTGCTGCAGATATCCCACTATACACAAATTGTAGCCTAAGGTGTCCCTAATAAAACGCAGTAACTCCTATCTCCCAAATAATTTGGGAACTTGATATATCGGGCTTCAAATATTGCCTATGTTAACAGAGTCTGGTTGGGATGAGGGATGATGGATGAAGGTTGATGGATATTGTGGAAAAATGGGACTTGCTGCAGATATCCGACTATACACAAATTGTAGCCTAAGGTGTCCCTAATAAAACGCAGTAACTCCTATCTCCCAAATAATTTTGGAACTTGAGATATCGCGCTTCAAATATTGCCTATATTAACAGAGTCTGGTTGGGATGAGGGATTATGGATGAAGGTTGATGGATATTGTGGAAAAATGGGACTTGCTGCAGATATCCCACTATACACAAATTGTAGCCTAAGGTGTCCCTAATAAAACGCAGTAACTCCTATCTCCCAAATAATTTTGGAACTTGAGATATCGGGCTTCAAATATTGCCTATGTTAACAGAGTCTGGTTGGGATGAGGGATGATGGATGAAGGTTGATGGATATTGTGGAAAAATGGGACTTGCTGCAGATATCCGACTATACACAAATTGTAGCCTAAGGTGTCCCTAATAAAACGCAGTAACTCCTATCTCCCAAATAATTTTGGAACTTGAGATATCGGGCTTCAAATATTGCCTATGTTAACAGAGTCTGGATGGGATGAGGGATGATGGATGAAGGTTGATGGATATTGTGGAAAAATGGGACTTGCTGCAGATATCCGACTATACACAAATTGTAGCCTAAGGTGTCCCTAATAAAACGCAGTAACTCCTATCTCACAAATAATTTTGGAACTTGAGATATCGGGCTTCAAATATTGCCTATGTTAACAGAGTCTGGTTGGGATGAGGGATGATGGATGAAGGTTGATGGATATTGTGGAAAAATGGGACTTGCTGCAGATATCCCACTATACACAAATTGTAGCCTAAGGTGTCCCTAATAAAACGCAGTAACTCCTATCTCCCAAATAATTTTGGAACTTGAGATATCGGGCTTCAAATATTGCCTATGTTAACAAAGTCTGGTTGGGGTGAGGGATGATGGATGAAGGTTGATGGATATTGTGGAAAAATGGGACTTGCTGCAGATATCCCACTATACATAAATTGTAGCCTAAGGTGTCCCTAATAAAACGCAGTAACTCCTATCTCCCAAATAATTTGGGAACTTGATATATCGGGCTTCAAATATTGCCTATGTTAACAGAGTCTGGTTGGGATGAGGGATGATGGATGAAGGTTGATGGATATTGTGGAAAAATGGGACTTGCTGCAGATATCCGACTATACACAAATTGTAGCCTAAGGTGTCCCTAATAAAACGCAGTAACTCCTATCTCCCAAATAATTTTGGAACTTGAGATATCGCGCTTCAAATATTGCCTATATTAACAGAGTCTGGTTGGGATGAGGGATTATGGATGAAGGTTGATGGATATTGTGGAAAAATGGGACTTGCTGCAGATATCCCACTATACACAAATTGTAGCCTAAGGTGTCCCTAATAAAACGCAGTAACTCCTATCTCCCAAATAATTTTGGAACTTGAGATATCGGGCTTCAAATATTGCCTATGTTAACAGAGTCTGGTTGGGATGAGGGATGATGGATGAAGGTTGATGGATATTGTGGAAAAATGGGACTTGCTGCAGATATCCGACTATACACAAATTGTAGCCTAAGGTGTCCCTAATAAAACGCAGTAACTCCTATCTCCCAAATAATTTTGGAACTTGAGATATCGGGCTTCAAATATTGCCTATGTTAACAGAGTCTGGATGGGATGAGGGATGATGGATGAAGGTTGATGGATATTGTGGAAAAATGGGACTTGCTGCAGATATCCGACTATACACAAATTGTAGCCTAAGGTGTCCCTAATAAAACGCAGTAACTCCTATCTCCCAAATAATTTTGGAACTTGAGATATCGGGTTTCAAATATTGCCTATGTTAACAGAGTCTGGTTGGGATGAGGGATGATGGATGAAGGTTGATGGATATTGTGGAAAAATGGGACTTGCTGCACATATCCCACTATACACAAATTGTAGCCAAAGGTGTCCCTAATAAAACGCAGTAACTCCTATCTCCCAAATAATTTTGGAACTTGAGATATCGGGCTTCAAATATTGCCTATGTTAACAAAGTCTGGTTGGGGTGAGGGATGATGGATGAAGGTTGATGGATATTGTGGAAAAATGGGACTTGCTGCAGATATCCCACTATACACAAATTGTAGCCTAAGGTGTCCCTAATAAAACGCAGTAACTCCTATCTCCCAAATAATTTGGGAACTTGATATATCGGGCTTCAAATATTGCCTATGTTAACAGAGTCTGGTTGGGATGAGGGATGATGGATGAAGGTTGATGGATATTGTGGAAAAATGGGACTTGCTGCAGATATCCGACTATACACAAATTGTAGCCTAAGGTGTCCCTAATAAAACGCAGTAACTCCTATCTCCCAAATAATTTTGGAACTTGAGATATCACGCTTCAAATATTGCCTATATTAACAGAGTCTGGTTGGGATGAGGGATTATGGATGAAGGTTGATGGATATTGTGGAAAAATGGGACTTGCTGCAGATATCCCACTATACACAAATTGTAGCCTAAGGTGTCCCTAATAAAACGCAGTAACTCCTATCTCCCAAATAATTTTGGAACTTGAGATATCGGGCTTCAAATATTGCCTATGTTAACAGAGTCTGGTTGGGATGAGGGATGATGGATGAAGGTTGATGGATATTGTGGAAAAATGGGACTTGCTGCAGATATCCGACTATACACAAATTGTAGCCTAAGGTGTCCCTAATAAAACGCAGTAACTCCTATCTCCCAAATAATTTTGGAACTTGAGATATCGGGCTTCAAATATTGCCTATGTTAACAGAGTCTGGATGGGATGAGGGATGATGGATGAAGGTTGATGGATATTGTGGAAAAATGGGACTTGCTGCAGATATCCGACTATACACAAATTGTAGCCTAAGGTGTCCCTAATAAAACGCAGTAACTCCTATCTCCCAAATAATTTTGGAACTTGAGATATCGGGCTTCAAATATTGCCTATGTTAACAGAGTCTGGTTGGGATGAGGGATGATGGATGAAGGTTGATGGATATTGTGGAAAAATGGGACTTGCTGCAGATATCCCACTATACACAAATTGTAGCCTAAGGTGTCCCTAATAAAACGCAGTAACTCCTATCTCCCAAATAATTTTGGAACTTGAGATATCGCGCTTCAAATATTGCCTATGTTAACAGAGTCTGGTTGGGGTGAGGGATGATGGATGAAGGTTGATCGATATTGTGGAAAAATGGGACTTGCTGCAGATATCCGACTATACACAAATTGTAGCCTAAGGTGTCCCTAATAAAACGCAGTAACTCCTATCTCCCAAATAATTTTGGAACTTGAGATATCGGGCTTCAAATATTGCCTATGTTAACAGAGTCTGGTTGGGATGAGGGATGATGGATGAAGGTTGATGGATATTGTGGAAAAATGTGACTTGCTGCAGATATCCCACTATACACAAATTGTAGCCTAAGGTGTCCCTAATAAAACGCAGTAACTCCTATCTCCCAAATAATTTTGGAACTTGAGATATCGGGCTTCAAATATTGCCTATGTTAACAGAGTCTGGTTGGGGTGAGGGATGATGGATGAAGGTTGATGGATATTGTGGAAAAATGGGACTTGCTGCAGATATCCGACTATACACAAATTGTAGCCTAAGGTGTCCCTAATAAAACGCAGTAACTCCTATCTCCCAAATAATTTTGGAACTTGAGATATCGGGCTTCAAATATTGCCTATGTTAACAGAGTCTGGTTGGGATGAGGGATGATGGATGAAGGTTGATGGATATTGTGGAAAAATGGGACTTGCTGCAGATATCCCACTATACACAAATTGTAGCCTAAGGTGTCCCTAATAAAACGCAGTAACTCCTATCTCCCAAATAATTTTGGAACTTGAGATATCGGGTTTCAAATATTGCCTATGTTAACAGAGTCTGGTTGGGATGAGGGATGATGGATGAAGGTTGATGGATATTGTGGAAAAATGGGACTTGCTGCACATATCCCACTATACACAAATTGTAGCCTAAGGTGTCCCTAATAAAACGCAGTAACTCCTATCTCCCAAATAATTTTGGAACTTGAGATATCGGGCTTCAAATATTGCCTATGTTAACAGAGTCTGGTTGGGATGAGGGATGATGGATGAAGGTTGATGGATATTGTGGAAAAATGGGACTTGCTGCAGATATCCCACTATACACAAATTGTAGCCTAAGGTGTCCCTAATAAAACGCAGTAACTCCTATCTCCCAAATAATTTTGGAACTTGAGATATCGGGCTTCAAATATTGCCTATATTAACAGAGTCTGGTTGGGATGAGGGATGATGGATGAAGGTTGATGGATATTGTGGAAAAATGGGACTTGCTGCACATATCCCACTATACACAAATTGTAGCCTAAGGTGTCCCTAATAAAACGCAGTAACTCCTATCTCCCAAATAATTTTGGAACTTGAGATATCGGGCTTCAAATATTGCCTATGTTAACTGAGTCTGGTTGGGATGAGGGATGATGGATGAAGGTTGATGGATATTGTGGAAAAATGGGACTTGCTGCAGATATCCGACTATACACAAATTGTAGCCTAAGGTGTCCCTAATAAAACGCAGTAACTCCTATCTCCCAAATAATTTTGGAACTTGAGATATCGCGCTTCAAATATTGCCTATGTTAACAGAGTCTGGTTGGGATGAGGGATGATGGATGAAGGTTGATGGATATTGTGGAAAAATGGGACTTGCTGCAGATATCCCACTATACACAAATTGTAGCCTAAGGTGTCCCTAATAAAACGCAGTAACTCCTATCTCCCAAATAATTTTGGAACTTGAGATATCGGGCTTCAAATATTGCCTATGTTAACAGAGTCTGGTTGGGATGAGGGATGATGGATGAAGGTTGATGGATATTGTGGAAAAATGGGACTTGCTGCAGATATCCCACTATACACAAATTGTAGCCTAAGGTGTCCCTAATAAAACGCAGTAACTCCTATCTCCCAAATAATTTTGGAACTTGAGATATCGGGCTTCAAATATTGCCTATGTTAACAGAGTCTGGTTGGGATGAGGGATGATGGATGAAGGTTGATGGATATTGTGGAAAAATGGGACTTGCTGCAGATATCCCACTATACACAAATTGTAGCCTAAGGTGTCCCTAATAAAACGCAGTAACTCCTATCTCCCAAATAATTTTGGAACTTGAGATATCGGGCTTCAAATATTGCCTATGTTAACAGAGTCTGGTTGGGATGAGGGATGATGGATGAAGGTTGATGGATATTGTGGAAAAATGGGACTTGCTGCAGATATCCGACTATACACAAATTGTAGCCTAAGGTGTCCCTAATAAAACGCAGTAACTCCTATCTCCCAAATAATTTTGGAACTTGAGATATTGGGCTTCAAATATTGCCTATGTTAACAGAGTCTGGTTGGGATGAGGGATGATGGATGAAGGTTGATGGATATTGTGGAAAAATGGGACTTGCTGCAGATATCCCACTATACACAAATTGTAGCCTAAGGTGTCCCTAATAAAACGCAGTAACTCCTATCTCCCAAATAATTTTGGAACTTGAGATATCGCGCTTCAAATATTGCCTATGTTAACAGAGTCTGGTTGGGGTGAGGGATGATGGATGAAGGTTGATCGATATTGTGGAAAAATGGGACTTGCTGCAGATATCCGACTATACACAAATTGTAGCCTAAGGTGTCCCTAATAAAACGCAGTAACTCCTATCTCCCAAATAATTTTGGAACTTGAGATATCGGGCTTCAAATATTGCCTATGTTAACAGAGTCTGGTTGGGATGAGGGATGATGGATGAAGGTTGATGGATATTGTGGAAAAATGGGACTTGCTGCAGATATCCCACTATACACAAATTGTAGCCTAAGGTGTCCCTAATAAAACGCAGTAACTCCTATCTCCCAAATAATTTTGGAACTTGAGATATCGGGCTTCAAATATTGCCTATGTTAACAGAGTCTGGTTGGGGTGACGGATGATGGATGAAGGTTGATGGATATTGTGGAAAAATGGGACTTGCTGCAGATATCCGACTATACACAAATTGTAGCCTAAGGTGTCCCTAATAAAACGCAGTAACTCCTATCTCCCAAATAATTTTGGAACTTGAGATATCGGGCTTCAAATATTGCCTATGTTAACAGAGTCTGGTTGGGATGAGGGATGATGGATGAAGGTTGATGGATATTGTGGAAAAATGGGACTTGCTGCACATATCCCACTATACACAAATTGTAGCCTAAGGTGTCCCTAATAAAACGCAGTAACTCCTATCTCCCAAATAATTTTGGAACTTGAGATATCGGGTTTCAAATATTGCCTATGTTAACAGAGTCTGGTTGGGATGAGGGATGATGGATGAAGGTTGATGGATATTGTGGAAAAATGGGACTTGCTGCACATATCCCACTATACACAAATTGTAGCCTAAGGTGTCCCTAATAAAACGCAGTAACTCCTATCTCCCAAATAATTTTGGAACTTGAGATATCGGGCTTCAAATATTGCCTATGTTAACAGAGTCTGGTTGGGATGAGGGATGATGGATGAAGGTTGATGGATATTGTGGAAAAATGGGACTTGCTGCAGATATCCCACTATACACAAATTGTAGCCTAAGGTGTCCCTAATAAAACGCAGTAACTCCTATCTCCCAAATAATTTTGGAACTTGAGATATCGGGCTTCAAATATTGCCTATATTAACAGAGTCTGGTTGGGATGAGGGATGATGGATGAAGGTTGATGGATATTGTGGAAAAATGGGACTTGCTGCACATATCCCACTATACACAAATTGTAGCCTAAGGTGTCCCTAATAAAACGCAGTAACTCCTATCTCCCAAATAATTTTGGAACTTGAGATATCGGGCTTCAAATATTGCCTATGTTAACAGAGTCTGGTTGGGATGAGGGATGATGGATGAAGGTTGATGGATATTGTGGAAAAATGGGACTTGCTGCAGATATCCCACTATACACAAATTGTAGCCTAAGGTGTCCCTAATAAAACGCAGTAACTCCTATCTCCCAAATAATTTTGGAACTTGAGATATCGGGCTTCAAATATTGCCTATGTTAACAGAGTCTGGTTGGGATGAGGGATGATGGATGAAGGTTGATGGATATTGTGGAAAAATGGGACTTGCTGCAGATATCCCACTATACACAAATTGTAGCCTAAGGTGTCCCTAATAAAACGCAGTAACTCCTATCTCCCAAATAATTTTGTAACTTGAGATATCGGGCTTCAAATATTGCCTATGTTAACAGAGTCTGGTTGGGATGAGGGATGATGGATGAAGGTTGATGGATATTGTGGAAAAATGGGACTTGCTGCAGATATCCCACTATACACAAATTGAAGCCTAAGGTGTCCCTAATAAAACGCAGTAACTCCTATCGCCCAAATAATTTTGGAACTTGAGATATCGGGCTTCAAATATTGCCTATGTTAACAGAGTCTGGATGGGATGAGGGATGATGGATGAAGGTTGATGGATATTGTGGAAAAATGGGAATTGCTGCAGATATCCCACTATACACAAATTGTAGCCTAAGGTGTCCCTAATAAAACGCAGTAACTCCTATCTCCCAAATAATTTTGGAACTTGAGATATCGGGCTTCAAATATTGCCTATGTTAACAGAGTCTGGTTGGGATGAGGGATGATGGATGAAGGTTGATGGATATTGTGGAAAAATGGGACTTGCTGCACATATCCCACTATACACAAATTGTAGCCTAAGCTGTCCCTAATAAAACGCAGTAACTCCTATCTCCCAAATAATTTTGGAACTTGAGATATCGGGCTTCAAATATTGCCTATGTTCACAGAGTCTGGTTGGGATGAGGGATGATGGATGAAGGTTGATGGATATTGTGGAAAAATGGGACTTGCTGCACATATCCCACTATACACAAATTGTAGCCTAAGGTGTCCCTAATAAAACGCAGTAACTCCTATCTCCCAAATAATTTTGGAACTTGAGATATCGCGCTTCAAATATTGCCTATGTTAACAGAGTCTGGTTGGGATGAGGGATGATGGATGAAGGTTGATGGATATTGTGGAAAAATGGGACTTGCTGCAGATATCCGTCTATACACAAATTGTAGCCTAAGGTGTCCCTAATAAAACGCTGTAACTCCTATCTCCCAAATAATTTTGGAACTTGAGATATCGGGCTTCAAATATTGCCTATGTTAACAGAGTCTGGTTGGGATGAGGGATGATGGATGAAGGTTGATGGATATTGTGGAAAAATGGGACTTGCTGCAGATATCCCACTATACACAAATTGTAGCCTAAGGTGTCCCTAATAAAACGCAGTAACTCCTATCTCCCAAATAATTTTGGAACTTGAGATATCGCGCTTCAAATATTGCCTATGTTAACAGAGTCTGGTTGGGGTGAGGGATGATGGATGAAGGTTGATGGATATTGTGGAAAAATGGGACTTGCTGCAGATATCCCACTATACACAAATTGTAGCCTAAGGTGTCCCTAATAAAACGCAGTAACTCCTATCTCCCAAATAATTTTGGAACTTGAGATATCGGGCTTCAAATATTGCCTATGTTAACAGAGCCTGGTTGGGATGAGGGATGATGGATGAAGGTTGATGGATATTGTTGAAAAATGGGACTTGCTGCAGATATCCGACTATACACAAATTGTAGCCTAAGGTGTCCCTAATAAAACGCAGTAACTCCTATCTCCCAAATAATTTTGGAACTTGAGATATCGGGCTTCAAATATTGCCTATGTTAACACAGTCTGGTTGGGATGAGGGATGATGGATGAAGGTTGATGGATATTGTGGAAAAATGGGACTTGCTGCACATATCCCACTATACACAAATTGTAGCCTAAGGTGTCCCTAATAAAACGCAGTAACTCCTATCTCCCAAATAATTTTGGAACTTGAGATATCGGGCTTCAAATATTGCCTATGTTAACAGAGTCTGGTTGGGATGAGGGATGATGGATGAAGGTTGATGGATATTGTGGAAAAATGGGACTTGCTGCAGATATCCGACTATACACAAATTGTAGCCTAAGGTGTTCCTAATAAAACGCAGTAACTCCTATCTCCCAAATAATTTTGGAACTTGAGATATCGGGCTTCAAATATTGCCTATGTTAACAGAGTCTGGTTGGGATGAGGGATGATGGATGAAGGTTGATGGATATTGTGGAAAAATGGGACTTGCTGCAGATATCCCACTATACACAAATTGTAGCCTAAGGTGTCCCTAATAAAACGCAGTAACTCCTATCTCCCAAATAATTTTGGAACTTGAGATATCGGGCTTCAAATATTGCCTATGTTAACAGAGTCTGGTTGGGATGAGGGATGATGGATGAAGGTTGATGGATATTGTGGAAAAATGGGACTTGCTGCAGATATCCCACTATACACAAATTGTAGCCTAAGGTGTCCCTAATAAAACGCAGTAACTCCTATCTCCCAAATAATTTTGGAACTTGAGATATCGGGCTTCAAATATTGCCTATGTTAACAGAGTCTGGTTAGGATGAGGGATGATGGATGAAGATTGATGGATATTGTGGAAAAATGGGACTTGCTGCACATATCCCACTATACACAAATTGTAGCCTAAGGTGTCCCTAATAAAACGCAGTAACTCCTATCTCCCAAATAATTTTGGAACTTGAGATATCGGGCTTCAAATATTGCCTATGTTAACAGAGTCTGGTTGGGATGAGGGATGATGGATGAAGGTTGATGGATATTGTGGAAAAATGGGACTTGCTGCACATATCCCACTATACATAAATTGTAGCCTAAGGTGTCCCTAATAAAACGCAGTAACTCCTATCTCCCAAATAATTTTGGAACTTGAGATATCGCGCTTCAAATATTGCCTATGTTAACAGAGTCTGGTTGGGGTGAGGGATGATGGATGAAGGTTGATGGATATTGTGGAAAAATGGGACTTGCTGCAGATATCCCACTATACACAAATTGTAGCCTAAGGTGTCCCTAATAAAACGCAGTAACTCCTATCTCCCAAATAATTTTGGAACTTGAGATATCGGGCTTCAAATATTGCCTATGTTAACAGAGTCTGGTTGGGATGAGGGATGATGGATGAAGGTTGATGGATATTGTGGAAAAATGGGACTTGCTGCACATATCCCACTATACACAAATTGTAGCCTAAGGTGTCCCTAATAAAACGCAGTAACTCCTATCTCCCAAATAATTTTGGAACTTGAGATATCGGGCTTCAAATATTGCCTATGTTAACAGAGTCTGGTTAGGATGAGGGATGATGGATGAAGATTGATGGATATTGTGGAAAAATGGGACTTGCTGCACATATCCCACTATACACAAATTGTAGCCTAAGGTGTCCCTAATAAAACGCAGTAACTCCTATCTCCCAAATAATTTTGGAACTTGAGATATCGGGCTTCAAATATTGCCTATGTTAACAGAGTCTGGTTGGGATGAGGGATGATGGATGAAGGTTGATGGATATTGTGGAAAAATGGGACTTGCTGCACATATCCCACTATACATAAATTGTAGCCTAAGGTGTCCCTAATAAAACGCAGTAACTCCTATCTCCCAAATAATTTTGGAACTTGAGATATCGGGCTTCAAATATTGCCTATGTTAACAGAGTCTGGTTGGGGTAAGGGATGATGGATGAAGGTTGATGGATATTGTGGAAAAATGGGACTTGCTGCAGATATCCGACTATACACAAATTGTAGCCTAAGGTGTCCCTAATAAAACGCAGTAACTCCTATCTCCCAAATAATTTTGGAACTTGAGATATCGCGCTTCAAATATTGCCTATATTAACAGAGTCTGGTTGGGATGAGGGATGATGGATGAAGGTTGATGGATATTGTGGAAAAATGGGACTTGCTGCAGATATCCGACTATACACAAATTGTAGCCTAAGGTGTCCCTAATAAAACGCAGTAACTCCTATCTCCCAAATAATTTTGGAACTTGAGATATCGCGCTTCAAATATTGCCTATGTTAACAGAGTCTGGTTGGGGTGAGGGATGATGGATGAAGGTTGATCGATATTGTGGAAAAATGGGACTTGCTGCAGATATCCCACTATACACAAATTGTAGCCTTAGGTGTCCCTAATAAAACGCAGTAACTCCTATCTCCCAAATAATTTTGGAACTTGAGATATCGGGCTTCAAATATTGCCTATGTTAACAGAGTCTGGTTGGGATGAGGGATGATGGATGAAGGTTGATGGATATTGTGGAAAAATGGGACTTGCTGCAGATATCCGACTATACACAAATTGTAGCCTAAGGTGTCCCTAATAAAACGCAGTAACTCCTATCTCCCAAATAATTTTGGAACTTGAGATATCGGGCTTCAAATATTGCCTATGTTAACAGAGTCTGGTTGGGGTGAGGGATGATGGATGAAGGTTGATGGATATTGTGGAAAAATGGGACTTGCTGCAGATATCCGACTATACACAAATTGTAGCCTAAGGTGTCCCTAATAAAACGCAGTAACTCCTATCTCCCAAATAATTTTGGAACTTGAGATATCTCGCTTCAAATATTGCCTATATTAACAGAGTCTGGTTGGGATGAGGGATGATGGATGAAGGTTGATGGATATTGTGAAAAAATGGGACTTGCTGCACATATCCCACTATACACAAATTGTAGCCTAAGGTGTCCCTAATAAAACGCAGTAACTCCTATCTCCCAAATAATTTTGGAACTTGAGATATCGGGCTTCAAATATTGCCTATGTTAACAGAGTCTGGTTGGGATGAGGGATGATGGATGAAGGTTGATGGATATTGTGGAAAAATGGGACTTGCTGCAGATATCCGACTATACACAAATTGTAGCCTAAGGTGTCCCTAATAAAACGCAGTAACTCCTATCTCCCAAATAATTTTGGAACTTGAGATATCGGGCTTCAAATATTGCCTATGTTAACAGAGTCTGGTTGGGATGGGGGATGATGGATGAAGGCTGATGGATATTGTGGAAAAATGGGACTTGCTGCAGATATCCGACTATACACAAATTGTAGCCTAAGGTGTCCCTAATAAAACGCAGTAACTCCTATCTCCCAAATAATTTTGGAACTTGAGATATCGGGCTTCAAATATTGCCTATGTTAACAGAGTCTGGTTGGAATGAGGGATGATGGATGAAGGTTGATGGATATTGTGGAAAAATGGGACTTGCTGCAGATATCCCACTATACACAAATTGTAGCCTAAGGTGTCCCTAATAAAACGCAGTAACTCCTATCTCTCAAATAATTTTGGAACTTGAGATATCGGGCTTCAAATATTGCCTATGTTAACAGAGTCTGGTTGGGATGAGGGATGATGGATGAAGGTTGATGGATATTGTGGAAAAATGGGACTTGCTGCACATATCCCACTATACACAAATTGTAGCCTAAGGTGTCCCTAATAAAACGCAGTAACTCCTATCTCCCAAATAATTTTGGAACTTGAGATATCGGGCTTCAAATATTGCCTATGTTAACAGAGTCTTGTTGGGATGAGGGATGATGGATGAAGGTTGATGGATATTGTGGAAAAATGGGACTTGCTGCAGATATCCCACTATACACAAATTGTAGCCTAAGGTGTCCCTAATAAAACGCAGTAACTCCTATCTCCCAAATAATTTTGGAACTTGAGATATCGGGCTTCAAATATTGCCTATGTTAACAGAGTCTGGTTGGGATGAGGGATGATGGATGAAGGTTGATGGATATTGTGGGAAAATGGGACTTGCTGCAGATATCCCACTATACACAAATTGTAGCCTAAGGTGTCCCTAATAAAACGCAGTAACTCCTATCTCCCAAATAATTTTGGAACTTGAGATATCGGGCTTCAAATATTGCCTATGTTGACAGAGTCTGGTTGGGGTGAGGGATGATGGATGAAGGTTGATGGATATTGTGGAAAAATGGGACTTGCTGCACATATCCCACTATACACAAATTGTAGCCTAAGGTGTCCCTAATAAAACGCAGTAACTCCTATCTCCCAAATAATTTTGGAACTTGAGATATCGCGCTTCAAATATTGCCTATGTTAACAGAGTCTGGTTGGGGTGAGGGATGATGGATGAAGGTTGATGGATATTGTGGAAAAATGGGACTTGCTGCAGATATCCGACTATACACAAATTGTAGCCTAAGGTGTCCCTAATAAAACGCAGTAACTCCTATCTCCCAAATAATTTTGGAACTTGAGATATCGGGCTTCAAATATTGCCTATGTTAACAGAGTCTGGTTGGGATGAGGGATGATGGATGAAGGTTGATGGATATTGTGGAAAAATGGGACTTGCTGCAGATATCCGACTATACACAAATTGTAGCCTAAGGTGTCCCTTATAAAACGCAGTAACTCCTATCTCCCAAATAATTTTGGAACTTGAGATATCGGGCTTCAAATATTGCCTATGTTAACAGAGTCTGGTTGGGATGAGGGATGATGGATGAAGGTTGATGGATATTGTGGAAAAATGGGACTTGCTGCAGATATCCCACTATACACAAATTGTAGCCTAAGGTGTCCCTAATAAAACGCAGTAACTCCTATCTCCCAAATAATTTTAGAACTTGAGATATCGCGCTTCAAATATTGCCTATATTAACAGAGTCTGGTTGGGATGAGGGATGATGGATGAAGGTTGATGGATATTGTGGAAAAATGGGACTTGCTGCAGATATCCGACTATACACAAATTGTAGCCTAAGGTGTCCCTAATAAAACGCAGTAACTCCTATCTCCCAAATAATTTTGGAACTTGAGATATCGGGCTTCAAATATTGCCTATGTTAACAGAGTCTGGTTGGGATGAGGGATGATGGATGAAGGTTGATGGATATTGTGGAAAAATGGGACTTGCTGCAGATATCCCACTATACACAAATTGTAGCCTAAGGTGTCCCTAATAAAACGCAGTAACTCCTATCTCCCAAATAATGTTGGAACTTGAGATATCGCGCTTCAAATATTGCCTATATTAACAGAGTCTGGTTGGGATGAGGGATGATGGATGAAGGTTGATGGATATTGTGGAAAAATGGTACTTGCTGCACATATCCCACTATACACAAATTGTAGCCTAAGGTGTCCCTAATAAAACGCAGTAACTCCTATCTCCCAAATAATTTTGGAACTTGAGATATCGGGCTTCAAATATTGCCTATGTTAACAGAGTCTGGTTGGGATGAGGGATGATGGATGAAGGTTGATGGATATTGTGGAAAAATTGGACTTGCTGCAGATATCCCACTACACACAAATTGTAGCCTAAGGTGTCCCTAATAAAACGCAGTAACTCCTATCTCCCAAATAATTTTGGAACTTGAGATATCGGGCTTCAAATATTGCCTATGTTAACAGAGTCTGGTTGGGATGAGGGATGATGGATGAAGGTTGATGGATATTGTGGAAAAATGGGACTTGCTGCAGATATCCCACTATACACAAATTGTAGCCTAAGGTGTCCCTAATAAAACGCAGTAACTCCTATCTCCCAAATAATTTTGGAACTTGAGATATCGGGTTTCAAATATTGCCTATGTTAACAGAGTCTGGTTGGGATGAGGGATGATGGATGAAGGTTGATGGATATTGTGAAAAAATGGGACTTGCTGCACATATCCCACTATACACAAATTGTAGCCTAAGGTGTCCCTAATAAAACGCAGTAACTCCTATCTCCCAAATAATTTTGGAACTTGAGATATCGGGCTTCAAATATTGCCTATGTTAACAGAGTCTGGTTGGGATGAGGGAAGATGGATGAAGGTTGATGGATATTGTGGAAAAATGGGACTTGCTGCAGATATCCCACTATACACAAATTGTAGCCTAAGGTGTCCCTAATAAAACGCAGTAACTCCTATCTCCCAAATAATTTTGGAACTTAAGATATCGGGCTTCAAATATTGCCTATGTTAACAGAGTCTGGTTGGGATGAGGGATGATGGATGAAGGTTGATGGATATTGTGGAAAAATGGGACTTGCTGCACATATCCCACTATACACAAATTGTAGCCTAAGGTGTCCCTAATAAAACGCAGTAACTCCTATCTCCCAAATAATTTTGGAACTTGAGATATCGGGCTTCAAATATTGCCTATGTTAACAGAGTCTGGTTGGGATGAGGGATGATGGATGAAGGTTGATGGATATTGTGGAAAAATGGGACTTGCTGCAGATATCCCACTATACACAAATTGTAGCCTAAGGTGTCCCTAATAAAACGCAGTAACTCCTATCTCCCAAATAATTTTGGAACTTGAGATATCGGGCTTCAAATATTGCCTATGTTAACAGAGTCTGGTTGGGATGAGGGATGATGGATGAAGGTTGATGGATATTGTGGAAAAATGGGACTTGCTGCAGATATCCCACTATACACAAATTGTAGCCTAAGGTGTCCCTAATAAAACGCAGTAACTCCTATCTCCCAAATAATTTTGGAACTTGAGATATCGGGCTTCAAATATTGCCTAAGTTAACAGAGTCTGGTTGGGATGAGGGATGATGGATGAAGGTTGATGGATATTGTGGAAAAATGGGACTTGCTGCACATATCCCACTATACACAAATTGTAGCCTAAGGTGTCCCTAATAAAACGCAGTAACTCCTATCTCCCAAATAATTTTGGAACTTGAGATATCGGGCTTCAAATATTGCCTATGTTAACAGAGTCTGGTTGGGATGAGGGATGATGGATGAAGGTTGATGGATATTGTGGAAAAATGGGACTTGCTGCACATATCCCACTATACACAAATTGTAGCCTAAGGTGTCCCTAATAAAACGCAGTAACTCCTATCTACCAAATAATTTTGGAACTTGAGATATCGGGCTTCAAATATTGCCTATGTTAACAGAGTCTGGTTGGGATGAGGGATGATGGATGAAGGTTGATGGATATTGTGGAAAAATGGGACTTGCTGCAGATATCCGACTATACACAAATTGTAGCCTAAGGTGTCCCTAATAAAACGCAGTAACTCCTATCTCCCAAATAATTTTGGAACTTGAGATATCGGGCTTCAAATATTGCCTATGTTAACAGAGTCTGGTTGGGATGAGGGATGATGGATGAAGGTTGATGGATATTGTGGAAAAATGGGACTTGCTGCAGATATCCCACTATACACAAATTGTAGCCTAAGGTGTCCCTAATAAAACGCAGTAACTCCTATCTCCCAAATAATTTTGGAACTTGAGATATCGCGCTTTAAATATTGCCTATATTAACAGAGTCTGGTTGGGATGAGGGATGATGGATGAAGGTTGATGGATATTGTGGAAAAATGGGACTTGCTGCACATATCCCACTATACACAAATTGTAGCCTAAGGTGTCCCTAATAAAACGCAGTAACTCCTATCTCCCAAATAATTTTGGAACTTGAGATATCGCGCTTCAAATATTGCCTATGTTAACAGAGTCTGGTTGGGGTGAGGGATGATGGATGAAGGTTGATGGATATTGTGGAAAAATGGGACTTGCTGCAGATATCCGACTATACACAAATTGTAGCCTAAGGTGTCCCTAATAAAACGCAGTAACTCCTATCTCCCAAATAATTTTGGAACTTGAGATATCGGGCTTCAAATATTGCCTATGTTAACAGAGTCTGGTTGGGATGAGGGATGATGGATGAAGGTTGATGAATATTGTGGAAAAATGGGACTTGCTGCAGATATCCGACTATACACAAATTGTAGCCTAAGGTGTCCCTTATAAAACGCAGTAACTCCTATCTCCCAAATAATTTTGGAACTTGAGATATCGGGCTTCAAATATTGCCTATGTTAACAGAGTCTGGTTGGGATGAGGGATGATGGATGAAGGTTGATGGATATTGTGGAAAAATGGGACTTGCTGCAGATATCCCACTATACACAAATTGTAGCCTAAGGTGTCCCTAATAAAACGCAGTAACTCCTATCTCCCAAATAATTTTGGAACTTGAGATATCGCGCTTCAAATATTGCCTATATTAACAGAGTCTGGTTGGGATGAGGGATGATGGATGAAGGTTGATGGATATTGTGGAAAAATGGGACTTGCTGCAGATATCCGACTATACACAAATTGTAGCCTAAGGTGTCCCTAATAAAACGCAGTAACTCCTATCTCCCAAATAATTTTGGAACTTGAGATATCGGGCTTCAAATATTGCCTATGTTAACAGAGTCTGGTTGGGATGAGGGATGATGGATGAAGGTTGATGGATATTGTGGAAAAATGGGACTTGCTGCACATATCCCACTATACACAAATTGTAGCCTAAGGTGTCCCTAATAAAACGCAGTAACTCCTATCTCCCAAATAATGTTGGAACTTGAGATATCGCGCTTCAAATATTGCCTATATTAACAGAGTCTGGTTGGGATGAGGGATGATGGATGAAGGTTGATGGATATTGTGGAAAAATGGTACTTGCTGCACATATCCCACTATACACAAATTGTAGCCTAAGGTGTCCCTAATAAAACGCAGTAACTCCTATCTCATAAATAATTTTGGAACTTGAGATATCGGGCTTCAAATATTGCCTATGTTAACAGAGTCTGGTTGGGATGAGGGATGATGGATGAAGGTTGATGGATATTGTGGAAAAATTGGACTTGCTGCAGATATCCCACTACACACAAATTGTAGCCTAAGGTGTCCCTAATAAAACGCAGTAACTCCTATCTCCCAAATAATTTTGGAACTTGAGATATCGGGCTTCAAATATTGCCTATGTTAACAGAGTCTGGTTGGGATGAGGGATGATGGATGAAGGTTGATGGATATTGTGGAAAAATGGGACTTGCTGCAGATATCCCACTATACACAAATTGTAGCCTAAGGTGTCCCTAATAAAACGCAGTAACTCCTATCTCCCAAATAATTTTGGAACTTGAGATATCGGGTTTCAAATATTGCCTATGTTAACAGAGTCTGGTTGGGATGAGGGATGATGGATGAAGGTTGATGGATATTGTGGAAAAATGGGACTTGCTGCACATATCCCAATATACACAAATTGTAGCCTAAGGTGTCCCTAATAAAACGCAGTAACTCCTATCTCCCAAATAATTTTGGAACTTGAGATATCGGGCTTCAAATATTGCCTATGTTAACAGAGTCTGGTTGGGATGAGGGAAGATGGATGAAGGTTGATGGATATTGTGGAAAAATGGGACTTGCTGCAGATATCCCACTATACACAAATTGTAGCCTAAGGTGTCCCTAATAAAACGCAGTAACTCCTATCTCCCAAATAATTTTGGAACTTAAGATATCGGGCTTCAAATATTGCTTATGTTAACAGAGTCTGGTTGGGATGAGGGATGATGGATGAAGGTTGATGGATATTGTGGAAAAATGGGACTTGCTGCACATATCCCACTATACACAAATTGTAGCCTAAGGTGTCCCTAATAAAACGCAGTAACTCCTATCTCCCAAATAATTTTGGAACTTGAGATATCGGGCTTCAAATATTGCCTATGTTAACAGAGTCTGGTTGGGATGAGGGATGATGGATGAAGGTTGATGGATATTGTGGAAAAATGGGACTTGCTGCAGATATCCCACTATACACAAATTGTAGCCTAAGGTGTCCCTAATAAAACGCAGTAACTCCTATCTCCCAAATAATTTTGGAACTTGAGATATCGGGCTTCAAATATTGCCTATGTTAACAGAGTCTGGTTGGGATGAGGGATGATGGATGAAGGTTGATGGATATTGTGGAAAAATGGGACTTGCTGCAGATATCCGACTATACACAAATTGTAGCCTAAGGTGTCCCTAATAAAACGCAGTAACTCCTATCTCCCAAATAATTTTGGAACTTGAGATATCGGGCTTCAAATATTGCCTATGTTAACAGAGTCTGGTTGGGATGAGGGATGATGGATGAAGGTTGATGGATATTGTGGAAAAATGGGACTTGCTGCACATATCCCACTATACACAAATTGTAGCCTAAGGTGTCCCTAATAAAACGCAGTAACTCCTATCTCCCAAATAATTTTGGAACTTGAGATATCGGGCTTCAAATATTGCCTAAGTTAACAGAGTCTGGTTGGGATGAGGGATGATGGATGAAGGTTGATGGATATTGTGGAAAAATGGGACTTGCTGCACATATCCCACTATACACAAATTGTAGCCTAAGGTGTCCCTAATAAAACGCAGTAACTCCTATCTCCCAAATAATTTTGGAACTTGAGATATCGGGCTTCAAATATTGCCTATGTTAACAGAGTCTGGTTGGGATGAGGGATGATGGATGAAGGTTGATGGATATTGTGGAAAAATGGGACTTGCTGCACATATCCCACTATACACAAATTGTAGCCTAAGGTGTCCCTAATAAAACGCAGTAACTCCTATCTACCAAATAATTTTGGAACTTGAGATATCGGGCTTCAAATATTGCCTATGTTAACAGAGTCTGGTTGGGATGAGGGATGATGGATGAAGGTTGATGGATATTGTGGAAAAATGGGACTTGCTGCAGATATCCGACTATACACAAATTGTAGCCTAAGGTGTCCCTAATAAAACGCAGTAACTCCTATCTCCCAAATAATTTTGGAACTTGAGATATCGGGCTTCAAATATTGCCTATATTAACAGAGTCTGGTTGGGATGAGGGATGATGGATGAAGGTTGATGGATATTGTGGAAAAATGGGACTTGCTGCAGATATCCCACTATACACAAATTGTAGCCTAAGGTATCCCTAATAAAACGCAGTAACTCCTATCTCCCAAATAATTTTGGAACTTGAGATATCGGGCTTCAAATATTGCCTATGTTAACAGAGTCTGGTTGGGATGAGGGATGATGGATGAAGGTTGATGGATATTGTGGAAAAATGGGACTTGCTGCACATATCCCACTATACACAAATTGTAGCCTAAGGTGTCCCTAATAAAACGCAGTAACTCCTATCTCCCAAATAATTTTGGAACTTGAGATATCGGGCTTCAAATATTGCCTATGTTAACAGAGTCTGGTTGGGATGAGGGATGATGGATGAAGGTTGATGGATATTGTGGAAAAATGGGACTTGCTGCAGATATCCGACTATACACAAATTGTAGCCTAAGGTGTCCCTAATAAAACGCAGTAACTCCTATCTCCCAAATAATTTTGGAACTTGAGATATCGGGCTTCAAATATTGCCTATGTTAACAGAGTCTGGTAGGGATGAGGGATGATGGATGAAGGTTGATGGATATTGTGGAAAAATGGGACTTGCTGCAGATATCCGACTATACACAAATTGTAGCCTAAGGTGTCCCTAATAAAACGCAGTAACTCCTATCTCCCAAATAATTTTGGAACTTGAGATATCGGGCTTCAAATATTGCCTATGTTAACAGAGTCTGGTTGGGGTGAGGGATGATGGATGAAGGTTGATGGATATTGTGGAAAAATGGGACTTGCTGCAGATATCCCACTATACACAAATTGTAGCCTAAGGTGTCCCTAATAAAACGCAGTAACTCCTATCTCCCAAATAATTTTGGAACTTGAGATATCGGGCTTCAAATATTGCCTATGTTAACAGAGTCTGGTTGGGGTGAGGGATGATGGATGAAGGTTGATGGATATTGTGGAAAAATGGGACTTGCTGCAGATATCCGACTATACACAAATTGTAGCCTAAGGTGTCCCTAATAAAACGCAGTAACTCCTATCTCCCAAATAATTTTGGAACTTGAGATATCGGGCTTCAAATATTGCCTATGTTAACAGAGTCTGGTTGGGATGAGGGATGATGGATGAAGGTTGATGGATATTGTGGAAAAATGGGACTTGCTGCAGATATCCCACTATACACAAATTGTAGCCTAAGGTGTCCCTAATAAAACGCAGTAACTCCTATCTCCCAAATAATTTTGGAACTTGAGATATCGGGCTTCAAATATTGCCTATGTTAACAGAGTCTGGTTGGGATGAGGGATGATGGATGAAGGTTGATGGATATTGTGGAAAAATGGGACTTGCTGCAGATATCCCACTATACACAAATTGTAGCCTAAGGTGTCCCTAATAAAACGCAGTAACTCCTATCTCCCAAATAATTTTGGAACTTGAGATATCGGGCTTCAAATATTGCCTATGTTAACAGAGTCTGGTTGGGATGAGGGATGATGGATGAAAGTTGATGGATATTGTGGAAAAATGGGACTTGCTGCACATATCCCACTATACACAAATTGTAGCCTAAGGTGTCCCTAATAAAACGCAGTAACTCCTATCTCCCAAATAATTTTGGAACTTGAGATATCGGGCTTCAAATATTGCCTATGTTAACAGAGTCTGGTTGGGATGAGGGATGATGGATGAAGGTTGATGGATATTGTGGAAAAATGGGACTTGCTGCAGATATCCCACTATACACAAATTGTAGCCTAAGGTGTCCCTAATAAAACGCAGTAACTCCTATCTCCCAAATAATTTTGGAACTTGAGATATCGGGCTTCAAATATTGCCTATGTTAACAGAGTCTGGTTGGGATGAGGGATGATGGATGAAGGTTGATGGATATTGTGGAAAAATGGGACTTGCTGCACATATCCCACTATACACAAATTGTAGCCTAAGGTGTCCCTAATAAAACGCAGTAACTCCTATCTCCCAAATAATTTTGGAACTTGAGATATCGGGCTTCAAATATTGCCTATGTTAACAGAGTCTGGTTGGGATGAGGGATGATGGATGAAGGTTGATGGATATTGTGGAAAAATGGGACTTGCTGCACATATCCCACTATACACAAATTGTAGCCTAAGGTGTCCCTAATAAAACGCAGTAACTCCTATCTACCAAATAATTTTGGAACTTGAGATATCGGGCTTCAAATATTGCCTATGTTAACAGAGTCTGGTTGGGATGAGGGATGATGGATGAAGGTTGATGGATATTGTGGAAAAATGGGACTTGCTGCAGATATCCGACTATACACAAATTGTAGCCTAAGGTGTCCCTAATAAAACGCAGTAACTCCTATCTCCCAAATAATTTTGGAACTTGAGATATCGGGCTTCAAATATTGCCTATGTTAACAGAGTCTGGTTGGGATGAGGGATGATGGATGAAGGTTGATGGATATTGTGGAAAAATGGGACTTGCTGCAGATATCCTACTATACACAAATTGTAGCCTAAGGTGTCCCTAATAAAACGCAGTAACTCCTATCTCCCAAATAATTTTGGAACTTGAGATATCGCGCTTTAAATATTGCCTATATTAACAGAGTCTGGTTGGGATGAGGGATGATGGATGAAGGTTGATGGATATTGTGGAAAAATGGGACTTGCTGCAGATATCCCACTATACACAAATTGTAGCCTAAGGTATCCCTAATAAAACGCAGTAACTCCTATCTCCCAAATAATTTTGGAACTTGAGATATCGGGCTTCAAATATTGCCTATGTTAACAGAGTCTGGTTGGGATGAGGGATGATGGATGAAGGTTGATGGATATTGTGGAAAAATGGGACTTGCTGCACATATCCCACTATACACAAATTGTAGCCTAAGGTGTCCCTAATAAAACGCAGTAACTCCTATCTCCCAAATAATTTTGGAACTTGAGATATCGGGCTTCAAATATTGCCTATGTTAACAGAGTCTGGTTGGGATGAGGGATGATGGATGAAGGTTGATGGATATTGTGGAAAAATGGGACTTGCTGCAGATATCCGACTATACACAAATTGTAGCCTAAGGTGTCCCTAATAAAACGCAGTAACTCCTATCTCCCAAATAATTTTGGAACTTGAGATATCGGGCTTCAAATATTGCCTATGTTAACAGAGTCTGGTAGGGATGAGGGATGATGGATGAAGGTTGATGGATATTGTGGAAAAATGGGACTTGCTGCAGATATCCGACTATACACAAATTGTAGCCTAAGGTGTCCCTAATAAAACGCAGTAACTCCTATCTCCCAAATAATTTTGGAACTTGAGATATCGGGCTTCAAATATTGCCTATGTTAACAGAGTCTGGTTGGGGTGAGGGATGATGGATGAAGGTTGATGGATATTGTGGAAAAATGGGACTTGCTGCAGATATCCCACTATACACAAATTGTAGCCTAAGGTGTCCCTAATAAAACGCAGTAACTCCTATCTCCCAAATAATTTTGGAACTTGAGATATCGGGCTTCAAATATTGCCTATGTTAACAGAGTCTGGTTGGGGTGAGGGATGATGGATGAAGGTTGATGGATATTGTGGAAAAATGGGACTTGCTGCAGATATCCGACTATACACAAATTGTAGCCTAAGGTGTCCCTAATAAAACGCAGTAAATCCTATCTCCCAAATAATTTTGGAACTTGAGATATCGGGCTTCAAATATTGCCTATGTTAACAGAGTCTGGTTGGGATGAGGGATGATGGATGAAGGTTGATGGATATTGTGGAAAAATGGGACTTGCTGCAGATATCCGACTATACACAAATTGTAGCCTAAGGTGTCCCTAATAAAACGCAGTAACTCCTATCTCCCAAATAATTTTGGAACTTGAGATATCGGGCTTTAAATATTGCCTATGTTAACAGAGTCTGGTTGGGATGAGGGATGATGGATGAAGGTTGATGGATATTGTGGAAAAATGGGACTTGCTGCAGATATCCGACTATACACAAATTGTAGCCTAAGGTGTCCCTAATAAAACGCAGTAACTCCTATCTCCCAAATAATTTTGGAACTTGAGATATCGGGCTTCAAATATTGCCTATGTTAACAGAGTCTGGTTGGGATGAGGGATGATGGATGAAGGTTGATGGACATTGTGGAAAAATGGGACTTGCTGCAGATATCCCACTATACACAAATTGTAGCCTAAGGTGTCCCTAATAAAACGCAGTAACTCTTATCTCCCAAATAATTTTGGAACTTGAGATATCGGGCTTCAAATATTGCCTATGTTAACAGAGTCTGGTTGGGATGAGGGATGATGGATGAAGGTTGATGGATATTGTGGAAAAATGGGACTTGCTGCACATATCCCACTATACACAAATTGTAGCCTAAGGTGTCCCTAATAAAACGCAGTAACTCCTATCTCCCAAATAATTTTGGAACTTGAGATATCGGGCTTCAAATATTGCCTATGTTAACAGAGTCTGGTTGGGATGAGGGATGATGGATGAAGGTTGACGGATATTGTGGAAAAATGGGACTTGCTGCACATATCCGACTATACACAAATTGTAGCCTAAGGTGTCCCTAATAAAACGCAGTAACTCCTATCTCCCAAATAATTTTGGAACTTGAGATATCGGGCTTCAAATATTGCCTATGTTAACAGAGTCTGGTTGGGATGAGGGATGATGGATGAAGGTTGATGGATATTGTGGAAAAATGGGACTTGCTGCACATATCCCACTATACACAAATTGTAGCCTAAGGTGTCCCTAATAAAACGCAGTAACTCCTATCTCCCAAATAATTTTGGAACTTGAGATATCGGGCTTCAAATATTGCCTATGTTAACAGAGTCTGGTTAGGATGAGGGATGATGGATGAAGGTTGATGGATATTGTGGAAAAATGGGACTTGCTGCAGATATCCCACTATACACAAATTGTAGCCTAAGGTGTCCTTAATAAAACGCAGTAACTCCTATCTCCCAAATAATTTTGGAACTTGAGATATCGGGCTTCAAATATTGCCTATGTTAACAGAGTCTGGTTGGGATGAGGGATGATGGATGAAGGTTGATGGATATTGTGGAAAAATGGGACTTGCTGCAGATATCCGACTATACACAAATTGTAGCCTAAGGTGTCCCTAATAAAACGCAGTAACTCCTATCTCCCAAATAATTTTGGAACTTGAGATATCGGGCTTCAAATATTGCCTATGTTAACAGAGTCTGGTTGGGATGAGGGATGATGGATGAAGGTTGATGGATATTGTGGAAAAATGGGACTTGCTGCACATATCCCACTATACACAAATTGTAGCCTAAGGTGTCCCTAATAAAACGCAGTAACTCCTATCTCCCAAATAATTTTGGAACTTGAGATATCGCGCTTCAAATATTGCCTATATTAACAGAGTCTGGTTGGGATGAGGGATGATGGATGAAGGTTGATGGATATTGTGGAAAAATGGGACTTGCTGCAGATATCCGACTATACACTAATTGTAGAATAAGGTGTCCCTAATAAAACGCAGTAACTCCTATCTCCCAAATAATTTTGGAACTTGAGATATCGGGCTTCAAATATTGCCTATGTTAACAGAGTCTGGTTGGGATGAGGGATGATGGATGAAGGTTGATGGATATTGTGGAAAAATGGGACTTGCTGCAGATATCCCACTATACACAAATTGTAGCCTAAGGTCTCCCTAATAAAACGCAGTAACTCCTATCTCCCAAATAATTTTGGAACTTGAGATATCGTTCTTCAAATATTGCCTATGTTAACAGAGTCTGGTTGGGATGAGGGATGATAGATGAAGGTTGATGGATATTGTGGAAAAATGGGACTTGCTGCAGATATCCCACTATACACAAATTGTAGCCTAAGGTGTCCCTAATAAACCGCAGTAACTCCTATCTCCCAAATAATTTTGGAACTTGAGATATCGGGCTTCAAATATTGCCTATGTTAACAGAGTCTGGTTGGGATGAGGGATGATGGATGAAGGTTGGTGGATATTGTGGAAAAATGGGACTTGCTGCACATATCCCACTATACACAAATTGTAGCCTAAGGTGTCCCTAATAAAACGCAGTAACTCCTATCTCCCAAATAATTTTGGAACTTGAGATATCGGGCTTCAAATATTGCCTATGTTAACAGAGTCTGGTTGGGATGAGGGATGATGGATGAAGGTTGATGGATATTGTGGAAAAATGGGACTTGCTGCACATATCCCACTATACACAAATTGTAGCCTAAGGTGTCCCTAATAAAACGCAGTAACTCCTACCTCCCAAATAATTTTGGAACTTGAGATATCGGGCTTCAAATATTGCCTATGTTAACAGAGTCTGGTTGGGATGAGGGATGATGGATGAAGGTTGATGGATATTGTGGAAAAATGGGACTTGCTGCAGATATCCCACTATACACAAATTGTAGCCTAAGGTGTCCCTAATAAAACGCTGTAACTCCTATCTCCCAAATAATTTTGGAACTTCAGATATCGGGCTTCAAATATTGCCTATGTTAACAGAGTCTGGCTGGGATAAGGGATGATGGATGAAGGTTGATGGATATTGTGGAAAAATGGGACTCGCTGCACATATCCCACTATACACAAATTGTAGCCTAAGGTGTCCCTAATAAAACGCAGTAACTCCTATCTCCCAAATAATTTTGGAACTTGAGATATCGGGCTTCAAATATTGCCTATGTTAACAGAGTCTGGTTGGGATGAGGGATGATGGATGAAGGTTGATGGATATTGTGGAAAAATGGGACTTGCTGCACATATCCCACTATACACAAATTGTAGCCTAAGGTGTCCCTAATAAAACGCAGTAACTCCTATCTCCCAAATAATTTTGGAACTTGAGATATCGGGCTTCAAATATTGCCTATGTTAACAGAGTCTGGTTGGGATGAGGGATGAGGGATGATGGATGAAGGTTGATGGATATTGTGGAAAAATGGGACTTGCTGCAGATATCCCACTATACACAAATTGTAGCCTAACGTGTCCCTAATAAAACGCACTAACTCCTATCTCCCAAATAATTTTGGAACTTGAGATATCGGGCTTCAAATATTGCCTATGTTAACAGAGTCTGGTTGGGATGAGGGATGATGGATGAAGGTTGATGGATATTGTGGAAAAATGGGACTTGCTGCAGATATCCCACTATACACAAATTGTAGCCTAAGGTGTCCCTAATAAAACGCAGTAACTCCTATCTCCCAAATAATTTTGGAACTTGAGATATCGGGCTTCAAATATTGCCTATGTTAACAGAGTCTGGTTGGGATGAGGGATGATGGATGAAGGTTGATGGATATTGTGGAAAAATGGGACTTGCTGCAGATATCCGACTATACACAAATTGTAGCCTAAGGTGTCCCTAATAAAACGCAGTAACTCCTATCTCCCAAATAATTTTGGAACTTGAGATATCGCGCTTCAAATATTGCCTATATTAACAGAGTCTGGTTGGGATGAGGGATGATGGATGAAGGTTGATGGATATTGTGGAAAAATGGGACTTGCTGCACATATCCCACTATACACAAATTGTAGCCTAAGGTGTCCCTAATAAAACGCAGTAACTCCTATCTCCCAAATAATTTTGGAACTTGAGATATCGGGCTTCAAATATTGCCTATGTTAACAGAGTCTGGTTGGGATGAGGGATGATGGATGAATGTTGATGGATATTGTGGAAAAATGGGACTTGCTGCAGATATCCGACTATACACAAATTGTAGCCTAAGGTGTCCCTAATAAAACGCAGTAACTCCTATCTCCCAAATAATTTTGGAACTTGAGATATCGGGCTTCAAATATTGCCTATGTTAACAGAGTCTGGTTGGGATGAGGGATGATGGATGAAGGTTGATGGATATTGTGGAAAAATGGGACTTGCTGCAGATATCCCACTATACACAAATTGTAGCCTAAGGTGTCCCTAATAAAACGCAGTAACTCCTATCTCCCAAATAATTTTGGAACTTGAGATATCGGGCTTCAAATATTGCCTATGTTAACAGAGTCTGGTTGGGATGAGGGATGATGGATGAAGGTTGATGGATATTGTGGAAAAATGGGACTTGCTGCACATATCCCACTATACACAAATTGTAGCCTAAGGAGTCCCTAATAAAACGCAGTAACTCCTATCTCCCAAATAATTTTGGAACTTGAGATATCGGGCTTCAAATATTGCCTATGTTAACAGAGTCTGGTTGGGATGAGGGATGATGGATGAAGGTTGATGGATATTGTGGAAAAATGGGACTTGCTGCACATATCCCACTATACACAAATTGTAGCCTAAGGTGTCCCTAATAAAACGCAGTAACTCCTATCTCCCAACTAATTTTGGAACTTGAGATATCGGGCTTCAAATATTGCCTATGTTAACAGAGTCTGGTTGGGATGAGGGATGATGGATGAAGGTTGATGGATATTGTGGAAAAATGGGACTTGCTGCAGATATCCCACTATACACAAATTGTAGCCTAAGGTGTCCCTAATAAAACGCAGTAACTCCTATCTCCCAAATAATTTTGGAACTTGAGATATCGCGCTTCAAATATTGCCTATGTTAACAGAGTCTGGTTGGGATGAGGGATGATGGATGAAGGTTGATGGATATTGTGGAAAAATGGAACTTGCTGCACATATCCCACTATACACAAATTGTAGCCTAAGGTGTCCCTAATAAAACGCAGTAACTCCTATCTCCCAAATAATTTTGGAACTTGAGATATCGCGCTTCAAATATTGCCTATATTAACAGAGTCTGGTTGGGATGAGGGATGATGGATGAAGGTTGATGGATATTGTGGAAAAATGGGACTTGCTGCAGATATCCCACTATACACAAAATGTAGCCTAAGGTGTCCCTAATAAAAAGCAGTAACTCCTATCTCCCAAATAATTTTGGAACTTGAGATATCGCGCTTCAAATATTGCCTATATTAACAGAGTCTGGTTGGGATGAGGGATGATGGATGAAGGTTGATGGATATTGTGGAAAAATGGGACTTGCTGCAGATATCCCACTATACACAAATTGTAGCCTAAGGTGTCCCTAATAAAACGCAGTAACTCCTATCTCCCAAATAATTTTGGAACTTGAGATATCGGGCTTCAAATATTGCCTATGTTAACAGAGTCTGGTTGGGATGAGGGATGATGGATGAAGGTTGATGGATATTGTGGAAAAATGGGACTTGCTGCAGATATCCCACTATACACAAATTGTAGCCTAAGGTGTCCCTAATAAAACGCAGTAACTCCTATCTCCCAAATAATTTTGGAACTTGAGATATCGGGCTTCAAATATTGCCTATGTTAACAGAGTCTGGTTGGGATGAGGGATGATGGATGATGGATGAAGGTTGATGGATATTGTGGAAAAATGGGACTTGCTGCACATATCCCACTATACACAAATTGTAGCCTAAGGTGTCCCTAATAAAACGCAGTAACTCCTATCTCCCAAATAATTTTGGAACTTGAGATATCGGGCTTCAAATATTGCCTATGTTAACAGAGTCTGGTTGGGATGAGGGATGATGGATGAAGGTTGATGGATATTGTGGAAAAATGGGACTTGCTGCACATATCCCACTATACACAAATTGTAGCCTAAAGTGTCCCTAATAAAACGCAGTAACTCCTATCTCCCAAATAATTTTGGAACTTGAGATATCGGGCTTCAAATATTGCCTATGTTAACAGAGTCTGGTTGGGATGAGGGATGATGGATGAAGGTTGATGGATATTGTGGAAAAATGGGACTTGCAACACATATCCCACTATACACAAATTGTAGCCTAAGGTGTCCCTAATAAAACGCAGTAACTCCTATCTCCCAAATAATTTTGGAACTTGAGATATCGGGCTTCAAATATTGCCTATGTTAACAGAGTCTGGTTGGGATGAGGGATGATGGATGAAGGTTGATGGATATTGTGGAAAAATGGGACTTGCTGCAGATATCCGACTATACACAAATTGTAGCCTAAGGTGTCCCTAATAAAACGCAGTAACTCCTATCTCCCAAATAATTTTGGAACTTGAGATATCGGGCTTCAAATATTGCCTATGTTAACAGAGTCTGGTTGGGATGAGGGATGATGGATGAAGGTTGATGGATATTGTGGAAAAATGGGACTTTCTGCAGATATCCCACTATACACAAATTGTAGCCTAAGGTGTCCCTAATAAAACGCAGTAACTCCTATCTCCCAAATAATTTTGGAACTTGAGATATCGGGCTTCAAATATTGCCTATGTTAACAGAGTCTGGTTGGGATGAGGGATGATGGATGAAGGTTGATGGATATTGTGGAAAAATGGGACTTGCTGCACATATCCCACTATACACAAATTGTAGCCTAAGGTGTCCCTAATAAAACGCAGTAACTCCTATCTCCCAAATAATTTTGGAACTTGAGATATCGGGCTTCAAATATTGCCTATGTTAACAGAGTCTGGTTGGGATGAGGGATTATGGATGAAGGTTGATGGATATTGTGGAAAAATGGGACTTGCAACACATATCCCACTATACACAAATTGTAGCCTAAGGTGTCCCTAATAAAACGCAGTAACTCCTATCTCCCAAATAATTTTGGAACTTGAGATATCGGGCTTCAAATATTGCCTATGTTAACAGAGTCTGGTTGGGATGAGGGATGATGGATGAAGGTTGATGGATATTGTGGAAAAATGGGACTTGCTGCACATATCCCACTATACACAAATTGTAGCCTAAGGTGTCCCTAATAAAACGCAGTAACTCCTATCTCCCAAATAATTTTGGAACTTGAGATATCGGGCTTCAAATATTGCCTATGTTAACAGAGTCTGGTTGGGATGAGGGATGATGGATGAAGGTTGATGGATATTGTGGAAAAATGGGACTTGCTGCAGATATCCCACTATACACAAATTGTAGCCTAAGGTGTCCCTAATAAAACGCAGTAACTCCTATCTCCCAAATAATTTTGGAACTTGAGATATCGGGCTTCAAATATTGCCTATGTTAACAGAGTCTGGTTGGGATGATGGATGAAGGTTGATGGATATTGTGGAAAAATGGGACTTGCTGCAGATATCCCACTATACACAAATTGTAGCCTAAGGTGTCCCTAATAAAACGCAGTAACTCCTATCTCCCAAATAATTTTGGAACTTGAGATATCGGGCTTCAAATATTGCCTATGTTAACAGAGTCTGGTTGGGATGAGGGATGATGGATGAAGGTTGATGGATATTGTGGAAAAATGGGACTTGCTGCACATATCCCACTATACACAAATTGTAGCCTAAGGAGTCCCTAATAAAACGCAGTAACTCCTATCTCCCAAATAATTTTGGAACTTGAGATATCGGGCTTCAAATATTGCCTATGTTAACAGAGTCTGGTTGGGATGAGGGATGATGGATGAAGGTTGATGGATATTGTGGAAAAATGGGACTTGCTGCACATATCCCACTATACACAAATTGTAGCCTAAGGTGTCCCTAATAAAACGCAGTAACTCCTATCTCCCAAATAATTTTGGAACTTGAGATATCGGGCTTCAAATATTGCCTATGTTAACAGAGTCTGGTTGGGATGAGGGATGATGGATGAAGGTTGATGGATATTGTGGAAAAATGGGACTTGCTGCAGATATCCCACTATACACAAATTGTAGCCTAAGGTGTCCCTAATAAAACGCAGTAACTCCTATCTCCCAAATAATTTTGGAACTTGAGATATCGCGCTTCAAATATTGCCTATGTTAACAGAGTCTGGTTGGGATGAGGGATGATGGATGAAGGTTGATGGATATTGTGGAAAAATGGAACTTGCTGCACATATCCCACTATACACAAATTGTAGCCTAAGGTGTCCCTAATAAAACGCAGTAACTCCTATCTCCCAAATAATTTTGGAACTTGAGATATCGCGCTTCAAATATTGCCTATATTAACAGAGTCTGGTTGGGATGAGGGATGATGGATGAAGGTTGATGGATATTGTGGAAAAATGGGACTTGCTGCAGATATCCCACTATACACAAAATGTAGCCTAAGGTGTCCCTAATAAAAAGCAGTAACTCCTATCTCCCAAATAATTTTGGAACTTGAGATATCGCGCTTCAAATATTGCCTATATTAACAGAGTCTGGTTGGGATGAGGGATGATGGATGAAGGTTGATGGATATTGTGGAAAAATGGGACTTGCTGCAGATATCCCACTATACACAAATTGTAGCCTAAGGTGTCCCTAATAAAACGCAGTAACTCCTATCTCCCAAATAATTTTGGAACTTGAGATATCGGGCTTCAAATATTGCCTATGTTAACAGAGTCTGGTTGGGATGAGGGATGATGGATGAAGGTTGATGGATATTGTGGAAAAATGGGACTTGCTGCAGATATCCCACTATACACAAATTGTAGCCTAAGGTGTCCCTAATAAAACGCAGTAACTCCTATCTCCCAAATAATTTTGGAACTTGAGATATCGGGCTTCAAATATTGCCTATGTTAACAGAGTCTGGTTGGGATGAGGGATGATGGATGAAGGTTGATGGATATTGTGGAAAAATGGGACTTGCTGCACATATCCCACTATACACAAATTGTAGCCTAAGGTGTCCCTAATAAAACGCAGTAACTCCTATCTCCCAAATAATTTTGGAACTTGAGATATCGGGCTTCAAATATTGCCTATGTTAACAGAGTCTGGTTGGGATGAGGGATGATGGATGAAGGTTGATGGATATTGTGGAAAAATGCGACTTGCTGCACATATCCCACTATACACAAATTGTAGCCTAAGGTGTCCCTAATAAAACGCAGTAACTCCTATCTCCCAAATAATTTTGGAACTTGAGATATCGGGCTTCAAATATTGCCTATGTTAACAGAGTCTGGTTGGGATGAGGGATGATGGATGAAGGTTGATGGATATTGTGGAAAAATGGGACTTGCAACACATATCCCACTATACACAAATTGTAGCCTAAGGTGTCCCTAATAAAACGCAGTAACTCCTATCTCCCAAATAATTTTGGAACTTGAGATATCGCGCTTCAAATATTGCCTATGTTAACAGAGTCTGGTTGGGATGAGGGATGATGGATGAAGGTTGATGGATATTGTGGAAAAATGGGACTTGCTGCAGATATCCGACTATACACAAATTGTAGCCTAAGGTGTCCCTAATAAAACGCAGTAACTCCTATCTCCCAAATAATTTTGGAACTTGAGATATCGGGCTTCAAATATTGCCTATGTTAACAGAGTCTGGTTGGGATGAGGGATGATGGATGAAGGTTGATGGATATTGTGGAAAAATGGGACTTGCTGCAGATATCCCACTATACACAAATTGTAGCCTAAGGTGTCCCTAATAAAACGCAGTAACTCCTATCTCCCAAATAATTTTGGAACTTGAGATATCGGGCTTCAAATATTGCCTATGTTAACAGAGTCTGGTTGGGATGAGGGATGATGGATGAAGGTTGATGGATATTGTGGAAAAATGGGACTTGCTGCAGATATCCCACTATACACAAATTGTAGCCTAAGGTGTCCCTAATAAAACGCAGTAACTCCTATCTCCCAAATAATTTTGGAACTTGAGATATCGGGCTTCAAATATTGCCTATGTTAACAGAGTCTGGTTGGGATGATGGATGAAGGTTGATGGATATTGTGGAAAAATGGGACTTGCTGCAGATATCCCACTATACACAAATTGTAGCCTAAGGTGTCCCTAATAAAACGCAGTAACTCCTATCTCCCAAATAATTTTGGAACTTGAGATATCGGGCTTCAAATATTGCCTATGTTAACAGAGTCTGGTTGGGATGAGGGATGATGGATGAAGGTTGATGGATATTGTGGAAAAATGGGACTTGCTGCACATATCCCACTATACACAAATTGTAGCCTAAGGTGTCCCTAATAAAACGCAGTAACTCCTATCTCCCAAATAATTTTGGAACTTGAGATATCGGGCTTCAAATATTGCCTATGTTAACAGAGTCTGGTTGGGGTGAGGGATGATGGATGAAGGTTGATGGATATTGTGGAAAAATCGGACTTGCTGCACATATCCCACTATACACAAATTGTAGCCTAAGGTGTTCCTAATAAAACGCAGTAACTCCTATCTCCCAAATAATTTTGGAACTTGAGATATCGGGCTTCAAATATTGCCTATGTTAACAGAGTCTGGTTGGGATGAGGGATGATGGATGAAGGTTGATGGATATTGTGGAAAAATGGGACTTGCTGCAGATATCCCACTATACACAAATTGTAGCCTAAGGTGTCCCTAATAAAACGCAGTAACTCCTATCTCCCAAATAATTTTGGAACTTGAGATATCGGGCTTCAAATATTGCCTATGTTAACAGAGTCTGGTTGGGATGAGGGATGATGGATGAAGGTTGATGGATATTGTGGAAAAATGGGACTTGCTGCAGATATCCCACTATACACAAATTGTAGCCTAAGGTGTCCCTAATAAAACGCAGTAACTCCTATCTCCCAAATAATTTTGGAACTTGAGATATCGGGCTTCAAATATTGCCTATGTTAACAGAGTCTGGTTGGGATGAGGGATTATGGATGAAGGTTGATGGATATTGTGGAAAAATGGGACTTGCAACACATATCCCACTATACACAAATTGTAGCCTAAGGTGTCCCTAATAAAACGCAGTAACTCCTATCTCCCAAATAATTTTGGAACTTGAGATATCGGGCTTCAAATATTGCCTATGTTAACAGAGTCTGGTTGGGATGAGGGATGATGGATGAAGGTTGATGGATATTGTGGAAAAATGGGACTTGCTGCACATATCCCACTATACACAAATTGTAGCCTAAGGTGTCCCTAATAAAACGCAGTAACTCCTATCTCCCAAATAATTTTGGAACTTGAGATATCGGGCTTCAAATATTGCCTATGTTAACAGAGTCTGGTTGGGATGAGGGATGATGGATGAAGGTTGATGGATATTGTGGAAAAATGGGACTTGCTGCAGATATCCCACTATACACAAATTGTAGCCTAAGGTGTCCCTAATAAAACGCAGTAACTCCTATCTCCCAAATAATTTTGGAACTTGAGATATCGGGCTTCAAATATTGCCTATGTTAACAGAGTCTGGTTGGGATGATGGATGAAGGTTGATGGATATTGTGGAAAAATGGAACTTGCTGCACATATCCCACTATACACAAATTGTAGCCTAAGGTGTCCCTAATAAAACGCAGTAACTCCTATCTCCCAAATAATTTTGGAACTTGAGATATCGCGCTTCAAATATTGCCTATATTAACAGAGTCTGGTTGGGATGAGGGATGATGGATGAAGGTTGATGGATATTGTGGAAAAATGGGACTTGCTGCAGATATCCCACTATACACAAAATGTAGCCTAAGGTGTCCCTAATAAAAAGCAGTAACTCCTATCTCCCAAATAATTTTGGAACTTGAGATATCGCGCTTCAAATATTGCCTATATTAACAGAGTCTGGTTGGGATGAGGGATGATGGATGAAGGTTGATGGATATTGTGGAAAAATGGGACTTGCTGCAGATATCCCACTATACACAAATTGTAGCCTAAGGTGTCCCTAATAAAACGCAGTAACTCCTATCTCCCAAATAATTTTGGAACTTGAGATATCGGGCTTCAAATATTGCCTATGTTAACAGAGTCTGGTTGGGATGAGGGATGATGGATGAAGGTTGATGGATATTGTGGAAAAATGGGACTTGCTGCAGATATCCCACTATACACAAATTGTAGCCTAAGGTGTCCCTAATAAAACGCAGTAACTCCTATCTCCCAAATAATTTTGGAACTTGAGATATCGGGCTTCAAATATTGCCTATGTTAACAGAGTCTGGTTGGGATGAGGGATGATGGATGAAGGTTGATGGATATTGTGGAAAAATGGGACTTGCTGCACATATCCCACTATACACAAATTGTAGCCTAAGGTGTCCCTAATAAAACGCAGTAACTCCTATCTCCCAAATAATTTTGGAACTTGAGATATCGGGCTTCAAATATTGCCTATGTTAACAGAGTCTGGTTGGGATGAGGGATGATGGATGAAGGTTGATGGATATTGTGGAAAAATGGGACTTGCTGCACATATCCCACTATACACAAATTGTAGCCTAAGGTGTCCCTAATAAAACGCAGTAACTCCTATCTCCCAAATAATTTTGGAACTTGAGATATCGGGCTTCAAATATTGCCTATGTTAACAGAGTCTGGTTGGGATGAGGGATGATGGATGAAGGTTGATGGATATTGTGGAAAAATGGGACTTGCAACACATATCCCACTATACACAAATTGTAGCCTAAGGTGTCCCTAATAAAACGCAGTAACTCCTATCTCCCAAATAATTTTGGAACTTGAGATATCGGGCTTCAAATATTGCCTATGTTAACAGAGTCTGGTTGGGATGAGGGATGATGGATGAAGGTTGATGGATATTGTGGAAAAATGGGACTTGCTGCAGATATCCGACTATACACAAATTGTAGCCTAAGGTGTCCCTAATAAAACGCAGTAACTCCTATCTCCCAAATAATTTTGGAACTTGAGATATCGGGCTTCAAATATTGCCTATGTTAACAGAGTCTGGTTGGGATGAGGGATGATGGATGAAGGTTGATGGATATTGTGGAAAAATGGGACTTGCTGCAGATATCCCACTATACACAAATTGTAGCCTAAGGTGTCCCTAATAAAACGCAGTAACTCCTATCTCCCAAATAATTTTGGAACTTGAGATATCGGGCTTCAAATATTGCCTATGTTAACAGAGTCTGGTTGGGATGAGGGATGATGGATGAAGGTTGATGGATATTGTGGAAAAATGGGACTTGCTGCAGATATCCCACTATACACAAATTGTAGCCTAAGGTGTCCCTAATAAAACGCAGTAACTCCTATCTCCCAAATAATTTTGGAACTTGAGATATCGGGCTTCAAATATTGCCTATGTTAACAGAGTCTGGTTGGGATGATGGATGAAGGTTGATGGATATTGTGGAAAAATGGGACTTGCTGCAGATATCCCACTATACACAAATTGTAGCCTAAGGTGTCCCTAATAAAACGCAGTAACTCCTATCTCCCAAATAATTTTGGAACTTGAGATATCGGGCTTCAAATATTGCCTATGTTAACAGAGTCTGGTTGGGATGAGGGATGATGGATGAAGGTTGATGGATATTGTGGAAAAATGGGACTTGCTGCACATATCCCACTATACACAAATTGTAGCCTAAGGTGTCCCTAATAAAACGCAGTAACTCCTATCTCCCAAATAATTTTGGAACTTGAGATATCGGGCTTCAAATATTGCCTATGTTAACAGAGTCTGGTTGGGGTGAGGGATGATGGATGAAGGTTGATGGATATTGTGGAAAAATCGGACTTGCTGCACATATCCCACTATACACAAATTGTAGCCTAAGGTGTTCCTAATAAAACGCAGTAACTCCTATCTCCCAAATAATTTTGGAACTTGAGATATCGGGCTTCAAATATTGCCTATGTTAACAGAGTCTGGTTGGGATGAGGGATGATGGATGAAGGTTGATGGATATTGTGGAAAAATGGGACTTGCTGCAGATATCCCACTATACACAAATTGTAGCCTAAGGTGTCCCTAATAAAACGCAGTAACTCCTATCTCCCAAATAATTTTGGAACTTGAGATATCGGGCTTCAAATATTGCCTATGTTAACAGAGTCTGGTTGGGATGAGGGATGATGGATGAAGGTTGATGGATATTGTGGAAAAATGGGACTTGCTGCAGATATCCCACTATACACAAATTGTAGCCTAAGGTGTCCCTAATAAAACGCAGTAACTCCTATCTCCCAAATAATTTTGGAACTTGAGATATCTGGCTTCAAATATTGCCTATGTTAACAGAGTCTGGTTGGGATGAGGGATGATGGATGAAGGTTGATGGATATTGTGGAAAAATGGGACTTGCTGCAGATATCCCACTATACACAAATTGTAGCCTAAGGTGTCCCTAATAAAACGCAGTAACTCCTATCTCCCAAATAATTTTGGAATTTGAGATATCGGGCTTCAAATATTGCCTATGTTAACAGAGTCTGGTTGGGATGAGGGAGGATGGATGAAGGTTGATGGATATTGTGGAAAAATGGGACTTGCTGCAGATATCCCACTATACACAAATTGTAGCCTAAGGTCTCCCTAATAAAACGCAGTAACTCCTATCTCCCAAATAATTTTGGAACTTGAGATATCGGGCTTCAAATATTGCCTATGTTAACAGAGTCTGGTTGGGATGAGGGATGATGGATGAAGGTTGATGGATATTGTGGAAAAATGGGACTTGCTGCACATATCCCACTATACACAAATTGTAGCCTAAGGTGTCCCTAATAAAACGCAGTAACTCCTATCTCCCAAATAATTTTGGAACTTGAGATATCGGGCTTCAAATATTGACTATGTTAACAGAGTGTGGTTGGGATGAGGGATGATGGATGAAGGTTGATGGATATTGTGGAAAAATGGGACTTGCTGCAGATATCCGACTATACACAAATTGTAGCCTAAGGTGTCCCTAATAAAACGCAGTAACTCCTATCTCCCAAATAATTTTGGAACTTGAGATATCGGGCTTCAAATATTGCCTATGTTAACAGAGTCTGGTTGGGATGAGGGATGATGGATGAAGGTTGATGGATATTGTGGAAAAATGGGACTTGCTGCACATATCCCACTATACACAAATTGTAGCCTAAGGTGTCCCTAATAAAACGCAGTAACTCCTATCTCCCAAATAATTTTGGAACTTGAGATATCGGGCTTCAAATATTGCTATGTTAACAGAGTCTGGTTGGGATGAGGGATGATGGATGAAGGTTGATGGATATTGTGGAAAAATGGGACTTGCTGCAGATATCCCACTATACACAAATTGTAGCCTAAGGTGTCCCTAATAAAACGCAGTAACTCCTATCTCCCAAATAATTTTGGAACTTGAGATATCGGGCTTCAAATATTGCCTATGTTAACAGAGTCTGGTTGGGATGAGGGATGATGGATGAAGGTTGATGGATATTGTGGAAAAATGGGACTTGCTGCACATATCCCACTATACACAAATTGTAGCCTAAGGTGTCCCTAATAAAACGCAGTAACTCCTATCTCCCAAATAATTTTGGAACTTGAGATATCGGGCTTCAAATATTGCCTATGTTAACAGAGTCTGGTTGGGATGAGGGATGATGGATGAAGGTTGATGGATATTGTGGAAAAATGGGACTTGCTGCACATATCCCACTATACACAAATTGTAGCCTAAGGTGTCCCTAATAAAACGCATTAATCCTATCTCCCAAATAATTTTGGAACTTGAGATATCGGGCTTCAAATATTGCCTATGTTAACAGAGTCTGGTTGGGATGAGGGATGATGGATGAAGGTTGATGGATATTGTGGAAAAATGGGACTTGCTGCACATATCCCACTATACACAAATTGTAGCCTAAGGTGTCCCTAATAAAACGCAGTAACTCCTATCTCCCAAATAATTTTGGAACTTGAGATATCGGGCTTCAAATATTGCCTATGTTAACAGAGTCTGGTTGGGATGAGGGATGATGGATGAAGGTTGATGGATATTGTGGAAAAATGGGACTTGCTGCACATATCCCACTATACACAAATTGTAGCCTAAGGTGTCCCTAATAAAACGCAGTAACTCCTATCTCCCAAATAATTTTGGAACTTGAGATATCGGGCTTCAAATATTGCCTATGTTAACAGAGTCTGGTTGGGATGAGGGATGATGGATGAAGGTTGATGGATATTGTGGAAAAATGGGACTTGCTGCAGATATCCCACTATACACAAATTGTAGCCTAAGGTGTCCCTAATAAAACGCAGTAACTCCTATCTCCCAAATAATTTTGGAACTTGAGATATCGGGCTTCAAATATTGCCTATGTTAACAGAGTCTGGTTGGGATGAGGGATGATGGATGAAGGTTGATGGATATTATGGAAAAATGGGACTTGCTGCACATATCCCACTATACACAAATTGTAGCCTAAGGTGTCCCTAATAAAACGCAGTAACTCCTATCTCCCAAATAATTTTGGAACTTGAGATATCGGGCTTCAAATATTGCCTATGTTAACAGAGTCTGGTTGGGATGAGGGATGATGGATGAAGGTTGATGGATATTGTGGAAAAATGGGACTTGCTGCACATATCCCACTATACACAAATTGTAGCCTAAGGTGTCCCTAATAAAACGCAGTAACTCCTATCTCCCAAATAATTTTGGAACTTGAGATATCGGGCTTCAAATATTGCCTATGTTAACAGAGTCTGGTTGGGATGAGGGATGATGGATGAAGGTTGATGGATATTGTGGAAAAATGGGACTTGCAACACATATCCCACTATACACAAATTGTAGCCTAAGGTGTCCCTAATAAAACGCAGTAACTCCTATCTCCCAAATAATTTTGGAACTTGAGATATCGGGCTTCAAATATTGCCTATGTTAACAGAGTCTGGTTGGGATGAGGGATGATGGATGAAGGTTGATGAATATTGTGGAAAAATGGGACTTGCTGCACATATCCCACTATACACAAATTGTAGCCTAAGGTGTCCCTAATAAAACGCAGTAACTCCTATCTCCCAAATAATTTTGGAACTTGAGATATCGGGCTTCAAATATTGCCTATGTTAACAGAGTCTGGTTGGGATGAGGGATGATGGATGAAGGTTGATGTATATTGTGGAAAAATGGGACTTGCTGCAGATATCCCACTATACACAAATTGTAGCCTAAGGTGTCCCTAATAAAACGCAGTAACTCCTATCTCCCAAATAATTTTGGAACTTGAGATATCGGGCTTCAAATATTGCCTATGTTAACAGAGTCTGGTTGGGATGAGGGATGATGGATGAAGGTTGATGGATATTGTGGAAAAATGGGACTTGCTGCAGATATCCCACTATACACAAATTGTAGCCTAAGGTGTCCCTAATAAAACGCAGTAACTCCTATCTCCCAAATAATTTTGGAACTTGAGATATCGGGCTTCAAATATTGCCTATGTTAACAGAGTCTGGTTGGGATGAGGGATGATGGATGAAGGTTGATGGATATTGTGGAAAAATGGGACTTGCTGCACATATCCCACTATACACAAATTGTAGCCTAAGGTGTCCCTAATAAAACGCATTAATCCTATCTCCCAAATAATTTTGGAACTTGAGATATCGGGCTTCAAATATTGCCTATGTTAACAGAGTCTGGTTGGGATGAGGGATGATGGATGAAGGTTGATGGATATTGTGGAAAAATGGGACTTGCTGCACATATCCCACTATACACAAATTGTAGCCTAAGGTGTCCCTAATAAAACGCAGTAACTCCTATCTCCCAAATAATTTTGGAACTTGAGATATCGGGCTTCAAATATTGCCTATGTTAACAGAGTCTGGTTGGGATGAGGGATGATGGATGAAGGTTGATGGATATTGTGGAAAAATGGGACTTGCTGCACATATCCCACTATACACAAATTGTAGCCTAAGGTGTCCCTAATAAAACGCAGTAACTCCTATCTCCCAAATAATTTTGGAACTTGAGATATCGGGCTTCAAATATTGCCTATGTTAACAGAGTCTGGTTGGGATGAGGGATGATGGATGAAGGTTGATGGATATTGTGGAAAAATGGGACTTGCTGCAGATATCCCACTATACACAAATTGTAGCCTAAGGTGTCCCTAATAAAACGCAGTAACTCCTATCTCCCAAATAATTTTGGAACTTGAGATATCGGGCTTCAAATATTGCCTATGTTAACAGAGTCTGGTTGGGATGAGGGATGATGGATGAAGGTTGATGGATATTGTGGAAAAATGGGACTTGCTGCACATATCCCACTATACACAAATTGTAGCCTAAGGTGTCCCTAATAAAACGCAGTAACTCCTATCTCCCAAATAATTTTGGAACTTGAGATATCGCGCTTCAAATATTGCCTATGTTAACAGAGTCTGGTTGGGATGAGGGATGATGGATGAAGGTTGATGGATATTGTGGAAAAATGGGACTTGCTGCAGATATCCCACTATACACAAAATGTAGCCTAAGGTGTCCCTAATAAAACGCAGTAACTCCTATCTCCCAAATAATTTTGGAACTTGAGATATCGCGCTTCAAATATTGCCTATATTAACAGAGTCTGGTTGGGATGAGGGATGATGGATGAAGGTTGATGGATATTGTGGAAAAATTGGACTTGCTGCACATATCCCACTATACACAAATTGTAGCCTAAAGTGTCCCTAATAAAACGCAGTAACTCCTATCTCCCAAATAATTTTGGAACTTGAGATATCGGGCTTCAAATATTGCCTATGTTAACAGAGTCTGGTTGGGATGAGGGATGATGGATGAAGGTTGATGGATATTGTGGAAAAATGGGACTTGCTGCAGATATCCCACTATACACAAATTGTAGCCTAACGTGTCCCTAATAAAACGCAGTAACTCCTATCTCCCAAATAATTTTTGAACTTGAGATATCGGGCTTCAAATATTGCCTATGTTAACAGAGTCTGGTTGGGATGAGGGATGATGGATGAAGGTTGATGGATATTGTGGAAAAATGGGACTTGCTGCAGATATCCCACTATACACAAATTGTAGCCTAAGGTGTCCCTAATAAAACGCAGTAACTCCTATCTCCCAAATAATTTTGGAACTTGAGATATCGGGCTTCAAATATTGCCTATGTTAACAGAGTCTGGTTGGGATGAGGGATGATGGATGAAGGTTGATGGATATTGTGGAAAAATGGGACTTGCTGCACATATCCCACTATACACAAATTGTAGCCTAAGGTGTCCCTAATAAAACGCAGTAACTCCTATCTCCCAAATAATTTTGTAACTTGAGATATCGGGCTTCAAATATTGCCTATGTTAACAGAGTCTGGATGGGATGAGGGATGATGGATGAAGGTTGATGGATATTGTGGAAAAATGGGACTTGCTGCAGATATCCGACTATACACAAATTGTAGCCTAAGGTGTCCCTAATAAAACGCAGTAACTCCTATCTCCCAAATAATTTTGGAACTTGAGATATCGGGCTTCAAATATTGCCTATGTTAACAGAGTCTGGTTGGGATGAGGGATGATGGATGAAGGTTGATGGATATTGTGGAAAAATGGGACTTGCTGCAGATATCCCACTATACACAAATTATAGCCTAAGGTCTCCCTAATAAAACGCAGTAACTCCTATCTCCCAAATAATTTTGGAACTTGAGATATCGGGCTTCAAATATTGCCTATGTTAACAGAGTCTGGTTGGGATGAGAGATGATGGATGAAGGTTGATGGATATTGTGGAAAAATGGGACTTGCTGCACATATCCTACTATACACAAATTGTAGCCTAAGGTGTCCCTAATAAAACGCAGTAACTCCTATCTCCCAAATAATTTTGGAACTTGAGATATCGGGCTTCAAATATTGACTATGTTAACAGAGTCTGGTTGGGATGAGGGATGATGGATGAAGGTTGATGGATATTGTGGAAAAATGGGACTTGCTGCAGATATCGGACTATACACAAATTGTAGCCTAAGGTGTCCCTAATAAAACGCAGTAACTCCTATCTCCCAAATAATTTTGGAACTTGAGATATCGGGCTTCAAATATTGCCTATGTTAACAGAGTCTGGTTGGGATGAGGGATGATGGATGAAGGTTGATGGATATTGTGGAAAAATGGGACTTGCTGCACATATCCCACTATACACAAATTGTAGCCTAAGGTGTCCCTAATAAAACGCAGTAACTCCTATCTCCCAAATAATTTTGGAACTTGAGATATCGGGCTTCAAATATTGCCTATGTTAACAGAGTCTGGTTGGGATGAGGGATGATGGATGAAGGTTGATGGATATTGTGGAAAAATGGGACTTGCTGCACATATCCCACTATACACAAATTGTAGCCTAAGGTGTCTCTAATAAAACGCAGTAACTCCTATCTCCCAAATAATTTTGGAACTTGAGATATCGCGCTTCAAATATTGCCTATATTAACAGAGTCTGGTTGGGATGAGGGATGATGGATGAAGGTTGATGGATATTGTGGAAAAATGGGACTTGCTGCACATATCCCACTATACACAAATTGTAGCCTAAGGTGTCCCTAATAAAACGCAGTAACTCCTATCTCCCAAATAATTTTGGAACTTGAGATATCGGGCTTCAAATATTGCCTATGTTAACAGAGTCTGGTTGGGATGAGGGATGATGGATGAAGGTTGATGGATATTGTGGAAAAATGGGACTTGCTGCAGATATCCCACTATACACAAATTGTAGCCTAAGGTGTCCCTAATAAAACGCAGTAACTCCTATCTCCCAAATAATTTTGGAACTTGAGATATCGGGCTTCAAATATTGCCTATGTTAACAGAGTCTGGTTGGGATGAGGGATGATGGATGAAGGTTGATGGATATTGTGGAAAAATGGGACTTGCTGCACATATCCCACTATACACAAATTGTAGCCTAAGGTGTCCCTAATAAAACGCAGTAACTCCTATCTCCCAAATAATTTTGGAACTTGAGATATCGGGCTTCAAATATTGCCTATGTTAACAGAGTCTGGTTGGGATGAGGGATGATGGATGAAGGTTGATGGATATTGTGGAAAAATGGGACTTGCTGCACATATCCCACTATACACAAATTGTAGCCTAAGGTGTCCCTAATAAAACGCAGTAACTCCTATTTCCCAAATAATTTTGGAACTTGAGATATCGGGCTTCAAATATTGCCTATGTTAACAGAGTCTGGTTGGGATGAGGGATGATGGATGAAGGTTGATGGATATTGTGGAAAAATGGGACTTGCTGCAGATATCCGACTATACACAAATTGTAGCCTAAGGTGTCCCTAATAAAACGCAGTAACTCCTATCTCCCAAATAATTTTGGAACTTGAGATATCGGGCTTCAAATATTGCCTATGTTAACAGAGTCTGGTTGGGATGAGGGATGATGGATGAAGGTTGATGGATATTGTGGAAAAATGGGACTTGCTGCACATATCCCACTATACACAAATTGTAGCCTAAGGTGTCCCTAATAAAACGCAGTAACTCCTATCTCCCAAATAATTTTGGAACTTGAGATATCGGGCTTCAAATATTGCCTATGTTAACAGAGTCTGGTTGGGATGAGGGATGATGGATGAAGGTTGATGGATATTGTGGAAAAATGGGACTTGCTGCACATATCCCACTATACACAAATTGTAGCCTAAGGTGTCCCTAATAAAACGCAGTAACTCCTATCTCCCAAATAATTTTGGAACTTGAGATATCGGGCTTCAAATATTGCCTATGTTAACAGAGTCTGGTTGGAATGAGGGATGATGGATGAAGGTTGATGGATATTGTGGAAAAATGGGACTTGCTGCACATATCCCACTATACACAAATTGTAGCCTAAGGTGTCCCTAATAAAACGCAGTAACTCCTATCTCCCAAATAATTTTGGAACTTGAGATATCGGGCTTCAAATATTGCCTATGTTAACAGAGTCTGGTTGGGATGAGGGATGATGGATGAAGGTTGATGGATATTGTGGAAAAATGGGACTTGCTGCAGATATCCCACTATACGCAAATTGTAGCCTAAGGTGTCCCTAATAAAACGCAGTAACTCCTATCTCCCAAATAATTTTGGAACTTGAGATATCGGGCTTCAAATATTGCCTATGTTAACAGAGTCTGGTTGGGATGAGGGATGATGGATGAAGGTTGATGGATATTGTGGAAAAATGGGACTTGCTGCACATATCCCACTATACACAAATTGTAGCCTAAGGTGTCCCTAATAAAACGCAGTAACTCCTATCTCCCAAATAATTTTGGAACTTGAGATATCGGGCTTCAAATATTGCCTATGTTAACAGAGTCTGGTTGGGATGAGGGATGATGGATGAAGGTTGATGGATATTGTGGAAAAATGGGACTTGCTGCACATATCCCACTATACACAAATTGTAGCCTAAGGTGTCCCTAATAAAACGCAGTAACTCCTATCTCCCAAATAATTTTGGAACTTGAGATATCGGGCTTCAAATATTGCCTATGTTAACAGAGTCTGGTTGGGATGAGGGATGATGGATGAAGGTTGATGGATATTGTGGAAAAATGAGACTTGCTGCAGATATCCGACTATACACAAATTGTAGCCTAAGGTGTCCCTAATAAAACGCAGTAACTCCTATCTCCCAATTAATTTTGGAACTTGAGATATCGGGCTTCAAATATTGCCTATGTTAACAGAGTCTGGTTGGGATGAGGGATGATGGATGAAGGTTGATGGATATTGTGGAAAAATGGGACTTGCTGCACATATCCCACTATACACAAATTGTAGCCTAAGGTGTCCCTAATAAAACGCAGTAACTCCTATCTCCCAAATAATTTTGGAACTTGAGATATCGGGCTTCAAATATTGCCTATGTTAACAGAGTCTGGTTGGGATGAGGGATGATGGATGAAGGTTGATGGATATTGTGGAAAAATGGGACTTGCTGCACATATCCCACTATACACAAATTGTAGCCTAAGGTGTCCCTAATAAAACGCAGTAACTCCTATCTCCCAAATAATTTTGGAACTTGAGATATCGGGCTTCAAATATTGCCTATGTTAACAGAGTCTGGTTGGGATGAGGGATGATGGATGAAGGTTGATGGATATTGTGGAAAAATGGGACTTGCTGCAGATATCCCACTATACGCAAATTGTAGCCTAAGGTGTCCCTAATAAAACGCAGTAACTCCTATCTCCCAAATAATTTTGGAACTTGAGATATCGGGCTTCAAATATTGCCTATGTTAACAGAGTCTGGTTGGGATGAGGGATGATGGATGAAGGTTGATGGATATTGTGGAAAAATGGGACTTGCTGCACATATCCCACTATACACAAATTGTAGCCTAAGGTGTCCCTAATAAAACGCAGTAACTCCTATCTCCCAAATAATTTTGGAACTTGAGATATCGGGCTTCAAATATTGCCTATGTTAACAGAGTCTGGTTGGGATGAGGGATGATGGATGAAGGTTGATGGATATTGTGGAAAAATGGGACTTGCTGCAGATATCCCACTATACACAAATTGTAGCCTAAGGTGTCCCTAATAAAACGCAGTAACTCCTATCTCCCAAATAATTTTGGAACTTGAGATATCGCGCTTCAAATATTGCCTATGTTAACAGAGTCTGGTTGGGATGAGGGATGATGGATGAAGGTTGATGGATATTGTGGAAAAATGGGACTTGCTGCAGATATCCCACTATACACAAATTGTAGCCTACGGTGTCCCTAATAAAACGCAGTAACTCCTATCTCCCAAATAATTTTGGAACTTGAGATATCGGGCTTCAAATATTGCCTATGTTAACAGAGTCTGGTTGGGATGAGGGATGATGGATGAAGGTTGATGGATATTGTGGAAAAAGTGGGACTTGCTGCAGATATCCCACTATACACAAATTGTAGCCTAAGGTGTCCCTAATAAAACGCAGTAACTCCTATCTCCCAAATAATTTTGGAACTTGAGATATCGGGCTTCAAATATTGCCTATGTTAACAGAGTCTGGTTGGGATGAGGGATGATGGATGAAGGTTGATGGATATTGTGGAAAAATGGGACTTGCTGCAGATATCCCACTATACACAAATTGTAGCCTAAGGTGTCCCTTATAAAACGCAGTAACTCCTATCTCCCAAATAATTTTGGAACTTGAGATATCGGGCTTCAAATATTGCCTGTGTTAACAGAGTCTGGTTGGGATGAGGGATGATGGATGAAGGTTGATGGATATTGTGGAAAAATGGGATTTGCTGCACATATCCCACTATACACAAATTGTAGCCTAAGGTGTCCCTAATAAAACGCAGTAACTCCTATCTCCCAAATAATTTTGGAACTTGAGATATCGCGCTTCAAATATTGCCTATGTTAACAGAGTCTGGTTGGGATCAGGGATGATGGATGAAGGTTGATGGATATTGTGGAAAAATGGAACTTGCTGCAGATATCCCACTATACACAAATTGTAGCTTAAGGTGTCCCTAATAAAACGCAGTAACTCCTATCTCCCAAATAATTTTCTAACTTGAGATATCGGGCTTCAAATATTGCCTATGTTAACAGAGTCTGGTTGGGATGAGGGATGATGGATGAAGGTTGATGGATATTGTGGAAAAATGGGACTTGCTGCAGATATCCCACTATACACAAATTGTAGCCTAAGGTGTCCCTTATAAAACGCAGTAACTCCTATCTACCAAATAATTTTGGAACTTGAGATATCGGGCTTCAAATATTGCCTATGTTAACAGAGTCTGGTTGGGATGAGGGATGATGGATGAAGGTTGATGGATATTGTGGAAAAATGGGACTTGCTGCACATATCCCACTATACACAAATTGTAGCCTAAGGTATCCCTAATAAAACGCAGTAACTCCTATCTCCCAAATAATTTTGGAACTTGAGATATCGCGCTTCAAATATTGCCTATGTTAACAGAGTCTGGTTGGGATGAGGGATGATGGATGAAGGTTGATGGATATTGTGGAAAAATGGGACTTGCTGCACATATCCCACTATACACAAATTGTAGCCTAAGGTGTCCCTAATAAAACGCAGTAACTCCTATCTCCCAAATAATTTTGGAACTTGAGATATCGGGCTTCAAATATTGCCTATGTTAACAGAGTCTGGTTGGGATGAGGGATGATGGATGAAGGTTGATGGATATTGTGGAAAAATGGGACTTGCTGCACATATCCCACTATACACAAATTGTAGCCTAAGGTGTCCCTAATAAAACGCAGTAACTCCTATCTCCCAAATAATTTTGGAACTTGAGATATCGGGCTTCAAATATTGCCTATGTTAACAGAGTCTGGTTGGGATGAGGGATGATGGATGAAGGTTGATGGATATTGTGGAAAAATGGGACTTGCTGCAGATATCCCACTATACACAAATTGTAGCCTAAGGTGTCTCTAATAAAACGCAGTAACTCCTATCTCCCAAATAATTTTGGAACTTGAGATATCGGGCTTCAAATATTGCCTATGTTAACAGAGTCTGGTTGGGATGAGGGATGATGGATGAAGGTTGATGGATATTGTGGAAAAATGGGACTTGCTGCACATATCCCACTATACACAAATTGTAGCCTAAGGTGTCCCTAATAAAACGCAGTAACTCCTATCTCCCAAATAATTTTGGAACTTGAGATATCGCGCTTCAAATATTGCCTATGTTAACAGAGTCTGGTTGGGATGAGGGATGATGGATGAAGGTTGATGGATATTGTGGAAAAAGTGGGACTTGCTGCAGATATCCCACTATACACAAATTGTAGCCTAAGGTGTCCCTAATAAAACGCAGTAACTCCTATCTCCCAAATAATTTTGGAACTTGAGATATCGGGCTTCAAATATTGCCTATGTTAACAGAGTCTGGTTGGGATGAGGGATGATGGATGAAGGTTGATGGATATTGTGGAAAAATGGGACTTGCTGCAGATATCCCACTATACACAAATTGTAGCCTAAGGTGTCCCTTATAAAACGCAGTAACTCCTATCTCCCAAATAATTTTGGAACTTGAGATATCGGGCTTCAAATATTGCCTATGTTAACAGAGTCTGGTTGGGATGAGGGATGATGGATGAAGGTTGATGGATATTGTGGAAAAATGGGACTTGCTGCAGATATCCCACTATACGCAAATTGTAGCCTAAGGTGTCCCTAATAAAACGCAGTAACTCCTATCTCCCAAATAATTTTGGAACTTGAGATATCGGGCTTCAAATATTGCCTATGTTAACAGAGTCTGGTTGGGATGAGGGATGATGGATGAAGGTTGATGGATATTGTGGAAAAATGGGACTTGCTGCACATATCCCACTATACACAAATTGTAGCCTAAGGTGTCCCTAATAAAACGCAGTAACTCCTATCTCCCAAATAATTTTGGAACTTGAGATATCGGGCTTCAAATATTGCCTATGTTAACAGAGTCTGGTTGGGATGAGGGATGATGGATGAAGGTTGATGGATATTGTGGAAAAATGGGACTTGCTGCAGATATCCCACTATACACAAATTGTAGCCTAAGGTGTCCCTAATAAAACGCAGTAACTCCTATCTCCCAAATAATTTTGGAACTTGAGATATCGCGCTTCAAATATTGCCTATGTTAACAGAGTCTGGTTGGGGTGAGGGATGATGGATGAAGGTTGATGGATATTGTGGAAAAATGGGACTTGCTGCAGATATCCCACTATACACAAATTGTAGCCTACGGTGTCCCTAATAAAACGCAGTAACTCCTATCTCCCAAATAATTTTGGAACTTGAGATATCGGGCTTCAAATATTGCCTATGTTAACAGAGTCTGGTTGGGATGAGGGATGATGGATGAAGGTTGATGGATATTGTGGAAAAAGTGGGACTTGCTGCAGATATCCCACTATACACAAATTGTAGCCTAAGGTGTCCCTAATAAAACGCAGTAACTCCTATCTCCCAAATAATTTTGGAACTTGAGATATCGGGCTTCAAATATTGCCTATGTTAACAGAGTCTGGTTGGGATGAGGGATGATGGATGAAGGTTGATGGATATTGTGGAAAAATGGGACTTGCTGCAGATATCCCACTATACACAAATTGTAGCCTAAGGTGTCCCTTATAAAACGCAGTAACTCCTATCTCCCAAATAATTTTGGAACTTGAGATATCGGGCTTCAAATATTGCCTATGTTAACAGAGTCTGGTTGGGATGAGGGATGATGGATGAAGGTTGATGGATATTGTGGAAAAATGGGATTTGCTGCACATATCCCACTATACACAAATTGTAGCCTAAGGTGTCCCTAATAAAACGCAGTAACTCCTATCTCCCAAATAATTTTGGAACTTGAGATATCGCGCTTCAAATATTGCCTATGTTAACAGAGTCTGGTTGGGATCAGGGATGATGGATGAAGGTTGATGGATATTGTGGAAAAATGGAACTTGCTGCAGATATCCCACTATACACAAATTGTAGCTTAAGGTGTCCCTAATAAAACGCAGTAACTCCTATCTCCCAAATAATTTTCTAACTTGAGATATCGGGCTTCAAATATTGCCTATGTTAACAGAGTCTGGTTGGGATGAGGGATGATGGATGAAGGTTGATGGATATTGTGGAAAAATGGGACTTGCTGCAGATATCCCACTATACACAAATTGTAGCCTAAGGTGTCCCTTATAAAACGCAGTAACTCCTATCTACCAAATAATTTTGGAACTTGAGATATCGGGCTTCAAATATTGCCTATGTTAACAGAGTCTGGTTGGGATGAGGGATGATGGATGAAGGTTGATGGATATTGTGGAAAAATGGGACTTGCTGCACATATCCCACTATACACAAATTGTAGCCTAAGGTATCCCTAATAAAACGCAGTAACTCCTATCTCCCAAATAATTTTGGAACTTGAGATATCGCGCTTCAAATATTGCCTATGTTAACAGAGTCTGGTTGGGATGAGGGATGATGGATGAAGGTTGATGGATATTGTGGAAAAATGGGACTTGCTGCACATATCCCACTATACACAAATTGTAGCCTAAGGTGTCCCTAATAAAACGCAGTAACTCCTATCTCCCAAATAATTTTGGAACTTGAGATATCGGGCTTCAAATATTGCCTATGTTAACAGAGTCTGGTTGGGATGAGGGATGATGGATGAAGGTTGATGGATATTGTGGAAAAATGGGACTTGCTGCACATATCCCACTATACACAAATTGTAGCCTAAGGTGTCCCTAATAAAACGCAGTAACTCCTATCTCCCAAATAATTTTGGAACTTGAGATATCGGGCTTCAAATATTGCCTATGTTAACAGAGTCTGGTTGGGATGAGGGATGATGGATGAAGGTTGATGGATATTGTGGAAAAATGGGACTTGCTGCAGATATCCCACTATACACAAATTGTAGCCTAAGGTGTCTCTAATAAAACGCAGTAACTCCTATCTCCCAAATAATTTTGGAACTTGAGATATCGGGCTTCAAATATTGCCTATGTTAACAGAGTCTGGTTGGGATGAGGGATGATGGATGAAGGTTGATGGATATTGTGGAAAAATGGGACTTGCTGCACATATCCCACTATACACAAATTGTAGCCTAAGGTGTCCCTAATAAAACGCAGTAACTCCTATCTCCCAAATAATTTTGGAACTTGAGATATCGCGCTTCAAATATTGCCTATGTTAACAGAGTCTGGTTGGGATGAGGGATGATGGATGAAGGTTGATGGATATTGTGGAAAAAGTGGGACTTGCTGCAGATATCCCACTATACACAAATTGTAGCCTAAGGTGTCCCTAATAAAACGCAGTAACTCCTATCTCCCAAATAATTTTGGAACTTGAGATATCGGGCTTCAAATATTGCCTATGTTAACAGAGTCTGGTTGGGATGAGGGATGATGGATGAAGGTTGATGGATATTGTGGAAAAATGGGACTTGCTGCAGATATCCCACTATACACAAATTGTAGCCTAAGGTGTCCCTTATAAAACGCAGTAACTCCTATCTCCCAAATAATTTTGGAACTTGAGATATCGGGCTTCAAATATTGCCTATGTTAACAGAGTCTGGTTGGGATGAGGGATGATGGATGAAGGTTGATGGATATTGTGGAAAAATGGGACTTGCTGCACATATCCCACTATACACAAATTGTAGCCTAAGGTATCCCTAATAAAACGCAGTAACTCCTATCTCCCAAATAATTTTGGAACTTGAGATATCGCGCTTCAAATATTGCCTATGTTAACAGAGTCTGGTTGGGATGAGGGATGATGGATGAAGGTTGATGGATATTGTGGAAAAATGGGACTTGCTGCAGATATCCCACTATACACAAATTGTAGCCTAAGGTGTCCCTAATAAAACGCAGTAACTCCTATCTCCCAAATAATTTTGGAACTTGAGATATCGGGCTTCAAATATTGCCTATGTTAACAGAGTCTGGTTGGGATGAGGGATGATGGATGAAGGTTGATGGATATTGTGGAAAAATGGGACTTGCTGCAGATATCCGACTATACACAAATTGTAGCCTAAGGTGTCCCTAATAAAACGCAGTAACTCCTATCTCCCAATTAATTTTGGAACTTGAGATATCGGGCTTCAAATATTGCCTATGTTAACAGAGTCTGGTTGGGATGAGGGATGATGGATGAAGGTTGATGGATATTGTGGAAAAATGGGACTTGCTGCACATATCCCACTATACACAAATTGTAGCCTAAGGTGTCCCTAATAAAACGCAGTAACTCCTATCTCCCAAATAATTTTGGAACTTGAGATATCGGGCTTCAAATATTGCCTATGTTAACAGAGTCTGGTTGGGATGAGGGATGATGGATGAAGGTTGATGGATATTGTGGAAAAATGGGACTTGCTGCACATATCCCACTATACACAAATTGTAGCCTAAGGTGTCCCTAATAAAACGCAGTAACTCCTATCTCCCAAATAATTTTGGAACTTGAGATATCGGGCTTCAAATATTGCCTATGTTAACAGAGTCTGGTTGGGATGAGGGATGATGGATGAAGGTTGATGGATATTGTGGAAAAATGGGACTTGCTGCAGATATCCCACTATACGCAAATTGTAGCCTAAGGTGTCCCTAATAAAACGCAGTAACTCCTATCTCCCAAATAATTTTGGAACTTGAGATATCGGGCTTCAAATATTGCCTATGTTAACAGAGTCTGGTTGGGATGAGGGATGATGGATGAAGGTTGATGGATATTGTGGAAAAATGGGACTTGCTGCACATATCCCACTATACACAAATTGTAGCCTAAGGTGTCCCTAATAAAACGCAGTAACTCCTATCTCCCAAATAATTTTGGAACTTGAGATATCGGGCTTCAAATATTGCCTATGTTAACAGAGTCTGGTTGGGATGAGGGATGATGGATGAAGGTTGATGGATATTGTGGAAAAATGGGACTTGCTGCAGATATCCCACTATACACAAATTGTAGCCTAAGGTGTCCCTAATAAAACGCAGTAACTCCTATCTCCCAAATAATTTTGGAACTTGAGATATCGCGCTTCAAATATTGCCTATGTTAACAGAGTCTGGTTGGGGTGAGGGATGATGGATGAAGGTTGATGGATATTGTGGAAAAATGGGACTTGCTGCAGATATCCCACTATACACAAATTGTAGCCTACGGTGTCCCTAATAAAACGCAGTAACTCCTATCTCCCAAATAATTTTGGAACTTGAGATATCGGGCTTCAAATATTGCCTATGTTAACAGAGTCTGGTTGGGATGAGGGATGATGGATGAAGGTTGATGGATATTGTGGAAAAAGTGGGACTTGCTGCAGATATCCCACTATACACAAATTGTAGCCTAAGGTGTCCCTAATAAAACGCAGTAACTCCTATCTCCCAAATAATTTTGGAACTTGAGATATCGGGCTTCAAATATTGCCTATGTTAACAGAGTCTGGTTGGGATGAGGGATGATGGATGAAGGTTGATGGATATTGTGGAAAAATGGGACTTGCTGCAGATATCCCACTATACACAAATTGTAGCCTAAGGTGTCCCTTATAAAACGCAGTAACTTCTATCTCCCAAATAATTTTGGAACTTGAGATATCGGGCTTCAAATATTGCCTATGTTAACAGAGTCTGGTTGGGATGAGGGATGATGGATGAAGGTTGATGGATATTGCGGAAAAATGGGATTTGCTGCACATATCCCACTATACACAAATTGTAGCCTAAGGTGTCCCTAATAAAACGCAGTAACTCCTATCTCCCAAATAATTTTGGAACTTGAGATATCGCGCTTCAAATATTGCCTATGTTAACAGAGTCTGGTTGGGATCAGGGATGATGGATGAAGGTTGATGGATATTGTGGAAAAATGGAACTTGCTGCAGATATCCCACTATACACAAATTGTAGCTTAAGGTGTCCCTAATAAAACGCAGTAACTCCTATCTCCCAAATAATTTTCTAACTTGAGATATCGGGCTTCAAATATTGCCTATGTTAACAGAGTCTGGTTGGGATGAGGGATGATGGATGAAGGTTGATGGATATTGTGGAAAAATGGGACTTGCTGCAGATATCCCACTATACACAAATTGTAGCCTAAGGTGTCCCTAATAAAACGCAGTAACTCCTATCTACCAAATAATTTTGGAACTTGAGATATCGGGCTTCAAATATTGCCTATGTTAACAGAGTCTGGTTGGGATGAGGGATGATGGATGAAGGTTGATGGATATTGTGGAAAAATGGGACTTGCTGCACATATCCCACTATACACAAATTGTAGCCTAAGGTATCCCTAATAAAACGCAGTAACTCCTATCTCCCAAATAATTTTGGAACTTGAGATATCGCGCTTCAAATATTGCCTATGTTAACAGAGTCTGGTTGGGATGAGGGATGATGGATGAAGGTTGATGGATATTGTGGAAAATGGGACTTGCTGCACATATCCCACTATACACAAATTGTAGCCTAAGGTGTCCCTAATAAAACGCAGTAACTCCTATCTCCCAAATAATTTTGGAACTTGAGATATCGGGCTTCAAATATTGCCTATGTTAACAGAGTCTGGTTGGGATGAGGGATGATGGATGAAGGTTGATGGATATTGTGGAAAAATGGGACTTGCTGCACATATCCCACTATACACAAATTGTAGCCTAAGGTGTCCCTAATAAAACGCAGTAACTCCTATCTCCCAAATAATTTTGGAACTTGAGATATCGGGCTTCAAATATTGCCTATGTTAACAGAGTCTGGTTGGGATGAGGGATGATGGATGAAGGTTGATGGATATTGTGGAAAAATGGGACTTGCTGCAGATATCCCACTATACACAAATTGTAGCCTAAGATGTCTCTAATAAAACGCAGTAACTCCTATCTCCCAAATAATTTTGGAACTTGAGATATCGGGCTTCAAATATTGCCTATGTTAACAGAGTCTGGTTGGGATGAGGGATGATGGATGAAGGTTGATGGATATTGTGGAAAAATGGGACTTGCTGCACATATCCCACTATACACAAATTGTAGCCTAAGGTGTCCCTAATAAAACGCAGTAACTCCTATCTCCCAAATAATTTTGGAACTTGAGATATCGCGCTTCAAATATTGCCTATGTTAACAGAGTCTGGTTGGGATGAGGGATGATGGATGAAGGTTGATGGATATTGTGGAAAAAGTGGGAATTGCTGCAGATATCCCACTATACACAAATTGTAGCCTAAGGTGTCCCTAATAAAACGCAGTAACTCCTATCTCCCAAATAATTTTGGAACTTGAGATATCGGGCTTCAAATATTGCCTATGTTAACAGAGTCTGGTTGGGATGAGGGATGATGGATGAAGGTTGATGGATATTGTGGAAAAATGGGACTTGCTGCAGATATCCCACTATACACAAATTGTAGCCTAAGGTGTCCCTTATAAAACGCAGTAACTCCTATCTCCCAAATAATTTTGGAACTTGAGATATCGGGCTTCAAATATTGCCTATGTTAACAGAGTCTGGTTGGGATGAGGGATGATGGATGAAGGTTGATGGATATTGTGGAAAAATGGGATTTGCTGCACATATCCCACTATACACAAATTGTAGCCTAAGGTGTCCCTAATAAAACGCAGTAACTCCTATCTCCCAAATAATTTTGGAACTTGAGATATCGCGCTTCAAATATTGCCTATGTTAACAGAGTCTGGTTGGGATCAGGGATGATGGATGAAGGTTGATGGATATTGTGGAAAAATGGGACTTGCTGCAGATATCCCACTATACACAAATTGTAGCTTAAGGTGTCCCTAATAAAACGCAGAACTCCTATCTCCCAAATAATTTTCTAACTTGAGATATCGGGCTTCAAATATTGCCTATGTTAACAGAGTCTGGTTGGGATGAGGGATGATGGATGAAGGTTGATGGATATTGTGGAAAAATGGGACTTGCTGCAGATATCCCACTATACACAAATTGTAGCCTAAGGTGTCCCTTATAAAACGCAGTAACTCCTATCTACCAAATAATTTTGGAACTTGAGATATCGGGCTTCAAATATTGCCTATGTTAACAGAGTCTGGTTGGGATGAGGGATGATGGATGAAGGTTGATGGATATTGTGGAAAAATGGGACTTGCTGCACATATCCCACTATACACAAATTGTAGCCTAAGGTATCCCTAATAAAACGCAGTAACTCCTATCTCCCAAATAATTTTGGAACTTGAGATATCGCGCTTCAAATATTGCCTATGTTAACAGAGTCTGGTTGGGATGAGGGATGATGGATGAAGGTTGATGGATATTGTGGAAAAATGGGACTTGCTGCAGATATCCCACTATACATAAATTGTAGCCTAAGGTGTCCCTAATAAAACGCAGTAACTCCTATCTCCCAAATAATTTTGGAACTTGAGATATCGCGCTTTAAATATTGCCTATATTAACAGAGTCTGGTTGGGATGAGGGATGATGGATGAAGGTTGATGGATATTGTGGAAAAATGGGACTTGCTGCACATATCCCACTATACACAAATTGTAGCCTAAGGTGTCCCTAATAAAACGCAGTAACTCCTATCTCCCAAATAATTTTGGAACTTGAGATATCGGGCTTCAAATATTGCCTATGTTAACAGAGTCTGGTTGGGATGAGGGATGATGGATGAAGGTTGATGGATATTGTGGAAAAATGGGACTTGCTGCAGATATCCCACTATACACAAATTGTAGCCTAAGGTGTCCCTAATAAAACGCAGTAACTCCTATCTCCCAAATAATTTTGGAACTTCAGATATCGGGCTTCAAATATTGCCTATGTTAACAGAGTCTGGTTGGGATGAGGGATGATGGATGAAGGTTGATGGATATTGTGGAAAAATGGGACTTGCTGCACATATCCCACTATACACAAATTGTAGCCTAAGGTGTCCCTAATAAAACGCAGTAACTCCTATCTCCCAAATAATTTTGGAACTTGAGATATCGGGCTTCAAATATTGGCTATGTTAACAGAGTCTGGTTGGGATGAGGGATGATGGATGAAGGTTGATGGATATTGTGGAAAAATGGGACTTGCTGCACATATCCCACTATACACAAATTGTAGCCTAAGGTGTCCCTAATAAAACGCAGTAACTCCTATCTCCCAAATAATTTTGGAACTTGAGATATCGGGCTTCAAATATTGCCTATGTTAACAGAGTCTGGTTGGGATGAGGGATGATGGATGAAGGTTGATGGATATTGTGGAAAAATGGGACTTGCTGCAGATATCCCACTATACACAAATTGTAGCCTAAGGTGTCTCTAATAAAACGCAGTAACTCCTATCTCCCAAATAATTTTGGAACTTGAGATATCGGGCTTCAAATATTGCCTATGTTAACAGAGTCTGGTTGGGATGAGGGATGATGGATGAAGGTTGATGGATATTGTGGAAAAAATGGGACTTGCTGCAGATATCCGACTATACACAAATTGTAGCCTAAGGTGTCCCTAATAAAACGCAGTAACTCCTATCTCCCAAATAATTTTGGAACTTGAGATATCGGGCTTCAAATATTGCCTATGTTAACAGAGTCTGGTTGGGATGAGGGATGATGGATGAAGGTTGATGGATATTGTGGAAAAATGGGACTTGCTGCAGATATCCCACTATACACAAATTGTAGCCTAAGGTGTCCCTAATAAAACGCAGTAACTCCTATCTCCCAAATAATTATGGAACTTGAGATTTCGGGCTTCAAATATTGCCTATGTTAACAGAGTCTGGTTGGGATGAGGGATGATGGATGAAGGTTGATGGATATTGTGGAAAAATGGGACTTGCTGCACATATCCCACTATACACAAATTGTAGCCTAAGGTGTCCCTAATAAAACGCAGTAACTCCTATCTCCCAAATAATTTTGGAACTTGAGATATCGGGCTTCAAATATTGCCTATGTTAACAGAGTCTGGTTGGGATGAGGGATGATGGATGAAGGTTGATGGATATTGTGGAAAAATGGGACTTGCTGCAGATATCCCACTATACACAAATTGTAGCCTAAGGTGTCCCTAATAAAACGCAGTAACTCCTATCTCCCAAATATTTTTGGAACTTGAGATATCGGGCTTCAAATATTGCCTATGTTAACAGAGTCTGGTTGGGATGAGGGATGATGGATGAAGGTTGATGGATATTGTGGAAAAATGAGACTTGCTGCAGATATCCGACTATACACAAATTGTAGCCTAAGGTGTCCCTAATAAAACGCAGTAACTCCTATCTCCCAAATAATTTTGGAACTTGAGATATCGGGCTTCAAATATTGCCTATGTTAACAGAGTCTGGTTGGGATGAGGGATGATGGATGAAGGTTGATGGATATTGTGGAAAAATGGGACTTGCTGCAGATATCCCACTATACACAAATTGTAGCCTAAGGTGTCCCTAATAAAACGCAGTAACTCCTATCTCCCAAATAATTTTGGAACTTGAGATATCGGGCTTCAAATATTGCCTATGTTAACAGAGTCTGGTTGGGATGAGGGATGATGGATGAAGGTTGATGGATATTGTGGAAAAATGGGACTTGCTGCAGATATCCCACTATACACAAATTGTAGCCTAAGGTGTCCCTAATAAAACGCAGTAACTCCTATCTCCCAAATAATTTTGGAACTTGAGATATCGGGCTTCAAATATTGCCTATGTTAACAGAGTCTGGTTGGGATGAGGGATGATGGATGAAGGTTGATGGATATTGTGGAAAAATGGGACTTGCTGCACATATCCCACTATACACAAATTGTAGCCTAAGGTGTCCCTAATAAAACGCAGTAACTCCTATCTCCCAAATAATTTTGGAACTTGAGATATCGGGCTTCAAATATTGCCTATGTTAACAGAGTCTGGTTGGGATGAGGGATGATGGATGAAGGTTGATGGATATTGTGGAAAAATGGGACTTGCTGCAGATATCCGACTATACACAAATTGTAGCCTAAGGTGTCCCTAATAAAACGCAGTAACTCCTATCTCCCAAATAATTTTGGAACTTGAGATATCGGGCTTCAAATATTGCCTATGTTAACAGAGTCTGGTTGGGATGAGGGATGATGGATGAAGGTTGATGGATATTGTGGAAAAATGGGACTTGCTGCAGATATCCCACTATACACAAATTGTAGCCTAAGGTGTCCCTAATAAAACGCAGTAACTCCTATCTCCCAAATAATTATGGAACTTGAGATTTCGGGCTTCAAATATTGCCTATGTTAACAGAGTCTGGTTGGGATGAGGGATGATGGATGAAGGTTGATGGATATTGTGGAAAAATGGGACTTGCTGCACATATCCCACTATACACAAATTGTAGCCTAAGGTGTCCCTAATAAAACGCAGTAACTCCTATCTCCCAAATAATTTTGGAACTTGAGATATCGGGCTTCAAATATTGCCTATGTTAACAGAGTCTGGTTGGGATGAGGGATGATGGATGAAGGTTGATGGATATTGTGGAAAAATGGGACTTGCTGCAGATATCCCACTATACACAAATTGTAGCCTAAGGTGTCCCTAATAAAACGCAGTAACTCCTATCTCCCAAATAATTTTGGAACTTGAGATATCGGGCTTCAAATATTGCCTATGTTAACAGAGTCTGGTTGGGATGAGGGATGATGGATGAAGGTTGATGGATATTGTGGAAAAATGAGACTTGCTGCAGATATCCGACTATACACAAATTGTAGCCTAAGGTGTCCCTAATAAAACGCAGTAACTCCTATCTCCCAAATAATTTTGGAACTTGAGATATCGGGCTTCAAATATTGCCTATGTTAACAGAGTCTGGTTGGGATGAGGGATGATGGATGAAGGTTGATGGATATTGTGGAAAAATGGGACTTGCTGCAGATATCCCATTATACACAAATTGTAGCCTAAGGTGTCCCTAATAAAACGCAGTAACTCCTATCTCCCAAATAATTTTGGAACTTGAGATATCGGGCTTCAAATATTGCCTATGTTAACAGAGTCTGGTTGGGATGAGGGATGATGGATGAAGGTTGATGGATATTGTGGAAAAATGGGACTTGCTGCACATATCCCACTATACACAAATTGTAGCCTAAGGTGTCCCTAATAAAACGCAGTAACTCCTATCTCCCAAATAATTTTGGAACTTGAGATATCGGGCTTCAAATATTGCCTATATTAACAGAGTCTGGTTGGGATGAGGGATGATGGATGAAGGTTGATGGATATTGTGGAAAAATGGGACTTGCTGCACATATCCGACTATACACAAATTGTAGCCTAAGGTGTCCCTAATAAAACGCAGTAACTCCTATCTCCCAAATAATTTTGGAACTTGAGATATCGGGCTTCAAATATTGCCTATGTTAACAGAGTCTGGTTGGGATGAGGGATGATGGATGAAGGTTGATGGATATTGTGGAAAAATGGGACTTGCTGCACATATCCCACTATACACAAATTGTAGCCTAAGGTGTCCCTAATAAAACGCAGTAACTCCTATCTCCCAAATAATTTTGGAACTTGAGATATCGGGCTTCAAATATTGCCTATGTTAACAGAGTCTGGTTGGGATGAGGGATGATGGATGAAGGTTGATGGATATTGTGGAAAAATGGGACTTGCTGCACATATCCCACTATACACAAATTGTAGCCTAAGGTGTCCCTAATAAAACGCAGTAACTCCTATCTCCCAAATAATTTTGGAACTTGAGATATCGCGCTTCAAATATTGCCTATGTTAACAGAGTCTGGTTGGGATGAGGGATGATGGATGAAGGTTGATGGATATTGTGGAAAAAATGGGACTTGCTGCACATATCCCACTATACACAAATTGTAGCCTAAGGTGTCCCTAATAAAACGCAGTAACTCCTATCTCCCAAATAATTTTGGAACTTGAGATATCGCGCTTCAAATATTGCCTATGTTAACAGAGTCTGGTTGGGATGAGGGATGATGGATGAAGGTTGATGGATATTGTGGAAAAATGGGACTTGCTGCACATATCCCACTATACACAAATTGTAGCCTAAGGTGTCCCTAATAAAACGCAGTAAGTCCTATCTCCCAAATAATTTTGGAACTTGAGATATCGGGCTTCAAATATTGCCTATGTTAACAGAGTCTGGTTGGGATGAGGGATGATGGATGAAGGTTGATGGATATTGTGGAAAAATGGGACTTGCTGCAGATATCCCACTATACACAAATTGTAGCCTAAGGTGTCCCTAATAAAACGCAGTAACTCCTATCTCCCAAATAATTTTGGAACTTGAGATATCGGGCTTCAAATATTGCCTATGTTAACAGAGTCTGGTTGGGATGAGGGATGATGGATGAAGGTTGATGGATATTGTGGAAAAATGGGACTTGCTGCACATATCCCACTATACACAAATTGTAGCCTAAGGTGTCCCTAATAAAACGCAGTAACTCCTATCTCCCAAATAATTTTGGAACTTGAGATATCGGGCTTCAAATATTGCCTATGTTAACAGAGTCTGGTTGGGATGAGGGATGATGGATGAAGGTTGATGGATATTGTGGAAAAATGGGACTTGCTGCACATATCCCACTATACACAAATTGTAGCCTAAGGTGTCCCTAATAAAACGCAGTAACTCCTATCTCCCAAATAATTTTGGAACTTGAGATATCGGGCTTCAAATATTGCCTATGTTAACAGAGTCTGGTTGGGATGAGGGATGATGGATGAAGGTTGATGGATATTGTGGAAAAATGGAACTTGCTGCAGATATCCCACTATACACAAATTGTAGCCTAAGGTGTCCCTAATAAAACGCAGTAACTCCTATCTCCCAAATAATTTTGGAACTTGAGATATCGGGCTTCAAATATTGCCTATGTTAACAGAGTCTGGTTGGGATGAGGGATGATGGATGAAGGTTGATGGATATTGTGGAAAAATGGGACTTGCTGCAGATATCCGACTATACACAAATTGTAGCCTAAGGTGTCCCTAATAAAACGCAGTAACTCCTATCTCCCAAATAATTTTGGAACTTGAGATATCGGGCTTCAAATATTGCCTATGTTAACAGAGTCTGGTTGGGATGAGGGATGATGGATGAAGGTTGATGGATATTGTGGAAAAATGGGACTTGCTGCAGATATCCCACTATACACAAATTGTAGTCTAAGGTGTCCCTAATAAAACGCAGTAACTCCTATCTCCCAAATAATTTTGGAACTTGAGATATCGGGCTTCAAATATTGCCTATGTTAACAGAGTCTGGTTGGGATGAGGGATGATGGATGAAGGTTGATGGATATTGTGGAAAAATGGGACTTGCTGCACATATCCCACTATACACAAATTGTAGCCTAAGGTGTACCTAATAAAACACAGTAACTCCTATCTCCCAAATAATTTTGGAACTTGAGATATCGGGCTTCAAATATTGCCTATGTTAACAGAGTCTGGTTGGGATGAGGGATGATGGATGAAGGTTGATGGATATTGTGGAAAAATGGGACTTGCTGCAGATATCCCACTATACACAAATTGTAGCCTAAGGTGTCCCTAATAAAACGCAGTAACTCCTATCTCCCAAATAATTTTGGAACTTGAGATATCGGGCTTCAAATATTGCCTATGTTAACAGAGTCTGGTTGGGATGAGGGATGATGGATGAAGGTTGATGGATATTGTGGAAAAATGGGACTTGCTGCACATATCCCACTATACACAAATTGTAGCCTAAGGTGTCCCTAATAAAACGCAGTAACTCCTATCTCCCAAATAATTTTGGAACTTGAGATATCGGGCTTCAAATATTGCCTATGTTAACAGAGTCTGGTTGGGATGAGGGATGATGGATGAAGGTTGATGGATATTGTGGAAAAATGGGACTTGCTGCAGATATCCCACTATACACAAATTGTAGCCTAAGGTGTCCCTAATAAAACGCAGTAACTCCTATCTCCCAAATAATTTTGGAACTTGAGATATCGGGCTTCAAATATTGCCTATGTTAACAGAGTCTGGTTGGGATGAGGGATGATGGATGAAGGTTGATGGATATTGTGGAAAAATGGGACTTGCTGCACATATCCCACTATACACAAATTGTAGCCTAAGGTGTCCCTAATAAAACGCAGTAACTCCTATCTCCCAAATAATTTTGGAACTTGAGATATCGGGCTTCAAATATTGCCTATGTTAACAGAGTCTGGTTGGGATGAGGGATGATGGATGAAGGTTGATGGATATTGTGGAAAAATGGGACTTGCTGCACATATCCGACTATACACAAATTGTAGCCTAAGGTGTCCCCCAATAAAACGCAGTAACTCCTATCTCCCAAATAATTTTGGAACTTGAGATATCGGGCTTCAAATATTGCCTATGTTAACAGAGTCTGGTTGGGATGAGGGATGATGGATGAATATTGATGGATATTGTGGAAAAAATGGGACTTGCTGCACATATCCCACTATACACAAATTGTAACCTAAGGTGTCCCTAATAAAACGCAGTAACTCCTATCTCCCAAATAATTTTGGGACTTGAGATATCGGGCTTCAAATATTGCCTATGTTAACAGAGTCTGGTTGGGATGAGGGATGATGGATGAAGGTTGATGGATATTGTGGAAAAATGGGACTTGCTGCAGATATCCCACTATACACAAATTGTAGCCTAAGGTGTCCCTAATAAAACGCAGTAACTCCTATCTCCCAAATAATTTTGGAACTTGAGATATCGGGCTTCAAATATTGCCTATGTTACAGAGTCTGGTTGGGATGAGGGATGATGGATGAAGGTTGATGGATATTGTGGAAAAATGGGACTTGCTGCAGATATCCCACTATACACAAATTGTAGCCTAAGGTGTCCCTAATAAAACGCAGTAACTCCTATCTCCCAAATAATTTTGGAACTTGAGATATCGGGCTTCAAATATTGCCTATGTTAACAGAGTCTGGTTGGGATGAGGGATGATGGATGAAGGTTGATGGATATTGTGGAAAAATGGGACTTGCTGCACATATCCCACTATACACAAATTGTAGCCTAAGGTGTCCCTAATAAAACGCAGTAACTCCTATCTCCCAAATAATTTTGGAACTTGAGATATCGGGCTTCAAATATTGCCTATGTTAACAGAGTCTGGTTGGGATGAGGGACGATGGATGAAGGTTGATGGATATTGTGGAAAAATGGGACTTGCTGCAGATATCCGACTATACACAAATTGTAGCCTAAGGTGTCCCTAATAAAACGCAGTAACTCCTATCTCCCAAATAATTTTGGAACTTGAGATATCGGGCTTCAAATATTGCCTATGTTAACAGAGTCTGGTTGGGATGAGGGATGATGGATGAAGGTTGATAGATATTGTGGAAAAATGGGACTTGCTGCACATATCCCACTATACACAAATTGTAGCCTAAGGTGTCCCTAATAAAACGCAGTAACTCCTATCTCCCAAATAATTTTGGAACTTGAGATATCGGGCTTCAAATATTGCCTATGTTAACAGAGTCTGGTTGGGATGAGGGATGATGGATGAAGGTTGATGGATATTGTGGAAAAATGGGACTTGCTGCAGATATCCCACTATACACAAAATGTAGCCTAAGGTGTCCCTAATAAAACGCAGTAACTCCTATCTCCCAAATAATTTTGGAACTTGAGATATCGGGCTTCAAATATTGCCTATGTTAACAGAGTCTGGTTGGGATGAGGGATGATGGATGAAGGTTGATGGATATTGTGGAAAAATGGGACTTGCTGCACATATCCCACTATACACAAATTGTAGCCTAAGGTGTCCCTAATAAAACGCAGTAACTCCTATCTCCCAAATAATTTTGGAACTTGAGATATCGGGCTTCAAATATTGCCTATGTTAACAGAGTCTGGTTGGGATGAGGGATGATGGATGAAGGTTGATGGATATTGTGGAAAAATGGGACTTGCTGCACATATCCCACTATACACAAATTGTAGCCTAAGGTGTCCCTAATAAAACGCAGTAACTCCTATCTCCCAAATAATTTTGGAACTTGAGATATCGGGCTTCAAATATTGCCTATGTTAACAGAGTCTGGTTGGGATGAGGGATGATGGATGAAGGTTGATGGATATTGTGGAAAAATGGGACTTGCTGCACATATCCCACTATACACAAATTGTAGCCTAAGGTGTCCCTAATAAAACGCAGTAACTCCTATCTCCCAAATAATTTTGGAACTTGAGATATCGGGCTTCAAATATTGCCTATGTTAACAGAGTCTGGTTGGGATGAGGGATGATGGATGAAGGTTGATGGATATTGTGGAAAAATGGGACTTGCTGCACATATCCCACTATACACAAATTGTAGCCTAAGGTGTCCCTAATAAAACGCAGTAACTCCTATCTCCCAAATAATTTTAGAACTTGAGATATCGGGCTTCAAATATTGCCTATGTTAACAGAGTCTGGTTGGGATGAGGGATGATGGATGAAGGTTGATGGATATTGTGGAAAAATGGGACTTGCTGCAGATATCCCACTATACACAAATTGTAGCCTAAGGTGTCCCTAATAAAACGCAGTAACTCCTATCTCCCAAATAATTTTGGAACTTGAGATATCGGGCTTCAAATATTGCCTATATTAACAGAGTCTGGTTGGGATGAGGGATGATGGATGAAGGTTGATGGATATTGTGGAAAAATGGGACTTGCTGCACATATCCGACTATACTCAAATTGTAGCCTAAGGTGTCCCTAATAAAACGCAGTAACTCCTATCTCCCCAAATAATTTTGGAACTTGAGATATCGGGCTTCAAATATTGCCTATGTTAACAGAGTCTGGTTGGGATGAGGGATGATGGATGAAGGTTGATGGATATTGTGGAAAAATGGGACTTGCTGCACATATCCCACTATACACAAATTGTAGCCTAAGGTGTCCCTAATAAAACGCAGTAACTCCTATCTCCCAAATAATTTTGGAACTTGAGATATCGGGCTTCAAATATTGCCTATGTTAACAGAGTCTGGTTGGGATGAGGGATGATGGATGAAGGTTGATGGATATTGTGGAAAAATGGGACTTGCTGCACATATCCCACTATACACAAATTGTAGCCTAAGGTGTCCCTAATAAAACGCAGTAACTCCTATCTCCCAAATAATTTTAGAACTTGAGATATCGGGCTTCAAATATTGCCTATGTTAACAGAGTCTGGTTGGGATGAGGGATGATGGATGAAGGTTGATGGATATTGTGGAAAAATGGGACTTGCTGCAGATATCCCACTATACACAAATTGTAGTCTAAGGTGTCCCTAATAAAACGCAGTAACTCCTATCTCCCAAATAATTTTGGAACTTGAGATATCGGGCTTCAAATATTGCCTATGTTAACAGAGTCTGGTTGGGATGAGGGATGATGGATGAAGGTTGATGGATATTGTGGAAAAATGGGACTTGCTGCACATATCCCACTATACACAAATTGTAGCCTAAGGTGTCCCTAATAAAACGCAGTAACTCCTATCTCCCAAATAATTTTGGAACTTGAGATATCGGGCTTCAAATATTGCCTATGTTAACAGAGTCTGGTTGGGATGAGGGATGATGGATGAAGGTTGATGGATATTGTGGAAAAATGGGACTTGCTGCAGATATCCCACTATACACAAATTGTAGCCTAAGGTGTCCCTAATAAAACGCAGTAACTCCTATCTCCCAAATAATTTTGGAACTTGAGATATCGGGCTTCAAATATTGCCTATGTTAACAGAGTCTGGTTGGGATGAGGGATGATGGATGAAGGTTGATGGATATTGTGGAAAAATGGGACTTGCTGCACATATCCCACTATACACAAATTGTAGCCTAAGGTGTCCCTAATAAAACGCAGTAACTCCTATCTCCCAAATAATTTTGGAACTTGAGATATCGGGCTTCAAATATTGCCTATGTTAACAGAGTCTGGTTGGGATGAGGGATGATGGATGAAGGTTGATGGATATTGTGGAAAAATGGGACTTGCTGCAGATATCCCACTATACACAAATTGTAGCCTAAGGTGTCCCTAATAAAACGCAGTAACTCCTATCTCCCAAATAATTTTGGAACTTGAGATATCGGGCTTCAAATATTGCCTATGTTAACAGAGTCTGGTTGGGATGAGGGATGATGGATGAAGGTTGATGGATATTGTGGAAAAATGGGACTTGCTGCACATATCCCACTATACACAAATTGTAGCCTAAGGTGTCCCTAATAAAACGCAGTAACTCCTATCTCCCAAATAATTTTGGAACTTGAGATATCGGGCTTCAAATATTGCCTATGTTAACAGAGTCTGGTTGGGATGAGGGATGATGGATGAAGGTTGATGGATATTGTGGAAAAATGGGACTTGCTGCACATATCCGACTATACACAAATTGTAGCCTAAGGTGTCCCTAATAAAACGCAGTAACTCCTATCTCCCAAATAATTTTGGAACTTGAGATATCGGGCTTCAAATATTGCCTATGTTAACAGAGTCTGGTTGGGATGAGGGATGATGGATGAATATTGATGGATATTGTGGAAAAATGGGACTTGCTGCACATATCCCACTATACACAAATTGTAACCTAAGGTGTCCCTAATAAAACGCAGTAACTCCTATCTCCCAAATAATTTTGGGACTTGAGATATCGGGCTTCAAATATTGCCTATGTTAACAGAGTCTGGTTGGGATGAGGGATGATGGATGAAGGTTGATGGATATTGTGGAAAAATGGGACTTGCTGCAGATATCCCACTATACACAAATTGTAGCCTAAGGTGTCCCTAATAAAACGCAGTAACTCCTATCTCCCAAATAATTTTGGAACTTGAGATATCGGGCTTCAAATATTGCCTATGTTACAGAGTCTGGTTGGGATGAGGGATGATGGATGAAGGTTGATGGATATTGTGGAAAAATGGGACTTGCTGCAGATATCCCACTATACACAAATTGTAGCCTAAGGTGTCCCTAATAAAACGCAGTAACTCCTATCTCCCAAATAATTTTGGAACTTGAGATATCGGGCTTCAAATATTGCCTATGTTAACAGAGTCTGGTTGGGATGAGGGATGATGGATGAAGGTTGATGGATATTGTGGAAAAATGGGACTTGCTGCACATATCCCACTATACACAAATTGTAGCCTAAGGTGTCCCTAATAAAACGCAGTAACTCCTATCTCCCAAATAATTTTGGAACTTGAGATATCGGGCTTCAAATATTGCCTATGTTAACAGAGTCTGGTTGGGATGAGGGATGATGGATGAAGGTTGATGGATATTGTGGAAAAATGGGACTTGCTGCAGATATCCCACTATACACAAAATGTAGCCTAAGGTGTCCCTAATAAAACGCAGTAACTCCTATCTCCCAAATAATTTTGGAACTTGAGATATCGGGCTTCAAATATTGCCTATGTTAACAGAGTCTGGTTGGGATGAGGGATGATGGATGAAGGTTGATGGATATTGTGGAAAAATGGGACTTGCTGCACATATCCCACTATACACAAATTGTAGCCTAAGGTGTCCCTAATAAAACGCAGTAACTCCTATCTCCCAAATAATTTTGGAACTTGAGATATCGGGCTTCAAATATTGCCTATGTTAACAGAGTCTGGTTGGGATGAGGGATGATGGATGAAGGTTGATGGATATTGTGGAAAAATGGGACTTGCTGCACATATCCCACTATACACAAATTGTAGCCTAAGGTGTCCATAATAAAACGCAGTAACTCCTATCTCCCAAATAATTTTGGAACTTGAGATATCGGGCTTCAAATATTGCCTATGTTAACAGAGTCTGGTTGGGATGAGGGATGATGGATGAAGGTTGATGGATATTGTGGAAAAATGGGACTTGCTGCACATATCCCACTATACACAAATTGTAGCCTAAGGTGTCCCTAATAAAACGCAGTAACTCCTATCTCCCAAATAATTTTGGAACTTGAGATATCGGGCTTCAAATATTGCCTATGTTAACAGAGTCTGGTTGGGATGAGGGATGATGGATGAAGGTTGATGGATATTGTGGAAAAATGGGACTTGCTGCACATATCCCACTATACACAAATTGTAGCCTAAGGTGTCCCTAATAAAACGCAGTAACTCCTATCTCCCAAATAATTTTAGAACTTGAGATATCGGGCTTCAAATATTGCCTATGTTAACAGAGTCTGGTTGGGATGAGGGATGATGGATGAAGGTTGATGGATATTGTGGAAAAATGGGACTTGCTGCAGATATCCCACTATACACAAATTGTAGCCTAAGGTGTCCCTAATAAAACGCAGTAACTCCTATCTCCCAAATAATTTTGGAACTTTAGATATCGGGCTTCAAATATTGCCTATATTAACAGAGTCTGGTTGGGATGAGGGATGATGGATGAAGGTTGATGGATATTGTGGAAAAATGGGACTTGCTGCACATATCCGACTATACACAAATTGTAGCCTAAGGTGTCCCTAATAAAACGCAGTAACTCCTATCTCCCAAATAATTTTGGAACTTGAGATATCGGGCTTCAAATATTGCCTATGTTAACAGAGTCTGGTTGGGATGAGGGATGATGGATGAAGGTTGATGGATATTGTGGAAAAATGGGACTTGCTGCACATATCCCACTATACACAAATTGTAGCCTAAGGTGTCCCTAATAAAACGCAGTAACTCCTATCTCCCAAATAATTTTGGAACTTGAGATATCGGGCTTCAAATATTGCCTATGTTAACAGAGTCTGGTTGGGATGAGGGATGATGGATGAAGGTTGATGGATATTGTGGAAAAATGGGACTTGCTGCACATATCCCACTATACACAAATTGTAGCCTAAGGTGTCCCTAATAAAACGCAGTAACTCCTATCTCCCAAATAATTTTAGAACTTGAGATATCGGGCTTCAAATATTGCCTATGTTAACAGAGTCTGGTTGGGATGAGGGATGATGGATGAAGGTTGATGGATATTGTGGAAAAATGGGACTTGCTGCAGATATCCCACTATACACAAATTGTAGCCTAAGGTGTCCCTAATAAAACGCAGTAACTCCTATCTCCCAAATAATTTTGGAACTTGAGATATCGGGCTTCAAATATTGCCTATGTTAACAGAGTCTGGTTGGGATGAGGGATGATGGATGAAGGTTGATGGATATTGTGGAAAAAGTGGGACTTGCTGCAGATATCCCACTATACACAAATTGTAGCCTAAGGTGTCCCTAATAAAACGCAGTAACTCCTATCTCCCAAATAATTTTGGAACTTGAGATATCGGGCTTCAAATATTGCCTATGTTAACAGAGTCTGGTTGGGATGAGGGATGATGGATGAAGGTTGATGGATATTGTGGAAAAATGGGACTTGCTGCAGATATCCCACTATACACAAATTGTAGCCTAAGGTGTCCCTTATAAAACGCAGTAACTCCTATCTCCCAAATAATTTTGGAACTTGAGATATCGGGCTTCAAATATTGCCTATGTTAACAGAGTCTGGTTGGGATGAGGGATGATGGATGAAGGTTGATGGATATTGTGGAAAAATGGGACTTGCTGCAGATATCCCACTATACACAAATTGTAGCCTAAGGTGTCCCTAATAAAACGCAGTAACTCCTATCTCCCAAATAATTTTGGAACTTGAGATATCGCGCTTCAAATATTGCCTATGTTAACAGAGTCTGGTTGGGATGAGGGATGATGGATGAAGGTTGATGGATATTGTGGAAAAATGGGACTTGCTGCAGATATCCCACTATACACAAATTGTAGCCTAAGGTGTCCCTTATAAAACGCAGTAACTCCTATCTCCCAAATAATTTTGGAACTTGAGATATCGGGCTTCAAATATTGCCTATGTTAACAGAGTCTGGTTGGGATGAGGGATGATGGATGAAGGTTGATGGATATTGTGGAAAAATGGGACTTGCTGCACATATCCCACTATACACAAATTGTAGCCTAAGGTGTCCCTAATAAAACGCAGTAACTCCTATCTCCCAAATAATTTTGGAACTTGAGATATCGCGCTTCAAATATTGCCTATGTTAACAGAGTCTGGTTGGGATGAGGGATGATGGATGAAGGTTGATGGATATTGTGGAAAAATGGGACTTGCTGCAGATATCCCACTATACACAAATTGTAGCCTAAGGTGTCCCTAATAAAACGCAGTAACTCCTATCTCCCAAATAATTTTGGAACTTGAGATATCGCGCTTCAAATATTGCCTATATTAACAGAGTCTGGTTGGGATGAGGGATGATAAATGAAGGTTGATGGATATTGTGGAAAAATGGGACTTGCTGCACATATCCCACTATACACAAATTGTAGCCTAAGGTGTCCCTAATAAAACGCAGTAACTCCTATCTCCCAAATAATTTTGGAACTTGAGATATCGGGCTTCAAATATTGCCTATGTTAACAGAGTCTGGTTGGGATGAGGGATGATGGATGAAGGTTGATGGATATTGTAGAAAAATGGGACTTGCTGCAGATATCCCACTATACACAAATTGTAGCCTAAGGTGTCCCTAATAAAACGCAGTAACTCCTATCTCCCAAATAATTTTGGAACTTGAGATATCGCGCTTCAAATATTGCCTATGTTAACAGAGTCTGGTTGGGATGAGGGATGATGGATGAAGGTTGATGGATATTGTGGAAAAATGGGACTTGCTGCACATATCCCACTATACACAAATTGTAGCCTAAGGTGTCCCTAATAAAACGCAGTAACTCCTATCTCCCAAATAATTTTGGAACTTGAGATATCGGGCTTCAAATATTGCCTATGTTAACAGAGTCTGGTTGGGATGAGGGATGATGGATGAAGGTTGATGGATATTGTGGAAAAATGGGACTTGCTGCACACATCCCACTATACACAAATTGTAGCCTAAGGTGTCCCTAATAAAACGCAGTAACTCCTATCTCCCAAATAATTTTGGAACTTGAGATATCGGGCTTCAAATATTGCCTATGTTAACAGAGTCTGGTTGGGATGAGGGATGATGGATGAAGGTTGATGGATATTGTGGAAAAATGGGACTTGCTGCAGATATCCCACTATACACAAATTGTAGCCTAAGGTGTCCCTAATAAAACGCAGTAACTCCTATCTCCCAAATAATTTTGGAACTTGAGATATCGGGCTTCAAATATTGCCTATGTTAACAGAGTCTGGTTGGGATGAGGGATGATGGATGAAGGTTGATGGATATTGTGGAAAAATGGGACTTGCTGCAGATATCCGACTATACACAAATTGTAGCCTAAGGTGTCCCTAATAAAACGCAGTAACTCCCATCTCCCAAATAATTTTGGAACTTGAGATATCGGGCTTCAAATATTGCCTATGTTAACAGAGTCTGGTTGGGATGAGGGATGATGGATGAAGGTTGATGGATATTGTGGAAAAATGGGACTTGCTGCACATATCCCACTATACACAAATTGTAGCCTAAGGTGTCCCTAATAAAACGCAGTAACTCCTATCTCCCAAATAATTTTGGAACTTGAGATATCGGGCTTCAAATATTGCCTATGTTAACAGAGTCTGGTTGGGATGAGGGATGATGGATGATGGATGAAGGTTGATGGATATTGTGGAAAAATGGGACTTGCTGCAGATATCCGACTATACACAAATTGTAGCCTAAGGTGTCCCTAATAAAACGCAGTAACTCCTATCTCCCAAATAATTTTGGAACTTGAGATATCGGGCTTCAAATATTGCCTATGTTAACAGAGTCTGGTTGGGATGAGGGATGATGGATGAAGGTTGATGGATATTGTGGAAAAATGGGACTTGCTGCAGATATCCCACTATACACAAATTGTAGCCTAAGGTGTCCCTAATAAAACGCAGTAACTCCTACCTCCCAAATAATTTTGGAACTTGAGATATCGGGCTTCAAATATTGCCTATGTTAACAGAGTCTGGTTGGGATGAGGGATGATGGATGAAGGTTGATGGATATTGTGGAAAAATGGGACTTGCTGCACATATCCCACTATACACAAATTGTAGCCTAAGGTGTCCCTAATAAAACGCAGTAACTCCTATCTCCCAAATAATTTTGGAACTTGAGATATCGGGCTTCAAATATTGCCTATGTTAACAGAGTCTGGTTGGGATGAGGGATGATGGATGAAGGTTGATGGATATTGTGGAAAAATGGGACTTGCTGCAGATATCCCACTATACACAAATTGTAGCCTAAGGTGTCCCTAATAAAACGCAGTAACTCCTATCTCCCAAATAATTTTGGAACTTGAGATATCGGGCTTCAAATATTGCCTATGTTAACAGAGTCTGGTTGGGATGAGGGATGATGGATGAAGGTTGATGGATATTGTGGAAAAATGGGACTTGCTGCAGGTATCCCACTATACACAAATTGTAGCCTAAGGTGTCCCTAATAAAACGCAGTAACTCCTATCTCCCAAATAATTTTGGAACTTGAGATATCGGGCTTCAAATATTGCCTATGTTAACAGAGTCCGGTTGGGGTGAGGGATGATGGATGAAGGTTGATGGATATTGTGGAAAAATGGGACTTGCTGCAGATATCCCACTATACACAAATTGTAGCCTAAGGTGTCCCTAATAAAACGCAGTAACTCCTATCTCCCAAATAATTTTGGAACTTGAGATATCGGGCTTCAAATATTGCCTATGTTAACAGAGTCTGGTTGGGATGAGGGATGATGGATGATGGATGAAGGTTGATGGATATTGTGGAAAAATGGGACTTGCTGCAGATGTCCGACTATACACAAATTGTAGCCTAAGGTGTCCCTAATAAAACGCAGTAACTCCTATCTCCCAAATAATTTTGGAACTTGAGATATCGGGCTTCAAATATTGCCTATGTTAACAGAGTCTGGTTGGGATGAGGGATGATGGATGAAGGTTGATGGATATTGTGGAAAAATGGGACTTGCTGCAGATATCCCACTATACACAAATTGTAGCCTAAGGTGTCCCTAATAAAACGCAGTAACTCCTACCTCCCAAATAATTTTGGAACTTGAGATATCGGGCTTCAAATATTGCCTATGTTAACAGAGTCTGGTTGGGATGAGGGATGATGGATGAAGGTTGATGGATATTGTGGAAAAATGGGACTTGCTGCACATATCCCACTATACACAAATTGTAGCCTAAGGTGTCCCTAATAAAACGCAGTAACTCCTATCTCCCAAATAATTTTGGAACTTGAGATATCGGGCTTCAAATATTGCCTATGTTAACAGAGTCTGGTTGGGATGAGGGATGATGGATGAAGGTTGATGGATATTGTGGAAAAATGGGACTTGCTGCAGGTATCCCACTATACACAAATTGTAGCCTAAGGTGTCCCTAATAAAACGCAGTAACTCCTATCTCCCAAATAATTTTGGAACTTGAGATATCGGGCTTCAAATATTGCCTATGTTAACAGAGTCTGGTTGGGATGAGGGATGATGGATGAAGGTTGATGGATATTGTGGAAAAATGGGACTTGCTGCAGATATCCCACTATACACAAATTGTAGCCTAAGGTGTCCCTAATAAAACGCAGTAACTCCTATCTCCCAAATAATTTTGGAACTTGAGATATCGGGCTTCAAATATTGCCTATGTTAACAGAGTCTGGTTGGGATGAGGGATGATGGATGAAGGTTGATGGATATTGTGGAAAAATGGGACTTGCTGCACATATCCCACTATACACAAATTGTAGCCTAAGGTGTCCCTAATAAAACGCAGTAACTCCTATCTCCCAAATAATTTTGGAACTTGAGATATCGGGCTTCAAATATTGCCTATGTTAACAGAGTCTGGTTGGGATGAGGGATGATGGATGAAGGTTGATGGATATTGTGGAAAAATGGGACTTGCTGCAGATATCCCACTATACACAAATTGTAGCCTAAGGTGTCCCTAATAAAACGCAGTAACTCCTATCTCCCAAATAATTTTGGAACTTGAGATATCGCGCTTCAAATATTGCCTATGTTAACAGAGTCTGGTTGGGATCAGGGATGATGGATGAAGGTTGATGGATATTGTGGAAAAATGGGACTTGCTGCAGATATCCCACTATACACAAATTGTAGCCTAAGGTGTCCCTAATAAAACGCAGTAACTCCTATCTCCCAAATAATTTTGGAACTTGAGATATCGGGCTTCAAATATTGCCTATGTTAACAGAGTCTGGTTGGGATGAGGGATGATGGATGAAGGTTGATGGATATTGTGGAAAAATGGGACTTGCTGCACATATCCCACTATACACAAATTGTAGCCTAAGGTGTCCCTAATAAAACGCAGTAACTCCTATCTCCCAAATAATTTTGGAACTTGAGATATCGGGCTTCAAATATTGCCTATGTTAACAGAGTCTGGTTGGGATGAGGGATGATGGATGAAGGTTGATGGATATTGTGGAAAAATGGGACTTGCTGCAGATATCCCACTATACACAAATTGTAGCCTAAGGTGTCCCTAATAAAACGCAGTAACTCCTATCTCCCAAATAATTTTGGAACTTGAGATATCGGGCTTCAAATATTGCCTATGTTAACAGAGTCTGGTTGGGATGAGGGATGATGGATGAAGGTTGATGGATATTGTGGAAAAATGGGACTTGCTGCAGATATCCGACTATACACAAATTGTAGCCTAAGGTGTCCCTAATAAAACGCAGTAACTCCTATCTCCCAAATAATTTTGGAACTTGAGATATCGGGCTTCAAATATTGCCTATGTTAACAGAGTCTGGTTGGGATGAGGGATGATGGATGAAGGTTGATGGATATTGTGGAAAAATGGGACTTGCTGCACATATCCCACTATACACAAATTGTAGCCTAAGGTGTCCCTAATAAAACGCAGTAACTCCTATCTCCCAAATAATTTTGGAACTTGAGATATCGCGCTTCAAATATTGCCTATGTTAACAGAGTCTGGTTGGGATGAGGGATGATGGATGAAGGTTGATGGATATTGTGGAAAAATGGGACTTGCTGCAGATATCCCACTATACACAAATTGTAGCCTAAGGTGTCCCTAATAAAACGCAGTAACTCCTATCTCCCAAATAATTTTGGAACTTGAGATATCGCGCTTCAAATATTGCCTATATTAACAGAGTCTGGTTGGGATGAGGGATGATGGATGAAGGTTGATGGATATTGTGGAAAAATGGGACTTGCTGCACATATCCCACTATACACAAATTGTAGCCTAAGGTGTCCCTAATAAAACGCAGTAACTCCTATCTCCCAAATAATTTTGGAACTTGAGATATCGGGCTTCAAATATTGCCTATGTTAACAGAGTCTGGTTGGGATGAGGGATGATGGATGAAGTTTGATGGATATTGTGGAAAAATGGGACTTGCTGCAGATATCCCACTATACACAAATTGTAGCCTAAGGTGTCCCTAATAAAACGCAGTAACTCCTATCTCCCAAATAATTTTGGAACTTGAGATATCGCGCTTCAAATATTGCCTATGTTAACAGAGTCTGGTTGGGATGAGGGATGATGGATGAAGGTTGATGGATATTGTGGAAAAATGGGACTTGCTGCACATATCCCACTATACACAAATTGTAGACTAAGGTGTCCCTAATAAAACGCAGTAACTCCTATCTCCCAAATAATTTTGGAACTTGAGATATCGGGCTTCAAATATTGCCTATGTTAACAGAGTCTGGTTGGGATGAGGGATGATGGATGAAGGTTGATGGATATTGTGGAAAAATGGGACTTGCTGCACATATCCCACTATACACAAATTGTAGCCTAAGGTGTCCCTAATAAAACGCAGTAACTCCTATCTCCCAAATAATTTTGGAACTTGAGATATCGGGCTTCAAATATTGCCTATGTTAACAGAGTCTGGTTGGGATGAGGGATGATGGATGAAGGTTGATGGATATTGTGGAAAAATGGGACTTGCTGCAGATATCCCACTATACACAAATTGTAGCCTAAGGTGTCCCTAATAAAACGCAGTAACTCCTATCTCCCAAATAATTTTGGAACTTGAGATATCGGGCTTCAAATATTGCCTATGTTAACAGAGTCTGGTTGGGATGAGGGATGATGGATGAAGGTTGATGGATATTGTGGAAAAATGGGACTTGCTGCAGATATCCGACTATACACAAATTGTAGCCTAAGGTGTCCCTAATAAAACGCAGTAACTCCTATCTCCCAAATAATTTTGGAACTTGAGATATCGGGCTTCAAATATTGCCTATGTTAACAGAGTCTGGTTGGGATGAGGGATGATGGATGAAGGTTGATGGATATTGTGGAAAAATGGGACTTGCTGCACATATCCCACTATACACAAATTGTAGCCTAAGGTGTCCCTAATAAAACGCAGTAACTCCTATCTCCCAAATAATTTTGGAACTTGAGATATCGGGCTTCCAATATTGCCTATGTTAACAGAGTCTGGTTGGGATGAGGGATGATGGATGAAGGTTGATGGATATTGTGGAAAAATGGGACTTGCTGCAGATATCCGACTATACACTAATTGTAGCCTAAGGTGTCCCTAATAAAACGCAGTAACTCCTATCTCCCAAATAATTTTGGAACTTGAGATATCGGGCTTCAAATATTGCCTATGTTAACAGAGTCTGGTTGGGATGAGGGATGATGGATGAAGGTTGATGGATATTGTGGAAAAATGGGACTTGCTGCACATATCCCACTATACACAAATTGTAGCCTAAGGTGTCCCTAATAAAACGCAGTAACTCCTATCTCCCAAATAATTTTGGAACTTGAGATATCGGGCTTCAAATATTGCCTATGTTAACAGAGTCTGGTTAGGATGAGGGATGATGGATGAAGGTTGATGGATATTGTGGAAAAATGGGACCTGCTGCAGATATCCGACTATACACAAATTGTAGCCTAAGGTGTCCCTAATAAAACGCAGTAACTCCTATCTCCCAAATAATTTTGGAACTTGAGATATCGGGCTTCAAATATTGCCTATGTTAACAGAGTCTGGTTGGGATGATGGATGAAGGTTGATGGATATTGTGGAAAAATGGGACTTGCTGCACATATCCCACTATACAAAAATTGTAGCCTAAGGTGTCCCTAATAAAACGCAGTAACTCCTATCTCCCAAACAATTTTGGAACTTGATATATCGGGCTTCAAATATTGCCTATGTTAACAGAGTCTGGTTGGGATGAGGGATGATGGATGAAGGTTGATGGATATTGTGGAAAAATGGGACTTGGTGCAGATATCCGACTATACACAAATTGTAGCCTAAGGTGTCCCTAATAAAACGCAGTAACTCCTATCTCCCAAATAATTTTGGAACTTGAGATATCAGGCTTCAAATATTGCCTATGTTAACAGAGTCTGGTTGGGATGAGGGATGATGGATGAAGGTTGATGGATATTGTGGAAAAATGGGACTTGCTGCAGATATCCCACTATACACAAATTGTAGCCTAAGGTGTCCCTAATAAAACGCAGTAACTCCTATCTCCCAAATAATTTTGGAACTTGAGATATCGGGCTTCAAATATTGCCTATGTTAACAGAGTCTGGTTGGGATGAGGGATGATGGATGAAGGTTGATGGATATTGTGGAAAAATGGGACTTGCTGCACATATCCCACTATACACAAATTGTAGCCTAAGGTGTCCCTAATAAAACGCAGTAACTCCTATCTCCCAAATAATTTTGGAACTTGAGATATCGGGCTTCAAATATTGCCTATGTTAACAGAGTCTGGTTGGGATGAGGGATGATGGATGAAGGTTGATGGATATTGTGGAAAAATGGGACTTGCTGCACATATCCCACTATACACAAATTGTAGCCTAAGGTGTCCCTAATAAAACGCAGTAACTTCGATCTCCCAAATAATTTTGGAACTTGAGATATCGGGCTTCAAATATTGCCTATGTTAACAGAGTCTGGTTGGGATGAGGGATGATGGATGAAGGTTGATGGATATTGTGGAAAAATGGGACTTGCTGCACATATCCCACTATACACAAATTGTAGCCTAAGGTGTCCCTAATAAAACGCAGTAACTCCTATCTCCCAAATAATTTTGGAACTTGAGATATCGCGCTTCAAATATTGCCTATGTTAACAGAGTCTGGTTGGGATGAGGGATGATGGATGAAGGTTGATGGATATTGTGGAAAAATGGGACTTGCTGCAGATATCCCACTATACACAAATTGTAGCCTAAGGTGTCCCTAATAAAACGCAGTAACTCCTATCTCCCAAATAATTTTGGAACTTGAGATATCGCGCTTCAAATATTGCCTATATTAACAGAGTCTGGTTGGGATGAGGGATGATGGATGAAGGTTGATGGATATTGTGGAAAAATGGGACTTGCTGCACATATCCCACTATACACAAATTGTAGCCTAAGGTGTCCCCTAATAAAACGCAGTAACTCCTATCTCCCAAATAATTTTGGAACTTGAGATATCGGGCTTCAAATATTGCCTATGTTAACAGAGTCTGGTTGGGATGAGGGATGATGGATGAAGGTTGATGGATATTGTGGAAAAATGGGACTGGCTGCAGATATCCCACTATACACAAATTGTAGCCTAAGGTGTCCCTAATAAAACGCAGTAACTCCTATCTCCCAAATAATTTTGGAACTTGAGATATCGCGCTTCAAATATTGCCTATGTTAACAGAGTCTGGTTGGGATGAGGGATGATGGATGAAGGTTGATGGATATTGTGGAAAAATGGGACTTGCCGCACATATCCCACTATACACAAATTGTAGCCTAAGGTGTCCCTAATAAAACGCAGTAACTCCTATCTCCCAAATAATTTTGGAACTTGAGATATCGGGCTTCAAATATTGCCTATGTTAACAGAGTCTGGTTGGGATGAGGGATGATGGATGAAGGTTGATGGATATTGTGGAAAAATGGAACTTGCTGCACATATCCCACTATACACAAATTGTAGCCTAAGGTGTCCCTAATAAAACGCAGTAACTCCTATCTCCCAAATAATTTTGGAACTTGAGATATCGGGCTTCAAATATTGCCTATGTTAACAGAGTCTGGTTGGGATGAGGGATGATGGATGAAGGTTGATGGATATTGTGGAAAAATGGGACTTGCTGCAGATATCCCACTATACACAAATTGTAGCCTAAGGTGTCCCTAATAAAACGCAGTAACTCCTATCTCCCAAATAATTTTGGAACTTGAGATATCGGGCTTCAAATATTGCCTATGTTAACAGAGTCTGGTTGGGATGAGGGATGATGGATGAAGGTTGATGGATATTGTGGAAAAATGGGACTTGCTGCAGATATCCGACTATACACAAATTGTAGCCTAAGGTGTCCCTAATAAAACGCAGTAACTCCTATCTCCCAAATAATTTTGGAACTTGAGATATCGGGCTTCAAATATTGCCTATGTTAACAGAGTCTGGTTGGGATGAGGGATGATGGATGAAGGTTGATGGATATTGTGGAAAAATGGGACTTGCTGCACATATCCCATTATACACAAATTGTAGCCTAAGGTGTCCCTAATAAAACGCAGTAACTCCTATCTCCCAAATAATTTTGGAACTTGAGATATCGGGCTTCAAATATTGCCTATGTTAACAGAGTCTGGTTGGGATGAGGGATGATGGATGAAGGTTGATGGATATTGTGGAAAAATGGGACTTGCTGCAGATATCCGACTATACACAAATTGTAGCCTAAGGTGTCCCTAATAAAACGCAGTAACTCCTATCTCCCAAATAATTTTGGAACTTGAGATATCGGGCTTCAAATATTGCCTATGTTAACAGAGTCTGGTTAGGATGAGGGATGATGGATGAAGGTTGATGGATATTGTGGAAAAATGGGACTTGCTGCAGATATCCGACTATACACAAATTGTAGCCTAAGGTGTCCCTAATAAAACGCAGTAACTCCTATCTCCCAAATAATTTTGGAACTTGAGATATCGGGCTTCAAATATTGCCTATGTTAACAGAGTCTGGTTGGGATGATGGATGAAGGTTGATGGATATTGTGGAAAAATGGGACTTGCTGCACATATCCCACTATACAAAAATTGTAGCCTAAGGTGTCCCTAATAAAACGCTGTAACTCCTATCTCCCAAATAATTTTGGAACTTGATATATATGTTAACAGAGTCTGGTTGGGATGAGGGATGATGGATAAAGGTTGATGGATATTGTGGAAAAATGGGACTTGCTGCAGATATCCGACTATACACAAATTGTAGCCTAAGGTGTCCCTAATAAAACGCAGTAACTCCTATCCCCCAAATAATTTTGGAACTTGAGATATCGGGCTTCAAATATTGCCTATGTTAACAGAGTCTGGTTGGGATGAGGGATGATGGATGAAGGTTGATGGATATTGTGGAAAAATGGGACTTGCTGCAGATATCCCACTATACACAAATTGTAGCCTAAGGTGTCCCTAATAAAACGCAGTAACTCCTATCTCCCAAATAATTTTGGTACTTGAGATATCGGGCTTCAAATATTGCCTATGTTAACAGAGTCTGGTTGGGATGAGGGATGATGGATGAAGGTTGATGGATATTGTGGCAAAATGGGACTTGCTGCACATATCCCACTATACACAAATTGTAGCCTAAGGTGTCCCTAATAAAACGCAGTAACTCCTATCTCCCAAATAATTTTGGAACTTGAGATATCGGGCTTCAAATATTGCCTATGTTAACAGAGTCTGGTTGGGATGAGGGATGATGGATGAAGGTTGATGGATATTGTGGAAAAATGGGACTTGCTGCAGATATCCGACTATACACAAATTGTAGCCTAAGGTGTCCCTAATAAAACGCAGTAACTCCTATCTCCCAAATAATTTTGGTACTTGAGATATCGCGCTTCAAATATTGCCTATATTAACAGAGTCTGGTTGGGATGAGGGATGATGGATGAAGATTGATGGATATTGTGGAAAAATGGGACTTGCTGCAGATATCTCACTATATACAAAATGTAGCCTAAGGTGTCCCTAATAAAACGCAGTAACTCCTATCTCCCAAATAATTTTGGTACTTGAGATATCGCGCTTCAAATATTGCCTATGTTAACAGAGTCTGGTTGGGATGAGGGATGATGGATGAAGGTTGATGGATATTGTGGAAAAATGGGACTTGCTGCACATATCCCACTATACACAAATTGTAGCCTAAGGTGTCCCTAATAAAACGCAGTAACTCCTATCTCCCAAATAATTTTGGTACTTGAGATATCGCGCTTCAAATATTGCCTATATTAACAGAGTCTGGTTGGGATGAGGGATGATGGATGAAGATTGATGGATATTGTGGAAAAATGGGACTTGCTGCAGATATCTCACTATATACAAAATGTAGCCTAAGGTGTCCCTAATAAAACGCAGTAACTCCTATCTCCCAAATAATTTTGGAACTTGAGATATCGGGCTTCAAATATTGCCTATGTTAACAGAGTCTGGTTGGGATGAGGGATGATGGATGAAGGTTGATAGATATTGTGGAAAAATGGGACTTGCTGCAGATATCCCACTATACACAAATTGTAGCCTAAGGTGTCCCTAATAAAACGCAGTAACTCCTATCTCCTTTGGGAGGTATGGAATGCATGCAAGCAAGGTAAAGTTTCTGACTGTGGCCAACATGGCGACCACCAGGACGATCCTTGTTTTTTGCTGTATTCAAGTTGACACGCAGCCTCCTCGTGGCCCCTCCTGGATGGCATTCTAGCACCCGCTAGATGTTAACTAATGCGTGCAGCGAGGTCCAATCCCCTGGACGTTAAATTCGGGTTGTGCGTAGGGCTTGGAACCCACCACGTAAAAATCCCATCCAATGAAAACCCCAACAATAGCCTCTATAAAGATCCCCTCTAAAGTTGACGACCACGGCAAACGTTTCAAGGACAACGATTTAAGAATAGGCACATGGAACGTCCGCACCCTTTACAGGGTAGGCGCTTCCGCCCAACTGGCGGATGCCCTCATGAAATGTAGGACGGACATCACTGCCATACAGGAAATGCGATGGATAGGACAAGGATGCAAAAGGTTAGCATCTTGCGATGTGTATTACAGCTGCCATGTTGATAAGCACGAATTCGGGTTTGGATTTGTGGTTAATAAGAGACTTCGTCACCTCGTCTCTGGGTTCACGCCAGTGAACGAAAGAATAGCCACAATCCGCATCAGGGCAAAATTCTACAACATCAGCCTAATTTGTGATCACGCCCCGACGGAAGAAAAGGACGATGTGGTTAAAGATGCCTTCTATGCTAAGCTCGAGGACGTATACGATAAGTGCCCGGCCCACGACGCCAAAATCGTCCTCGGGGATTTTAATGCGAAGGTCGGGCGGGAAGGTATCTTTGGCCCCACTGTCGGACAGTTCAGCCTCCACGCGAACACTACCTCCAATGGTATGAGGCTGATCGATTTCGCCGCGGCGCGTAACATGGTAGTATGTAGCACCAGGTTTCAGCATCTCGACATTCACAAGGCCACTTGGATGTCCCCCGATCGATCGACATCCAACCAGATCGATCATATTGTGATTGACGGAAGGCATGTATCCAGTGTACTAGATGTGCGCACATTTAGAGGTCCAAACATCGACTCGGACCACTACCTTGTCGCAGCCAAGTTTCGATTGCGCATTTGCGCTTCGAGGACTGCGCGCTCTAGTGCATTGCGAAAGCTGGACGTTAAGAAGCTGCGATCACAAAGGACAGCTGAGGCGTTCTCCGCTCAACTCTCTGATAAGCTCCGTCGTTCCCCATCTAATCTCAACGACATTGGCGGATTGTGGGCCAACATCTCCCACTCCTTGCGCAATACTGCGGAAACAGTCCTTGGTTTCGAGCGCCCACCCCAACGAAATCAATGGTACGATGAGGAGTGTCGCGAGGCAGCTGCAGCGAAAAACGCCGCATACAGAAAAACGTTGCAGTCGGCCGCTACGCGAGCCATTGTCGAAAATTACAGAGAGAAGAGAAGGGATGAGAGACGCCTTTTCAGACGCAAGAAGAGGGAGCAGGAAAGGCGTGAGCGTGAGGAAGTCGAGATGTACAGATGTAGGAATGACGCTCGAAAATTCTATCAAAAGGTTAAGCGTCTGACCGAGGGGTATAAGCCCGGAGCGTCTTCCTGCAAGGATGAGAATGGAAACCTGGTTACAGATCCGCAGGGGGTGCTGAGGTTGTGGAGGAAACACTTCTCTACTCTGCTGCAAGGCGATGACGACATCAATACCGCCTCTAGAGATGATGTTCCGAACCCGATCGATGATGACGGCGTGGAGATCCCGCCACCTAGCCATGATGAGGTTAAAGTCGCAATTATGCGTCTTAAAAACAATAAAGCGGCAGGTCCTGATGGCCTCCCCGCTGAATTGTTTAAGACCGGATGTAATGAGTTGGTAGGGCGCATGCACCAGCTCATCTACAAAATATGGCTAGAGGAAAGTATGCCCAACGATTGGAACCTCAGTGTCCTCTGTCCTGTCCTGAAAAAGGGAGACCCTACGATATGCGCCAACTATAGGGGTATAAGCCTTCTCCCTATCGCATATAAGGTTCTTACAGGCGTATTGTGTGAACGACTGAAGCCACTCGTCAAAACACTGATTGGACCTTATCAGTGCGGCTTCAGACCTGGCAAGTCCACCATCGACCAGATCTTCACACTACGTCAAATCCTGGAAAAGACCCACGAAAATCAAGTCGACACACACCATCTTTTTGTCGACTATAAGGCTGCTTTCGATAGCCCCATAAGGGATCGTGTTTTTGCCGCAATGTCTGAGCTCGGTATACCTGCGAAGCTGATAAGGCTATGCAGAATGACGTTGAGCAATTCCTGCAGCTCCGTCAAGGTAGGAATGGACCTCTCCGAACCTTTTGATACCGTGCGAGGTTTCAGACAAGGCGACCCCTTATCATGCGACCTCTTCAACTTCGTCATGGAGAGTGTTCTGCGGAAGGCGGGAGTGCATCGCAATGGCACTATTTTTCAAAAAAGTGTCCAGTTGCTTGCGTACGCTGACGACATCGACATCATAGGGCGTACCAAGCGAGATGTCACTGCTGCCTTTAGTGCTATTGAACGCGAGTCTAAGAAGATGGGTCTGGCAGTAAATGAGGGCAAAACAAAGTATATGTTATCGACATGTAGAGACGTGCGGCGTATTGATTCTCAAATTACGGCCGATAACTATACTTTTGATACAGTCAAGGAATTCATTTATCTTGGCTCCGCCGTTACCACCGAAAATGATGTCAGTCTGGAGATCAAGCGCAGGATTACTCTTGCCAACAGGTGCTACTATGGTCTCAATAGGCAATTGAGTAGCAGAGACCTCTCTCGTAAGACGAAACTAATACTCTACAAGACGCTCATCCTACCCGTGCTTCTTTATGGCGCAGAAGCATGGACCCTATTAAGAACTGATGCAGCTGCCTTGAGAGTGTTCGAGAGAAAAGTCCTACGTAAGATCTTCGGTCCAGTGCGAGTTGGCGATGATTTCCGCATCCGATTCAACAGTGAGCTGTATGAGCTCCTCAACGACATAGACGTTGTACAGCGTATTAACATCCAGCGGCTGCGCTGGCTCGGCCATGTCGTTCGAATGGAGGAGGATGCTCCGGCGAGACGGGTATTTGATGCGGGGATCTGCGGAAGTCGGCGAAGAGGACGACCTTGTATCCGTTGGAAGGACCAAATCGAAGAAGCCCTGTCATCGATTGGTGTGACCAACTGGCGTAGGCGCGCAAGAAGCAGAGGCGCCTGGAAGGATGTGTTGCGGCAGGCCGAAATCCGTTAATCGGGTTGTTATGGCCAATTAAGTAAGTAAGTAAGTAAGTAACTCCTATCTCCCAAATAATTTTGGAACTTGAGATATCGCGCTTCAAATATTGCCTATGTTAACAGAGTCTGGTTGGGGTGAGGGATGATGGATGAAGGTTGATGGATATTGTGGAAAAATGGGACTTGCTGCAGATATCCCACTATACACAAATTGTAGCCTAAGGTGTCCCTAATAAAACGCAGTAACTCCTATCTCCCAAATAATTTTGGAACTTGAGATATCGGGCTTCAAATATTGCCTATGTTAACAGAGTCTGGTTGGGATGAGGGATGATGTATGAAGGTTGATGGATATTGTGGAAAAATGGGACTTGCTGCAGATATCCCACTATACACAAAATGTAGCCTAAGGTGTCCCTAATAAAACGCAGTAACTCCTATCTCCCAAATAATTTTGGAACTTGAGATATCGCGCTTCAAATATTGCCTATATTAACAGAGTCTGGTTGGGATGAGGGATGATGGATGAAGGTTGATGGATATTGTGGAAAAATGGGACTTGCTGCAGATATCCGACTATACACAAATTGTAGCCTAAGGTGTCCCTAATAAAACGCAGTAACTCCTATCTCCCAAATAATTTTGGAACTTGAGATATCGGGCTTCAAATATTGCCTATATTAACAGAGTCTGGTTGGGATGAGGGATGATGGATGAAGGTTGATGGATATTGTGGAAAAATGGGACTTGCTGCAGATATCCGACTATACACAAATTGTAGCCTAAGGTGTCCCTAATAAAACGCAGTAACTCCTATCTCCCAAATAATTTTGGAACTTGAGATATCGGGCTTCAAATATTGCCTATGTTAACAGAGTCTGGTTGGGGTGAGGGATGATGGATGAAGGTTGATTGATATTGTGGAAAAATGGGACTTGCTGCAGATATCCGACTATACACAAATTGTAGCCTAAGGTGTCCCTAATAAAACGCAGTAACTCCTATCTCCCAAATAATTTTTGAACTTGAGATATCGCGCTTCAAATATTGCCTATATTAACAGAGTCTGGTTGGGATGAGGGATGATGGATGAAGGTTGATGGATATTGTGGAAAAATGGGACTTGCTGCACATATCCCACTATACACAAATTGTAGCCTAAGGTGTCCCTAATAAAACGCAGTAACTCCTATCTCCCAAATAATTTTGGAACTTGAGATATCGGGCTTCAAATATTGCCTATGTTAACAGAGTCTATTTGGGATGAGGGATGATGGATGAAGGTTGATGGATATTGTGGAAAAATGGGACTTGCTGCAGATATCCGACTATACACAAATTGTAGCCTAAGGTGTCCCTAATAAAACGCAGTAACTCCTATCTCCCAAATAATTTTGGAACTTGAGATATCGGGCTTCAAATATTGCCTATGTTAACAGAGTCTGGTTGGGATGAGGGATGATGGATGAAGGTTGATGGATATTGTGGAAAAATGGGACTTGCTGCACATATCCCACTATACACAAATTGTAGCCTAAGGTGTCCCTAATAAAACGCAGTAACTCATATCTCCCAAATAATTTTGGAACTTGAGATATCGCGCTTCAAATATTGCCTATGTTAACAGAGTCTGGTTGGGGTGAGGGATGATGGATGAAGGTTGATGGATATTGTGGAAAAATGGCACTTGCTGCAGATATCCCACTATACACAAATTGTAGCCTAAGGTGTCCCTAATAAAACGCAGTAACTCCTATCTCCCAAATAATTTTGGAACTTGAGATATCGGGCTTCAAATATTGCCTATGTTAACAGAGTCTGGTTGGGATGTGGGATGATGGATGAAGGTTGATGGATATTGTGGAAAAATGGGACTTGCTGCACATATCCCACTATACACAAATTGTAGCCTAAGGTGTCCCTAATAAAACGCAGTAACTCCTATCTCCCAAATAATTTTGGAACTTGAGATATCGGGCTTCAAATAGTGCCTATGTTAACAGAGTCTGGTTGGGATGAGGGATGATGGATGAAGGTTGATGGATATTGTGGAAAAATGGGACTTGCTGCAGATATCCGACTATACACAAATTGTAGCCTAAGGTGTCCCTAATAAAACGCAGTAACTCCTATCTCCCAAATAATTTTGGAACTTGAGATATCGGGCTTCAAATATTGCCTATGTTAACAGAGTCTGGTTGGGATGAGGGATGATGGACGAAGGTTGATGGATATTGTGGAAAAATGGGACTTACTGCAGATATCCCACTATACACAAATTGTAGCCTAAGGTGTCCCTAATAAAACGCAGTAACTCCTATCTCCCAAATAATTTTGGAACTTGAGATATCGGGCTTCAAATATTGCCTATGTTAACAGAGTCTGGTTGGGATGAGGGATGATGGATGAAGGTTGATGGATATTGTGGAAAAATGGGACTTGCTGCAGATATCCCACTTTACACAAATTGTAGCCTAAGATGTCCCTAATAAAACGCAGTAACTCCTATCTCCCAAATAATTTTGGAACTTGAGATATCGGGCTTCAAATATTGCCTATGTTAACAGAGTCTGGTTGGGATGAGGGATGATGGATGAAGGTTGATGGATATTGTGGAAAAATGGGACTTGGTGCAGATATCCGACTATACACAAATTGTAGCCTAAGGTGTCCCTAATAAAACGCAGTAACTCCTATCTCCCAAATAATTTTGGAACTTGAGATATCAGGCTTCAAATATTGCCTATGTTAACAGAGTCTGGTTGGGATGAGGGATGATGGATGAAGGTTGATGGATATTGTGGAAAAATGGGACTTGCTGCAGATATCCCACTATACACAAATTGTAGCCTAAGGTGTCCCTAATAAAACGCAGTAACTCCTATCTCCCAAATAATTTTGGAACTTGAGATATCGGGCTTCAAATATTGCCTATGTTAACAGAGTCTGGTTGGGATGAGGGATGATGGATGAAGGTTGATGGATATTGTGGAAAAATGGGACTTGCTGCACATATCCCACTATACACAAATTGTAGCCTAAGGTGTCCCTAATAAAACGCAGTAACTCCTATCTCCCAAATAATTTTGGAACTTGAGATATCGGGCTTCAAATATTGCCTATGTTAACAGAGTCTGGTTGGGATGAGGGATGATGGATGAAGGTTGATGGATATTGTGGAAAAATGGGACTTGCTGCACATATCCCACTATACACAAATTGTAGCCTAAGGTGTCCCTAATAAAACGCAGTAACTTCTATCTCCCAAATAATTTTGGAACTTGAGATATCGGGCTTCAAATATTGCCTATGTTAACAGAGTCTGGTTGGGATGAGGGATGATGGATGAAGGTTGAGGGATATTGTGGAAAAATGGGACTTGCTGCAGATATCCCACTATACACAAATTGTAGCCTAAGGTGTCCCTAATAAAACGCAGTAACTCCTATCTCCCAAATAATTTTGGAACTTGAGATATCGGGCTTCAAATATTGCCTATGTTAACAGAGTCTGGTTGGGATGAGGGATGATGGATGAAGGTTGATGGATATTGTGGAAAAATGGGACTTGCTGCAGATATCCAACTATACACAAATTGTAGCCTAAGGTGTCCCTAATAAAACGCAGTAACTCCTATCTCCCAAATAATTTTGGAACTTGAGATATCGGGCTTCAAGTATTGCCTATGTTAACAGAGTCTGGTTGGGATGAGGAATAATGGATGAAGGTTGATGGATATTGTGGAAAAATGGGACTTGCTGCACATATCCCACTATACACAAATTGTAGCCTAAGGTGTCCCTAATAAAACGCAGTAACTCCTATCTCCCAAATAATTTTGGAACTTGAGATATCGGGCTTCAAATATTGCCTATGTTAACAGAGTCTGGTTGGGATGAGGGATGATGGATGAAGGTTGATGGATATTGTGGAAAAATGGGACTTGCTGCAGATATCCGACTATACACAAATTGTAGCCTAAGGTGTCCCTAATAAAACGCAGTAACTCCTATCTCCCAAATAATTTTGGAACTTGAGATATCGGGCTTCAAATATTGCCTATGTTAACAGAGTCTGGTTGGTATGAGGGATGATGGATGATGGATGAAGGTTGATGGATATTGTGGAAAAATGGGACTTGCTGCAGATATCCCACTATACACAAATTGTAGCCTAAGGTGTCCCTAATAAAACGCAGTAACTCCTATCTCCCAAATAATTTTGGAACTTGAGATATCGGGCTTCAAATATTGCCTATGTTAACAGAGTCTGGTTGGGATGAGGGATGATGGATGAAGGTTGATGGATATTGTGGAAAAATGGGACTTGCTGCACATATCCCACTATACACAAATTGTAGCCTAAGGTGTCCCTAATAAAACGCAGTAACTCCTATCTCCCAAATAATTTTGGAACTTGAGATATCGGGCTTCAAATATTGCCTATGTTAACAGAGTCTGGTTGGGATGAGGGATGATGGATGAAGGTTGATGGATATTGTGGAAAAATGGGACTTGCTGCAGATATCCGACTATACACAAATTGTAGCCTAAGGTGTCCCTAATAAAACGCAGTAACTCCTATCTCCCAAATAATTTTGGAACTTGAGATATCGCGCTTCAAATATTGCCTATATTAACAGAGTCTGGTTGGGATGAGGGATGATGGATGAAGATTGATGGATATTGTGGAAAAATGGGACTTGCTGCAGATATCTCACTATATACAAAATGTAGCCTAAGGTGTCCCTAATAAAACGCAGTAACTCCTATCTCCCAAATAATTTTGGAACTTGAGATATCGGGCTTCAAATATTGCCTATGGTAACAGAGTCTGGTTGGGATGAGGGATGATGGATGAAGGTTGATGGATATTGTGGAAAAATGGGACTTGCTGCAGATATCCCACTATACACAAATTGTAGCCTAAGGTGTCCCTAATAAAACGCAGTAACTCCTATCTCCCAAATAATTTTGGAACTTGAGATATCGGGCTTCAAATATTGCCTATGTTAACAGAGTCTGGTTGGGATGAGGGATGATGGATGAAGGTTGATGGATATTGTGGAAAAATGGGACTTGCTGCACATATCCCACTATACACAAATTGTAGCCTAAGGTGTCCCTAATAAAACGCAGTAACTCCTATCTCCCAAATAATTTTGGAACTTGAGATATCGGGCTTCAAATATTGCCTATGTTAACAGAGTCTGGTTGGGATGAGGGATGATGGATGAAGGTTGATGGATATTGTGGAAAAATGGGACTTGCTGCAGATATCCCACTATACACAAATTGTAGCCTAAGGTGTCCCTAATAAAACGCAGTAACTCCTATCTCCCAAATAATTTTGGAACTTGAGATATCGGGCTTCAAATATTGCCTATGTTAACAGAGTCTGGTTGGGATGAGGGATGATGGATGAAGGTTGATGGATATTGTGGAAAAATGGGACTTGCTGCAGATATCCCACTATACACAAATTGTAGCCTAAGGTGTCCCTAATAAAACGCAGTAACTCCTATCTCCCAAATAATTTTGGAACTTGAGATATCGGGCTTCAAATATTGCCTATGTTAACAGAGTCTGGTTGGGATGAGGGATGATGGATGAAGGTTGATGGATATTGTGGAAAAATGGGACTTGCTGCAGATATCCCACTATACAAAAATTGTAGCCTAAGGTGTCCCTAATAAAACGCAGTAACTCCTATCTCCCAAATAATTTTGGAACTTGAGATATCGGGCTTCAAATATTGCCTATATTAACAGAGTCTGGTTGGGATGAGGGATGATGGATGAAGGTTGATGGATATTGTGGAAAAATGGGACTTGCTGCAGATATCCGACTATACACAAATTGTAGCCTAAGGTGTCCCTAATAAAACGCAGTAACTCCTATCTCCCAAATAATTTTGGAACTTGAGATATCGGGCTTCAAATATTGCCTATGTTAACAGAGTCTGGTTGGGATGAGGGATGATGGATGAAGGTTGATGGATATTGTGGAAAAATGGGACTTGCTGCAGATATCCGACTATACACAAATTGTAGCCTAAGGTGTCCCTAATAAAACGCAGTAACTCCTATCTCCCAAATAATTTTGGAACTTGAGATATCGGGCTTCAAATATTGCCTATGTTAACAGAGTCTGGTTGGGATGAGGGATGATGGATGAAGGTTGATGGATATTGTGGAAAAATGGGACTTGCTGCAGATATCCGACTATACACAAATTGTAGCCTAAGGTGTCCCTAATAAAACGCAGTAACTCCTATCTCCCAAATAATTTTGGAACTTGAGATATCGGGCTTCAAATATTGCCTATGTTAACAGAGTCTGGTTGGGGTGAGGGATGATGGATGAAGGTTGATAGATATTGTGGAAAAATGGGACTTGCTGCAGATATCCGACTATACACAAATTGTAGCCTAAGGTGTCCCTAATAAAACGCAGTAACTCCTATCTCCCAAATAATTTTGGAACTTGAGATATCGGGCTTCAAATATTGCCAATATTAACAGAGTCTGGTTGGGAAGAGGGATGATGGATGAAGGTTGATGGATATTGTGGAAAAATGGGACTTGCTGCACATATCCCACTATACACAAATTGTAGCCTAAGGTGTCCCTAATAAAACGCAGTAACTCCTATCTCCCAAATAATTTTGGAACTTGAGATATCGGGCTTCAAATATTGCCTATGTTAACAGAGTCTGGTTGGGGTGAGGGATGATGGATGAAGGTTGATAGATATTGTGGAAAAATGGGACTTGCTGCAGATATCCGACTATACACAAATTGTAGCCTAAGGTGTCCCTAATAAAACGCAGTAACTCCTATCTCCCAAATAATTTTGGAACTTGAGATATCGGGCTTCAAATATTGCCAATATTAACAGAGTCTGGTTGGGAAGAGGGATGATGGATGAAGGTTGATGGATATTGTGGAAAAATGGGACTTGCTGCACATATCCCACTATACACAAATTGTAGCCTAAGGTGTCCCTAATAAAACGCAGTAACTCCTATCTCCCAAATAATTTTGGAACTTGAGATATCGGGCTTCAAATATTGCCTATGTTAACAGAGTCTGGTTGGGATGAGGGATGATGGATGAAGGTTGATGGATATTGTGGAAAAATGGGACTTGCTGCAGATATCCGACTATACACAAATTGTAGCCTAAGGTGTCCCTAATAAAACGCAGTAACCCCTATCTCCCAAATAATTTTGGAACTTGAGATATCGGGCTTCAAATATTGCCTATGTTAACAGAGTCTGGTTGGGATGAGGGATGATGGATGAAGGTTGCTGGATATTGTGGAAAAATGGGACTTGCTGCAGATATCCGACTATACACAAATTGTAGCCTAAGGTGTCCCTAATAAAACGCAGTAACTCCTATCTCCCAAATAATTTTGGAACTTGAGATATCGGGCTTCAAATATTGCCTATGTTAACAGAGTCTGGTTGGGATGAGGGATGATGGATGAAGGTTGATGGATATTGTGGAAAAATGGGACTTGCTGCAGATATCCCACTATACACAAATTGTAGCCTAAGGTGTCCCTAATAAAACGCAGTAACTCCTATCTCCCAAATAATTTTGGAACTTGAGATATCGCGCTTCAAATATTGCCTATGTTAACAGAGTCTGGTTGGGGTGAGGGATGATGGATGAAGGTTGATGGATATTGTGGAAAAATGGGACTTGCTGCAGATATCCCACTATACACAAATTGTAGCCTAAGGTGTCCCTAATAAAACGCAGTAACTCCTATCTCCCAAATAATTTTGGAACTTGAGATATCGGGCTTCAAATATTGCCTATGTTAACAGAGTCTGGTTGGGATGAGGGATGATGGATGAAGGTTGATGGATATTGTGGAAAAATGGGACTTGCTGCACATATCCCACTATACACAAATTGTAGCCTAAGGTGTCCCTAATAAAACGCAGTAACTCCTATCTCCCAAATAATTTTGGAACTTGAGATATCGGGCTTCAAATATTGCCTATGTTAACAGAGTCTGGTTGGGATGAGGGATGATGGATGAAGGTTGATGGATATTGTGGAAAAATGGGACTTGCTGCAGATATCCCACTATACACAAATTGTAGCCTAAGGTGTCCCTAATAAAACGCAGTAACTCCTATCTCCCAAATAATTTTGGAACTTGAGATATCGGGCTTCAAATATTGCCTATGTTAACAGAGTCTGGTTGGGATGAGGGATGATGGATGAAGGTTGATGGATATTGTGGAAAAATGGGACTTGCTGCAGATATCCGACTATACACAAATTGTAGCCTAAGGTGTCCCTAATAAAACGCAGTAACTCCTATCTCCCAAATAATTTTGGAACTTGAGATATCGGGCTTCAAATATTGCCTATGTTAACAGAGTCTGGTTGGGATGAGGGATGATGGATGAAGGTTGATGGATATTGTGGAAAAATGGGACTTGCTGCACATATCCCACTATACACAAATTGTAGCCTAAGGTGTCCCTAATAAAACGCAGTAACTCCTATCTCCCAAATAATTTTGGAACTTGAGATATCGGGCTTCAAATATTGCCTATGTTAACAGAGTCTGGTTGGGATGAGGGATGATGGATGAAGGTTGATGGATATTGTGGAAAAATGGGACTTGCTGCAGATATCCCACTATACACAAATTGTAGCCTAAGGTGTCCCTAATAAAACGCAGTAACTCCTATCTCCCAAATAATTTTGGAACTTGAGATATCGGGCTTCAAATATTGCCTATGTTAACAGAGTCTGGTTGGGGTGAGGGATGATGGATGAAGGTTGATGGATATTGTGGAAAAATGGGACTTGCTGCAGATATCCCACTATACACAAATTGTAGCCTAAGGTGTCCCTAATAAAACGCAGTAACTCCTATCTCCCAAATAATTTTGGAACTTGAGATATCGGGCTTCAAATATTGCCTATGTTAACAGAGTCTGGTTGGGATGAGGGATGATGGATGAAGGTTGATGGATATTGTGGAAAAATGGGACTTGCTGCACATATCCCACTATACACAAATTGTAGCCTAAGGTGTCCCTAATAAAACGCAGTAACTCCTATCTCCCAAATAATTTTGGAACTTGAGATATCGGGCTTCAAATATTGCCTATGTTAACAGAGTCTGGTTGGGATGAGGGATGATGGATGAAGGTTGATGGATATTGTGGAAAAGTGGGACTTGCTGCAGGTATCCCACTATACACAAATTGTAGCCTAAGGTGTCCCTAATAAAACGCAGTAACTCCTATCTCCCAAATAATTTTGGAACTTGAGATATCGGGCTTCAAATATTGCCTATGTTAACAGAGTCTGGTTGGGATGAGGGATGATGGATGAAGGTTGATGGATATTGTGGAAAAATGGGACTTGCTGCACATATCCCACTATACACAAATTGTAGCCTAAGGTGTCCCTAATAAAACGCAGTAACTCCTATCTCCCAAATAATTTTGGAACTTGAGATATCGGGCTTCAAATATTGCCTATGTTAACAGAGTCTGGTTGGGATGAGGGATGATGGATGAAGGTTGATGGATATTGTGGAAAAATGGGACTTGCTGCAGATATCCGACTATACACAAATTGTAGCCTAAGGTGTCCCTAATAAAACGCAGTAACTCCTATCTCCCAAATAATTTCGGAACTTGAGATATCGGGCTTCAAATATTGCCTATGTTAACAGAGTCTGGTTGGGATGAGGGATGATGGATGAAGGTTGATGGATATTGTGGAAAAATGGGACTTGCTGCAGATATCCCACTATACACAAATTGTAGCCTAAGGTGTCCCTAATAAACGCAGTAACTCCTATCTCCCAAATAATTTTGGAACTTGAGATATCGGGCTTCAAATATTGCCTATGTTAACAGAGTCTGGTTGGGATGAGGGATGATGGATGAAGGTTGATGGATATTGTGGAAAAATGGGACTTGCTGCACATATCCCACTATACACAAATTGTAGCCTAAGGTGTCCCTAATAAAACGCAGTAACTCCTATCTCCCAAATAATTTTGGAACTTGAGATATCGCGCTTCAAATATTGCTTATATTAACAGAGTCTGGTTGGGATGAGGGATGATGGATGAAGGTTGATGGATATTGTGGAAAAATGGGACTTGCTGCAGATATCCGACTATACACAAATTGTAGCCTAAGGTGTCCCTAATAAAACGCAGTAACTCCTATCTCCCAAATAATTTTGGAACTTGAGATATCGGGCTTCAAATATTGCCTATGTTAACAGAGTCTGGTTGGGATGAGGGATGATGGATGAAGGTTGATGGATATTGTGGAAAAATGGGACTTGCTGCACATATCCCACTATACACAAATTGTAGCCTAAGGTGTCCCTAATAAAACGCAGTAACTCCTATCTCCCAAATAATTTTGGAACTTGAGATATCGGGCTTCAAATATTGCCTATGTTAACAGAGTCTGGTTGGGATGAGGGATGATGGATGAAGGTTGATGGATATTGTGGAAAAATGGGACTTGCTGCAGATATCCGACTATACACAAATTGTAGCCTAAGGTGTCCCTAATAAAACGCAGTAACTCCTATCTCCCAAATAATTTTGGAACTTGAGATATCGGGCTTCAAATATTGCCTATGTTAACAGAGTCTGGTTGGGATGAGGGATGATGGATGAAGGTTGATGGATATTGTGGAAAAATGGGACTTGCTGCAGATATCCCACTATACACAAATTGTAGCCTAAGGTGTCCCTAATAAAACGCAGTAACTCCTATCTCCCAAATAATTTTGGAACTTGAGATATCGGGCTTCAAATATTGCCTATGTTAACAGAGTCTGGTTGGGGTGAGGGATGATGGATGAAGGTTGATAGATATTGTGGAAAAATGGGACTTGCTGCAGATATCCGACTATACACAAATTGTAGCCTAAGGTGTCCCTAATAAAACGCAGTAACTCCTATCTCCCAAATAATTTTGGAACTTGAGATATCGGGCTTCAAATATTGCCAATATTAACAGAGTCTGGTTGGGAAGAGGGATGATGGATGAAGGTTGATGGATATTGTGGAAAAATGGGACTTGCTGCACATATCCCACTATACACAAATTGTAGCCTAAGGTGTCCCTAATAAAACGCAGTAACTCCTATCTCCCAAATAATTTTGGAACTTGAGATATCGGGCTTCAAATATTGCCTATGTTAACAGAGTCTGGTTGGGATGAGGGATGATGGATGAAGGTTGATGGATATTGTGGAAAAATGGGACTTGCTGCAGATATCCGACTATACACAAATTGTAGCCTAAGGTGTCCCTAATAAAACGCAGTAACCCCTATCTCCCAAATAATTTTGGAACTTGAGATATCGGGCTTCAAATATTGCCTATGTTAACAGAGTCTGGTTGGGATGAGGGATGATGGATGAAGGTTGGTGGATATTGTGGAAAAATGGGACTTGCTGCAGATATCCGACTATACACAAATTGTAGCCTAAGGTGTCCCTAATAAAACGCAGTAACTCCTATCTCCCAAATAATTTTGGAACTTGAGATATCGGGCTTCAAATATTGCCTATGTTAACAGAGTCTGGTTGGGATGAGGGATGATGGATGAAGGTTGATGGATATTGTGGAAAAATGGGACTTGCTGCAGATATCCCACTATACACAAATTGTAGCCTAAGGTGTCCCTAATAAAACGCAGTAACTCCTATCTCCCAAATAATTTTGGAACTTGAGATATCGCGCTTCAAATATTGCCTATGTTAACAGAGTCTGGTTGGGGTGAGGGATGATGGATGAAGGTTGATGGATATTGTGGAAAAATGGGACTTGCTGCAGATATCCCACTATACACAAATTGTAGCCTAAGGTGTCCCTAATAAAACGCAGTAACTCCTATCTCCCAAATAATTTTGGAACTTGAGATATCGGGCTTCAAATATTGCCTATGTTAACAGAGTCTGGTTGGGATGAGGGATGATGGATGAAGGTTGATGGATATTGTGGAAAAATGGGACTTGCTGCACATATCCCACTATACACAAATTGTAGCCTAAGGTGTCCCTAATAAAACGCAGTAACTCCTATCTCCCAAATAATTTTGGAACTTGAGATATCGGGCTTCAAATATTGCCTATGTTAACAGAGTCTGGTTGGGATGAGGGATGATGGATGAAGGTTGATGGATATTGTGGAAAAATGGGACTTGCTGCACATATCCCACTATACACAAATTGTAGCCTAAGGTGTCCCTAATAAAACGCAGTAACTCCTATCTCCCAAATAATTTTGGAACTTGAGATATCGGGCTTCAAATATTGCCTATGTTAACAGAGTCTGGTTGGGATGAGGGATGATGGATGAAGGTTGATGGATATTGTGGAAAAATGGGACTTGCTGCAGATATCCCACTATACACAAATTGTAGCCTAAGGTGTCCCTAATAAAACGCAGTAACTCCTATCTCCCAAATAATTTTGGAACTTGAGATATCGCGCTTCAAATATTGCTTATATTAACAGAGTCTGGTTGGGATGAGGGATGATGGATGAAGGTTGATGGATATTGTGGAAAAATGGGACTTGCTGCACATATCCCACTATACACAAATTGTAGCCTAAGGTGTCCCTAATAAAACGCAGTAACTCCTATCTCTCAAATAATTTCGGAACTTGAGATATCGGGCTTCAAATATTGCCTATGTTAACAGAGTCTGGTTGGGATGAGGGATGATGGATGAAGGTTGATGGATATTGTGGAAAAATGGGACTTGCTGCAGATATCCCACTATACACAAATTGTAGCCTAAGGTGTCCCTAATAAAACGCAGTAACTCCTATCTCCCAAATAATTTTGGAACTTGAGATATCGGGCTTCAAATATTGCCTATGTTAACAGAGTCTGGTTGGGATGAGGGATGATGGATGAAGGTTGATGGATATTGTGGAAAAATGGGACTTGCTGCAGATATCCCACTATACACAAATTGTAGCCTAAGGTGTCCCTAATAAAACGCAGTAACTCCTATCTCCCAAATAATTTTGGAACTTGAGATATCGGGCTTCAAATATTGCCTATGTTAACAGAGTCTGGTTGGGATGAGGGATGATGGATGAAGGTTGATGGATATTGTGGAAAAATGGGACTTGCTGCACATATCCCACTATACACAAATTGTAGCCTAAGGTGTCCCTAATAAAACGCAGTAACTCCTATCTCCCAAATAATTTTGGAACTTGAGATATCGGGCTTCAAATATTGCCTATGTTAACAGAGTCTGGTTGGGATGAGGGATGATGGATGAAGGTTGATGGATATTGTGGAAAAGTGGGACTTGCTGCAGGTATCCCACTATACACAAATTGTAGCCTAAGGTGTCCCTAATAAAACGCAGTAACTCCTATCTCCCAAATAATTTTGGAACTTGAGATATCGGGCTTCAAATATTGCCTATGTTAACAGAGTCTGGTTGGGATGAGGGATGATGGATGAAGGTTGATGGATATTGTGGAAAAATGGGACTTGCTGCACATATCCCACTATACACAAATTGTAGCCTAAGGTGTCCCTAATAAAACGCAGTAACTCCTATCTCCCAAATAATTTTGGAACTTGAGATATCGGGCTTCAAATATTGCCTATGTTAACAGAGTCTGGTTGGGATGAGGGATGATGGATGAAGGTTGATGGATATTGTGGAAAAATGGGACTTGCTGCAGATATCCCACTATACACAAATTGTAGCCTAAGGTGTCGCTAATAAAACGCAGTAACTCCTATCTCCCAAATAATTTTGGAACTTGAGATATCGGGCTTCAAATATTGCCTATGTTAACAGAGTCTGGTTGGGATGAGGGATGATGGATGAAGGTTGATGGATATTGTGGAAAAATGGGACTTGCTGCACATATCCCACTATACACAAATTGTAGCCTAAGGTGTCCCTAATAAAACGCAGTAACTCCTATCTCCCAAATAATTTTGGAACTTGAGATATCGGGCTTCAAATATTGCCTATGTTAACAGAGTCTGGTTGGGATGAGGGATGATGGATGAAGGTTGATGGATATTGTGGAAAAATGGGACTTGCTGCACATATCCCACTATACACAAATTGTAGCCTAAGGTGTCCCTAGTAAAACGCAGTAACTCCTATCTCCCAAATAATTTTGGAACTTGAGATATCGGGCTTCAAATATTGCCTATGTTAACAGAGTCTGGTTGGGATGAGGGATGATGGATGAAGGTTGATGGATATTGTGGAAAAATGGGACTTGCTGCAGATATCCCACTATACACAAATTGTAGCCTAAGGTGTCCCTAATAAAACGCAGTAACTCCTATCTCCCAAATAATTTTGGAACTTGAGATATCGGGCTTCAAATATTGCCTATGTTAACAGAGTCTGGTTGGGATGAGGGATGATGGATGAAGGTTGATGGATATTGTGGAAAAATGGGACTTGCTGCACATATCCCACTATACACAAATTGTAGCCTAAGGTGTCCCTAATAAAACGCAGTAACTCTTATCTCCCAAATAATTTTGGAACTTGAGATATAGGGCTTCAAATATTGCCTATGTTAACAGAGTCTGGTTGGGATGAGGGATGATGGATGAAGGTTGATGGATATTGTGGAAAAATGGGACTTGCTGCAGATATCCCACTATACACAAATTGTAGCCTAAGGTGTCCCTAATAAAACGCAGTAACTCCTATCTCCCAAATAATTTTGGAACTTGAGATATCGGGCTTCAAATATTGCCTATGTTAACAGAGTCTGGTTGGGATGAGGGATGATGGATGAAGGTTGATGGATATTGTGGAAAAATGGGACTTGCTGCAGATATCCCACTATACACAAATTGTAGCCTAAGGTGTCCCTAATAAAACGCAGTAACTCCTATCTCCCAAATAATTTTGGAACTTGAGATATCGGGCTTCAAATATTGCCTATGTTAACAGAGTCTGGTTGGGGTGAGGGATGATGGATGAAGGTTGATAGATATTGTGGAAAAATGGGACTTGCTGCAGATATCCGACTATACACAAATTGTAGCCTAAGGTGTCCCTAATAAAACGCAGTAACTCCTATCTCCCAAATAATTTTGGAACTTGAGATATCGGGCTTCAAATATTGCCAATATTAACAGAGTCTGGTTGGGAAGAGGGATGATGGATGAAGGTTGATGGATATTGTGGAAAAATGGGACTTGCTGCACATATCCCACTATACACAAATTGTAGCCTAAGGTGTCCCTAATAAAACGCAGTAACTCCTATCTCCCAAATAATTTTGGAACTTGAGATATCGGGCTTCAAATATTGCCTATGTTAACAGAGTCTGGTTGGGATGAGGGATGATGGATGAAGGTTGATGGATATTGTGGAAAAATGGGACTTGCTGCAGATATCCGACTATACACAAATTGTAGCCTAAGGTGTCCCTAATAAAACGCAGTAACCCCTATCTCCCAAATAATTTTGGAACTTGAGATATCGGGCTTCAAATATTGCCTATGTTAACAGAGTCTGGTTGGGATGAGGGATGATGGATGAAGGTTGGTGGATATTGTGGAAAAATGGGACTTGCTGCAGATATCCGACTATACACAAATTGTAGCCTAAGGTGTCCCTAATAAAACGCAGTAACTCCTATCTCCCAAATAATTTTGGAACTTGAGATATCGGGCTTCAAATATTGCCTATGTTAACAGAGTCTGGTTGGGATGAGGGATGATGGATGAAGGTTGATGGATATTGTGGAAAAATGGGACTTGCTGCAGATATCCCACTATACACAAATTGTAGCCTAAGGTGTCCCTAATAAAACGCAGTAACTCCTATCTCCCAAATAATTTTGGAACTTGAGATATCGCGCTTCAAATATTGCCTATGTTAACAGAGTCTGGTTGGGGTGAGGGATGATGGATGAAGGTTGATGGATATTGTGGAAAAATGGGACTTGCTGCAGATATCCCACTATACACAAATTGTAGCCTAAGGTGTCCCTAATAAAACGCAGTAACTCCTATCTCCCAAATAATTTTGGAACTTGAGATATCGGGCTTCAAATATTGCCTATGTTAACAGAGTCTGGTTGGGATGAGGGATGATGGATGAAGGTTGATGGATATTGTGGAAAAATGGGACTTGCTGCACATATCCCACTATACACAAATTGTAGCCTAAGGTGTCCCTAATAAAACGCAGTAACTCCTATCTCCCAAATAATTTTGGAACTTGAGATATCGGGCTTCAAATATTGCCTATGTTAACAGAGTCTGGTTGGGATGAGGGATGATGGATGAAGGTTGATGGATATTGTGGAAAAATGGGACTTGCTGCACATATCCCACTATACACAAATTGTAGCCTAAGGTGTCCCTAATAAAACGCAGTAACTCCTATCTCCCAAATAATTTTGGAACTTGAGATATCGGGCTTCAAATATTGCCTATGTTAACAGAGTCTGGTTGGGATGAGGGATGATGGATGAAGGTTGATGGATATTGTGGAAAAATGGGACTTGCTGCAGATATCCCACTATACACAAATTGTAGCCTAAGGTGTCCCTAATAAAACGCAGTAACTCCTATCTCCCAAATAATTTTGGAACTTGAGATATCGCGCTTCAAATATTGCTTATATTAACAGAGTCTGGTTGGGATGAGGGATGATGGATGAAGGTTGATGGATATTGTGGAAAAATGGGACTTGCTGCACATATCCCACTATACACAAATTGTAGCCTAAGGTGTCCCTAATAAAACGCAGTAACTCCTATCTCTCAAATAATTTCGGAACTTGAGATATCGGGCTTCAAATATTGCCTATGTTAACAGAGTCTGGTTGGGATGAGGGATGATGGATGAAGGTTGATGGATATTGTGGAAAAATGGGACTTGCTGCAGATATCCCACTATACACAAATTGTAGCCTAAGGTGTCCCTAATAAAACGCAGTAACTCCTATCTCCCAAATAATTTTGGAACTTGAGATATCGGGCTTCAAATATTGCCTATGTTAACAGAGTCTGGTTGGGATGAGGGATGATGGATGAAGGTTGATGGATATTGTGGAAAAATGGGACTTGCTGCAGATATCCCACTATACACAAATTGTAGCCTAAGGTGTCCCTAATAAAACGCAGTAACTCCTATCTCCCAAATAATTTTGGAACTTGAGATATCGCGCTTCAAATATTGCTTATATTAACAGAGTCTGGTTGGGATGAGGGATGATGGATGAAGGTTGATGGATATTGTGGAAAAATGGGACTTGCTGCACATATCCCACTATACACAAATTGTAGCCTAAGGTGTCCCTAATAAAACGCAGTAACTCTTATCTCCCAAATAATTTTGGAACTTGAGATATAGGGCTTCAAATATTGCCTATGTTAACAGAGTCTGGTTGGGATGAGGGATGATGGATGAAGGTTGATGGATATTGTGGAAAAATGGGACTTGCTGCAGATATCCCACTATACACAAATTGTAGCCTAAGGTGTCCCTAATAAAACGCAGTAACTCCTATCTCCCAAATAATTTTGGAACTTGAGATATCGGGCTTCAAATATTGCCTATGTTAACAGAGTCTGGTTGGGATGAGGGATGATGGATGAAGGTTGATGGATATTGTGGAAAAATGGGACTTGCTGCACATATCCCACTATACACAAATTGTAGCCTAAGGTGTCCCTAATAAAACGCAGTAACTCCTATCTCCCAAATAATTTTGGAACTTGAGATATCGGGCTTCAAATATTGCCTATGTTAACAGAGTCTGGTTGGGATGAGGGATGATGGATGAAGGTTGATGGATATTGTGGAAAAGTGGGACTTGCTGCAGGTATCCCACTATACACAAATTGTAGCCTAAGGTGTCCCTAATAAAACGCAGTAACTCCTATCTCCCAAATAATTTTGGAACTTGAGATATCGGGCTTCAAATATTGCCTATGTTAACAGAGTCTGGTTGGGATGAGGGATGATGGATGAAGGTTGATGGATATTGTGGAAAAATGGGACTTGCTGCACATATCCCACTATACACAAATTGTAGCCTAAGGTGTCCCTAATAAAACGCAGTAACTCCTATCTCCCAAATAATTTTGGAACTTGAGATATCGGGCTTCAAATATTGCCTATGTTAACAGAGTCTGGTTGGGATGAGGGATGATGGATGAAGGTTGATGGATATTGTGGAAAAATGGGACTTGCTGCAGATATCCCACTATACACAAATTGTAGCCTAAGGTGTCGCTAATAAAACGCAGTAACTCCTATCTCCCAAATAATTTTGGAACTTGAGATATCGGGCTTCAAATATTGCCTATGTTAACAGAGTCTGGTTGGGATGAGGGATGATGGATGAAGGTTGATGGATATTGTGGAAAAATGGGACTTGCTGCACATATCCCACTATACACAAATTGTAGCCTAAGGTGTCCCTAATAAAACGCAGTAACTCCTATCTCCCAAATAATTTTGGAACTTGAGATATCGGGCTTCAAATATTGCCTATGTTAACAGAGTCTGGTTGGGATGAGGGATGATGGATGAAGGTTGATGGATATTGTGGAAAAATGGGACTTGCTGCACATATCCCACTATACACAAATTGTAGCCTAAGGTGTCCCTAGTAAAACGCAGTAACTCCTATCTCCCAAATAATTTTGGAACTTGAGATATCGGGCTTCAAATATTGCCTATGTTAACAGAGTCTGGTTGGGATGAGGGATGATGGATGAAGGTTGATGGATATTGTGGAAAAATGGGACTTGCTGCAGATATCCCACTATACACAAATTGTAGCCTAAGGTGTCCCTAATAAAACGCAGTAACTCCTATCTCCCAAATAATTTTGGAACTTGAGATATCGGGCTTCAAATATTGCCTATGTTAACAGAGTCTGGTTGGGATGAGGGATGATGGATGAAGGTTGATGGATATTGTGGAAAAATGGGACTTGCTGCACATATCCCACTATACACAAATTGTAGCCTAAGGTGTCCCTAATAAAACGCAGTAACTCTTATCTCCCAAATAATTTTGGAACTTGAGATATAGGGCTTCAAATATTGCCTATGTTAACAGAGTCTGGTTGGGATGAGGGATGATGGATGAAGGTTGATGGATATTGTGGAAAAATGGGACTTGCTGCAGATATCCCACTATACACAAATTGTAGCCTAAGGTGTCCCTAATAAAACGCAGTAACTCCTATCTCCCAAATAATTTTGGAACTTGAGATATCGGGCTTCAAATATTGCCTATGTTAACAGAGTCTGGTTGGGATGAGGGATGATGGATGAAGGTTGATGGATATTGTGGAAAAATGGGACTTGCTGCACATATCCCACTATACACAAATTGTAGCCTAAGGTGTCCCTAATAAAACGCAGTAACTCCTATCTCCCAAATAATTTTGGAACTTGAGATATCGGGCTTCAAATATTGCCTATGTTAACAGAGTCTGGTTGGGGTGAGGGATGATGGATGAAGGTTGATGGATATTGTGGAAAAATGGGACTTGCTGCAGATATCCCACTATACACAAATTGTAGCCTAAGGTGTCCCTAATAAAACGCAGTAACTCCTATCTCCCAAATAATTTTGGAACTTGAGATATCGGGCTTCAAATATTGCCTATGTTAACAGAGTCTGGTTGGGATGAGGGATGATGGATGAAGGTTGATGGATATTGTGGAAAAATGGGACTTGCTGCACATATCCCACTATACACAAATTGTAGCCTAAGGTGTCCCTAATAAAACGCAGTAACTCCTATCTCCCAAATAATTTTGGAACTTGAGATATCGGGCTTCAAATATTGCCTATGTTAACAGAGTCTGGTTGGGATGAGGGATGATGGATGAAGGTTGATGGATATTGTGGAAAAGTGGGACTTGCTGCAGGTATCCCACTATACACAAATTGTAGCCTAAGGTGTCCCTAATAAAACGCAGTAACTCCTATCTCCCAAATAATTTTGGAACTTGAGATATCGGGCTTCAAATATTGCCTATGTTAACAGAGTCTGGTTGGGATGAGGGATGATGGATGAAGGTTGATGGATATTGTGGAAAAATGGGACTTGCTGCACATATCCCACTATACACAAATTGTAGCCTAAGGTGTCCCTAATAAAACGCAGTAACTCCTATCTCCCAAATAATTTTGGAACTTGAGATATCGGGCTTCAAATATTGCCTATGTTAACAGAGTCTGGTTGGGATGAGGGATGATGGATGAAGGTTGATGGATATTGTGGAAAAATGGGACTTGCTGCAGATATCCCACTATACACAAATTGTAGCCTAAGGTGTCGCTAATAAAACGCAGTAACTCCTATCTCCCAAATAATTTTGGAACTTGAGATATCGGGCTTCAAATATTGCCTATGTTAACAGAGTCTGGTTGGGATGAGGGATGATGGATGAAGGTTGATGGATATTGTGGAAAAATGGGACTTGCTGCACATATCCCACTATACACAAATTGTAGCCTAAGGTGTCCCTAATAAAACGCAGTAACTCCTATCTCCCAAATAATTTTGGAACTTGAGATATCGGGCTTCAAATATTGCCTATGTTAACAGAGTCTGGTTGGGATGAGGGATGATGGATGAAGGTTGATGGATATTGTGGAAAAATGGGACTTGCTGCAGATATCCCACTATACACAAATTGTAGCCTAAGGTGTCCCTAGTAAAACGCAGTAACTCCTATCTCCCAAATAATTTTGGAACTTGAGATATCGGGCTTCAAATATTGCCTATGTTAACAGAGTCTGGTTGGGATGAGGGATGATGGATGAAGGTTGATGGATATTGTGGAAAAATGGGACTTGCTGCAGATATCCCACTATACACAAATTGTAGCCTAAGGTGTCCCTAATAAAACGCAGTAACTCCTATCTCCCAAATAATTTTGGAACTTGAGATATCGGGCTTCAAATATTGCCTATGTTAACAGAGTCTGGTTGGGATGAGGGATGATGGATGAAGGTTGATGGATATTGTGGAAAAATGGGACTTGCTGCACATATCCCACTATATACAAATTGTAGCCTAAGGTGTCCCTAATAAAACGCAGTAACTCCTATCTCCCAAATAATTTTGGAACTTGAGATATCGGGCTTCAAATATTGCCTATGTTAACAGAGTCTGGTTGGGATGAGGGATGATGGATGAAGGTTGATGGATATTGTGGAAAAATGGGACTTGCTGCAGATATCCCACTATACACAAATTGTAGCCTAAGGTGTCCCTAATAAAACGCAGTAACTCCTATCTCCCAAATAATTTTGGAACTTGAGATATCGGGCTTCAAATATTGCCTATGTTAACAGAGTCTGGTTGGGATGAGGGATGATGGATGAAGGTTGATGGATATTGTGGAAAAATGGGACTTGCTGCAGATATCCCACTATACACAAATTGTAGCCTAAGGGGTCCCTAATAAAACGCAGTAACTCCTATCTCCCAAATAATTTTGGAACTTGAGATATCGGGCTTCAAATATTGCCTATGTTAACAGAGTCTGGTTGGGGTGAGGGATGATGGATGAAGGTTGATGGATATTGTGGAAAAATGGGACTTGCTGCAGATATCCCACTATACACAAATTGTAGCCTAAGGTGTCCCTAATAAAACGCAGTAACTCCTATCTCCCAAATAATTTTGGAACTTGAGATATCGGGCTTCAAATATTGCCTATGTTAACAGAGTCTGGTTGGGATGAGGGATGATGGATGAAGGTTGATGGATATTGTGGAAAAATGGGACTTGCTGCACATATCCCACTATACACAAATTGTAGCCTAAGGGGTCCCTAATAAAACGCAGTAACTCCTATCTCCCAAATAATTTTGGAACTTGAGATATCGGGCTTCAAATATTGCCTATGTTAACAGAGTCTGGTTGGGATGAGGGATGATGGATGAAGGTTGATGGATATTGTGGAAAAGTGGGACTTGCTGCAGGTATCCCACTATACACAAATTGTAGCCTAAGGTGTCCCTAATAAAACGCAGTAACTCCTATCTCCCAAATAATTTTGGAACTTGAGATATCGGGCTTCAAATATTGCCTATGTTAACAGAGTCTGGTTGGGATGAGGGATGATGGATGAAGGTTGATGGATATTGTGGAAAAATGGGACTTGCTGCACATATCCCACTATACACAAATTGTAGCCTAAGGTGTCCCTAATAAAACGCAGTAACTCCTATCTCCCAAATAATTTTGGAACTTGAGATATCGGGCTTCAAATATTGCCTATGTTAACAGAGTCTGGTTGGGATGAGGGATGATGGATGAAGGTTGATGGATATTGTGGAAAAATGGGACTTGCTGCAGATATCCCACTATACACAAATTGTAGCCTAAGGTGTCGCTAATAAAACGCAGTAACTCCTATCTCCCAAATAATTTTGGAACTTGAGATATCGGGCTTCAAATATTGCCTATGTTAACAGAGTCTGGTTGGGATGAGGGATGATGGATGAAGGTTGATGGATATTGTGGAAAAATGGGACTTGCTGCACATATCCCACTATACACAAATTGTAGCCTAAGGTGTCCCTAATAAAACGCAGTAACTCCTATTTCCCAAATAATTTTGGAACTTGAGATATCGGGCTTCAAATATTGCCTATGTTAACAGAGTCTGGTTGGGATGAGGGATGATGGATGAAGGTTGATGGATATTGTGGAAAAATGGGACTTGCTGCACATATCCCACTATACACAAATTGTAGCCTAAGGTGTCCCTAGTAAAACGCAGTAACTCCTATCTCCCAAATAATTTTGGAACTTGAGATATCGGGCTTCAAATATTGCCTATGTTAACAGAGTCTGGTTGGGATGAGGGATGATGGATGAAGGTTGATGGATATTGTGGAAAAATGGGACTTGCTGCAGATATCCCACTATACACAAATTGTAGCCTAAGGTGTCCCTAATAAAACGCAGTAACTCCTATCTCCCAAATAATTTTGGAACTTGAGATATCGGGCTTCAAATATTGCCTATGTTAACAGAGTCTGGTTGGGATGAGGGATGATGGATGAAGGTTGATGGATATTGTGGAAAAATGGGACTTGCTGCACATATCCCACTATACACAAATTGTAGCCTAAGGTGTCCCTAATAAAACGCAGTAACTCCTATCTCCCAAATAATTTTGGAACTTGAGATATCGGGCTTCAAATATTGCCTATGTTAACAGAGTCTGGTTGGGATGAGGGATGATGGATGAAGGTTGATGGATATTGTGGAAAAATGGGACTTGCTGCAGATATCCCACTATACACAAATTGTAGCCTAAGGTGTCCCTAATAAAACGCAGTAACTCCTATCTCCCAAATAATTTTGGAACTTGAGATATCGGGCTTCAAATATTGCCTATGTTAACAGAGTATGGTTGGAATGAGGGATGATGGATGAAGGTTGATGGATATTGTGGAAAAATGGGACTTGCTGCAGATATCCCACTATACACAAATTGTAGCCTAAGGTGTCCCTAATAAAACGCAGTAACTCCTATCTCCCAAATAATTTTGGAACTTGAGATATCGGGCTTCAAATATTGCCTATGTTAACAGAGTCTGGTTGGGGTGAGGGATGATGGATGAAGGTTGATGGATATTGTGGAAAAATGGGACTTGCTGCAGATATCCCACTATACACAAATTGTAGCCTAAGGTGTCCCTAATAAAACGCAGTAACTCCTATCTCCCAAATAATTTTGGAACTTGAGATATCGGGCTTCAAATATTGCCTATGTTAACAGAGTCTGGTTGGGATGAGGGATGATGGATGAAGGTTGATGGATATTGTGGAAAAATGGGACTTGCTGCACATATCCCACTATACACAAATTGTAGCCTAAGGTGTCCCTAATAAAACGCAGTAACTCCTATCTCCCAAATAATTTTGGAACTTGAGATATCGGCCTTCAAATATTGCCTATGTTAACAGAGTCTGGTTGGGATGAGGGATGATGGATGAAGGTTGATGGATATTGTGGAAAAGTGGGACTTGCTGCAGGTATCCCACTATACACAAATTGTAGCCTAAGGTGTCCCTAATAAAACGCAGTAACTCCTATCTCCCAAATAATTTTGGAACTTGAGATATCGGGCTTCAAATATTGCCTATGTTAACAGAGTCTGGTTGGGATGAGGGATGAGGGATGATGGATGAAGGTTGATGGATATTGTGGAAAAATGGGACTTGCTGCACATATCCCACTATACACAAATTGTAGCCTAAGGTGTCCCTAATAAAACGCAGTAACTCCTATCTCCCAAATAATTTTGGAACTTGAGATATCGGGCTTCAAATATTGCCTATGTTAACAGAGTCTGGTTGGGATGAGGGATGATGGATGAAGGTTGATGGATATTGTGGAAAAATGGGACTTGCTGCACATATCCCACTATACACAAATTGTAGCCTAAGGTGTCCCTAATAAAACGCAGTAACTCCTATCTCCCAAATAATTTTGGAACTTGAGATATCGGGCTTCAAATATTGCCTATGTTAACAGAGTCTGGTTGGGATGAGGGATGATGGATGAAGGTTGATGGATATTGTGGAAAAATGGGACTTGCTGCAGATATCCCACTATACACAAATTGTAGCCTAAGGTGTCGCTAATAAAACGCAGTAACTCCTATCTCCCAAATAATTTTGGAACTTGAGATATCGGGCTTCAAATATTGCCTATGTTAACAGAGTCTGGTTGGGATGAGGGATGATGGATGAAGGTTGATGGATATTGTGGAAAAATGGGACTTGCTGCACATATCCCACTATACACAAATTGTAGCCTAAGGTGTCCCTAATAAAACGCAGTAACTCCTATCTCCCAAATGATTTTGGAACTTGAGATATCGGGCTTCAAATATTGCCTATGTTAACAGAGTCTGGTTGGGATGAGGGATGATGGATGAAGGTTGATGGATATTGTGGAAAAATGGGACTTGCTGCACATATCCCACTATACACAAATTGTAGCCTAAGGTGTCCCTAGTAAAACGCAGTAACTCCTATCTCCCAAATAATTTTGGAACTTGAGATATCGGGCTTCAAATATTGCCTATGTTAACAGAGTCTGGTTGGGATGAGGGATGATGGATGAAGGTTGATGGATATTGTGGAAAAATGGGACTTGCTGCAGATATCCCACTATACACAAATTGTAGCCTAAGGTGTCCCTAATAAAACGCAGTAACTCCTATCTCCCAAATAATTTTGGAACTTGAGATATCGGGCTTCAAATATTGCCTATGTTAACAGAGTCTGGTTCGGATGAGGGATGATGGATGAAGGTTGATGGATATTGTGGAAAAATGGGACTTGCTGCAGATATCCCACTATACACAAATTGTAGCCTAAGGTGTCCCTAATAAAACGCAGTAACTCCTATCTCCCAAATAATTTTGGAACTTGAGATATCGGGCTTCAAATATTGCCTATGTTAACAGAGTCTGGTTGGGATGAGGGATGATGGATGAAGGTTGATGGATATTGTGGAAAAGTGGGACTTGCTGCAGGTATCCCACTATACACAAATTGTAGCCTAAGGTGTCCCTAATAAAACGCAGTAACTCCTATCTCCCAATTAATTTTGGAACTTGAGATATCGGGCTTCAAATATTGCCTATGTTAACAGAGTCTGGTTGGGATGAGGGATGATGGATGAAGGTTGATGGATATTGTGGAAAAATGGGACTTGCTGCAGATATCCGACTATACACAAATTGTAGCCTAAGGTGTCCCTAATAAAACGCAGTAACTCCTATCTCCCAAATAATTTTGGAACTTGAGATATCGGGCTTCAAATATTGCCTATGTTAACAGAGTCTGGTTGGGATGAGGGATGATGGATGAAGGTTGATGGATATTGTGGAAAAATGGGACTTGCTGCAGATATCCCACTATACACAAATTGTAGCCTAAGGTGTCCCTAATAAAACGCAGTAACTCCTATCTCCCAAATAATTTTGGAACTTGAGATATCGGGCTTCAAATATTGCCTATGTTAACAGAGTCTGGTTGGGATGAGGGATGATGGATGAAGGTTGTTGGATATTGTGGAGAAATGGGACTTGCTGCAGATATCCCACTATACACAAATTGTAGCCTAAGGTGTCCCTAATAAAACGCAGTAACTCCTATCTCCCAAATAATTTTGGAACTTGAGATATCGCGCTTCAAATATTGCCTGTATTAACAGAGTCTGGTTGGGATGAGGGATGATGGATGAAGGTTGATGGATATTGTGGAAAAATGGGACTTGCTGCAGATATCCGACTATACACAAATTGTAGCCTAAGGTGTCCCTAATAAAACGCAGTAACTCCTATCTCCCAAATAATTTTGGAACTTGAGATATCGGGCTTCAAATATTGCCTATGTTAACAGAGTCTGGTTGGGATGAGGGATGATGGATGAAGGTTGATGGATATTGTGGAAAAATGGGACTTGCTGCAGATATCCCACTATACACAAATTGTAGCCTAAGGTGTCCCTAATAAAACGCAGTAACTCCTATCTCCCAAATAATTTTGGAACTTGAGATATCGCGCTTCAAATATTGCCTATATTAACAGAGTCTGGTTGGGATGAGGGATGATGGATGAAGGTTGATGGATATTGTGGAAAAATGGGACTTGCTGCACATATCCCACTATACACAAATTGTAGCCTAAGGTGTCCCTAATAAAACGCAGTAACTCCTATCTCCCAATTAATTTTGGAACTTGAGATATCGGGCTTCAAATATTGCCTATGTTAACAGAGTCTGGTTGGGATGAGGGATGATGGATGAAGGTTGATGGATATTGTGGAAAAATGGGACTTGCTGCAGATATCCGACTATACACAAATTGTAGCCTAAGGTGTCCCTAATAAAACGCAGTAACTCCTATCTCCCAAATAATTTTGGAACTTGAGATATCGGGCTTCAAATATTGCCTATGTTAACAGAGTCTGGTTGGGATGAGGGATGATGGATGAAGGTTGATGGATATTGTGGAAAAATGGGACTTGCTGCACATATCCCACTATACACAAATTGTAGCCTAAGGTGTCCCTAATAAAACGCAGTAACTCCTATCTCCCAAATAATTTTGGAACTTGAGATATCGGGCTTCAAATATTGCCTATGTTAACAGAGTCTGGTTGGGATGAGGGATGATGGATGAAGGTTGTTGGATATTGTGGAGAAATGGGACTTGCTGCAGATATCCCACTATACACAAATTGTAGCCTAAGGTGTCCCTAATAAAACGCAGTAACTCCTATCTCCCAAATAATTTTGGAACTTGAGATATCGCGCTTCAAATATTGCCTGTATTAACAGAGTCTGGTTGGGATGAGGGATGATGGATGAAGGTTGATGGATATTGTGGAAAAATGGGACTTGCTGCAGATATCCGACTATACACAAATTGTAGCCTAAGGTGTCCCTAATAAAACGCAGTAACTCCTATCTCCCAAATAATTTTGGAACTTGAGATATCGGGCTTCAAATATTGCCTATGTTAACAGAGTCTGGTTGGGATGAGGGATGATGGATGAAGGTTGATGGATATTGTGGAAAAATGGGACTTGCTGCAGATATCCCACTATACACAAATTGTAGCCTAAGGTGTCCCTAATAAAACGCAGTAACTCCTATCTCCCAAATAATTTTGGAACTTGAGATATCGCGCTTCAAATATTGCCTATATTAACAGAGTCTGGTTGGGATGAGGGATGATGGATGAAGGTTGATGGATATTGTGGAAAAATGGGACTTGCTGCACATATCCCACTATACACAAATTGTAGCCTAAGGTGTCCCTAATAAAACGCAGTAACTCCTATCTCCCAAATAATTTTGGAACTTGAGATATCGGGCTTCAAATATTGCCTATGTTAACAGAGTCTGGTTGGGATGAGGGATGATGGATGAAGGTTGATGGATATTGTGGAAAAATGGGACTTGCTGCAGATATCCCACTATACACAAATTGTAGCCTAAGGTGTCCCTAATAAAACGTAGTAACTCCTATCTCCCAAATAATTTTGGAACTTGAGATATCGGGCTTCAAATTTTGCCTATGTTAACAGGGTCTGGTTGGGATGAGGGATGATGGTTGAAGGTTGATGGATATTGTGGAAAAATGGGACTTGCTGCAGATATCCCACTATACACAAATTGTAGCCTAAGGTGTCCCTAATAAAACGCAGTAACTCCTATCTCCCAAATAATTTTGGAACTTGAGATATCGGGCTTCAAATATTGCCTATGTTAACAGAGTCTGGTTGGGATGAGGGATGATGGATGAAGGTTGATGGATATTGTGGAAAAATGGGACTTACTGCACATATCCCACTATACACAAATTGTAGCCTAAGGTGTCCCTAATAAAACGCAGTAACTCCTATCTCCCAAATAATTTTGGAACTTGAGATATCGGGCTTCAAATATTGCCTATGTTAACAGAGTCTGGTTGGGATGAGGGATGATGGATGAAGGTTGATGGATATTGTGGAAAAATGGGACTTGCTGCAGATATCCCACTATACACAAATTGTAGCCTAAGGTGTCCCTAATAAAACGCAGTAACTCCTATCTCCCAAATAATTTTGGAACTTGAGATATCGGGCTTCAAATATTGCCTATGTTAACAGAGTCTGGTTGGGATGAGGGATGATGGATGAAGGTTGATGGATATTGTGGAAAAATGGGACTTGCTGCAGATATCCCACTATACACAAATTGTAGCCTAAGGTGTCCCTAATAAAACGCAGTAACTCCTATCTCCCAAATAATTTTGGAACTTGAGATATCGGGCTTCAAATATTGCCTATGTTAACAGAGTCTGGTTGGGATGAGGGATGATGGATGAAGGTTGATGGATATTGTGGAAAAATGTGACTTGCTGCAGATATCCCACTATACACAAATTGTAGCCTAAGGTGTCCCTAATAAAACGCAGTAACTCCTATCTCCCAATTAATTTTGGAACTTGAGATATCGGGCTTCAAATATTGCCTATGTTAACAGAGTCTGGTTGGGATGAGGGATGATGGATGAAGGTTGATGGATATTGTGGAAAAATGGGACTTGCTGCAGATATCCGACTATACACAAATTGTAGCCTAAGGTGTCCCTAATAAAACGCAGTAACTCCTATCTCCCAAATAATTTTGGAACTTGAGATATCGGGCTTCAAATATTGCCTATGTTAACAGAGTCTGGTTGGGATGAGGGATGATGGATGAAGGTTGATGGATATTGTGGAAAAATGGGACTTGCTGCAGATATCCCACTATACACAAATTGTAGCCTAAGGTGTCCCTAACAAAACGCAGTAACTCCTATCTCCCAAATAATTTTGGAACTTGAGATATCGGGCTTCAAATATTGCCTATGTTAACAGAGTCTGGTTGGGATGAGGGATGATGGATGAAGGTTGATGGATATTGTGGAAAAATAGGACTTGCTGCAGATATCCCACTATACACAAATTGTAGCCTAAGGTGTCCCTAATAAAACGCAGTAACTCCTATCTCCCAAATAATTTTGGAACTTGAGATATCGGGCTTCAAATATTGCCTATGTTAACAGAGTCTGGTTGGGATGAGGGATGATGGATGAAGGTTGATGGATATTGTGGAAAAATGGGACTTGCTGCAGATATCCGACTATACACAAATTGTAGCCTAAGGTGTCCCTAATAAAACGCAGTAACTCCTATCTCCCAAATAATTTTGGAACTTGAGATATCGGGCTTCAAATATTGCCTATGTTAACAGAGTCTGGTTGGGATGAGGGATGATGGATGAAGGTTGATGGATATTGTGGAAAAATGGGACTTGCTGCAGATATCCCACTATACACAAATTGTAGCCTAAGGTGTCCCTAATAAAACGCAGTAACTCCTATCTCCCAAATAATTTTGGAACTTGAGATATCGGGCTTCAAATATTGCCTATGTTAACAGAGTCTGGTTGGGATGAGGGATGATGGATGAAGGTTGATGGATATTGTGGAAAAATGGGACTTGCTGCACATATCCCACTATACACAAATTGTAGCCTAAGGTGTCCCTAATAAAACGCAGTAACTCCTATCTCCCAAATAATTTTGGAACTTGAGATATCGGGCTTCAAATATTGCCTATGTTAACAGAGTCTGGTTGGGATGAGGGATGATGGATGAAGGTTAATGGATATTGTGGAAAAATGGGACTTGCTGCAGATATCCCACTATACACAAATTGTAGCCTAAGGTGTCCCTAATAAAACGCAGTAACTCCTATCTCCCAAATAATTTTGGAACTTGAGATATCGGACTTCAAATATTGCCTATGTTAACAGAGTCTGGTTGGGATGAGGGATGATGGATGAAGGTTGATGGATATTGTGGAAAAATGGGACTTGCTGCACATATCCCACTATACACAAATTGTAGCCTAAGGTGTCCCGAATAAAACGCAGTAACTCCTATCTCCCAAATAATTTTGGAACTTGAGATATCGGGCTTCAAATATTGCCTATGTTAACAGAGTCTGGTTGGGATGAGGGATGATGGATGAAGGTTGATGGATATTGTGGAAAAATGGGACTTGCTGCAGATATCCGACTATACACAAATTGTAGCCTAAGGTGTCCCTAATAAAACGCAGTAACTCCTATCTCCCAAATAATTTTGGAACTTGAGATATCGGGCTTCAAATATTGCCTATGTTAACAGAGTCTGGTTGGGATGAGGGATGATGGATGAAGGTTGATGGATATTGTGGAAAAATGGGACTTGCTGCAGATATCCGACTATACACAAATTGTAGCCTAATTTGTCCCTAATAAAACGCAGTAACTCCTATCTCCCAAATAATTTTGGAACTTGAGATATCGGGCTTCAAATATTGCCTATGTTAACAGAGTCTGGTTGGGATGAGGGATGATGGATGAAGGTTGATGGATATTGTGGAAAAATGGGACTTGCTGCAGATATCCCACTATACACAAATTGTAGCCTAAGGTGTCCCGAATAAAACGCAGTAACTCCTATCTCCCAAATAATTTTGGAACTTGAGATATCGGGCTTCAAATATTGCCTATGTTAACAGAGTCTGGTTGGGATGAGGGATGATGGATGAAGGTTGATGGATATTGTGGAAAAATGGGACTTGCTGCACATATCCCACTATACACAAATTGTAGCCTAAGGTGTCCCTAATAAAACGCAGTAACTCCTATCTCCCAAATAATTTTGGAACTTGAGATATCGGGCTTCAAATATTGCCTATGTTAACAGAGTCTGGTTGGGATGAGGGATGATGGATGAAGGTTGATGAATATTGTGGAAAAATGGGACTTGCTGCACATATCCCACTATACACAAATTGTAGCCTAAGGTGTCCCTAATAAAACGCAGTAACTCCTATCTCCCAAATAATTTTGGAACTTGAGATATCGGGCTTCAAATATTGCCTATGTTAACAGAGTCTGGTTGGGATGAGGGATGATGGATGAAGGTTGATGGATATTGTGGAAAAATGGGACTTGCTGCAGATATCCCACTATACACAACTTGTAGCCTAAGGTGTCCCTAATAAAACGCAGTAACTCCTATCTCCCAAATAATTTTGGAACTTGAGATATCGGGCTTCAAATATTGCCTATGTTAACAGAGTCTGGTTGGGATGAGGGATGATGGATGAAGGTTGATGGATATTGTGGAAAAATGGGACTTGCTGCACATATCCCACTATACACAAATTGTAGCCTAAGGTGTCCCTAATAAAACGCAGTAACTCCTATCTCCCAAATAATTTTGGAACTTGAGATATCGGGCTTCAAATATTGCCTATGTTAACAGAGTCTGGTTGGGATGAGGGATGATGGATGAAGGTTGATGGATATTGTGGAAAAATGGGACTTGCTGCACATATCCCACTATACACAAATTGTAGCCTAAGGTGTCCCTAATAAAACGCAGTAACTCCTATCTCCCAAATAATTTTGGAACTTGAGATATCGGGCTTCAAATATTGCCTATGTTAACAGAGTCTGGTTGGGATGAGGGATGATGGATGAAGGTTGATGGATATTGTGGAAAAATGGGACTTGCTGCACATATCCCACTATACACAAATTGTAGCCTAAGGTGTCCCTAATAAAACGCAGTAACTCCTATCTCCCAAATAATTTTGGAACTTGAGATATCGGGCTTCAAATATTGCCTATGTTAACAGAGTCTGGTTGGGATGAGGGATGATGGATGAAGGTTGATGGATATTGTGGAAAAATGGGACTTGCTGCAGATATCCCACTATACACAACTTGTAGCCTAAGGTGTCCCTAATAAAACGTAGTAACTCCTATCTCCCAAATAATTTTGGAACTTGAGATATCGGGCTTCAAATATTGCCTATGCTAACAGAGTCTGGTTGGGATGAGGGATGATGGATGAAGGTTGATGGATATTGTGGAAAAATGGGACTTGCTGCACATATCCCACTATACACAAATTGTAGCCTAAGGTGTCCCTAATAAAACGCAGTAACTCCTATCTCCCAAATAATTTTGGAACTTGAGATATCGGGCTTCAAATATTGCCTATGTTAACAGAGTCTGGTTGGGATGAGGGATGATGGATGAAGGTTGATGGATATTGTGGAAAAATGGGACTTGCTGCACATATCCCACTATACACAAATTGTAGCCTAAGGTGTCCCTAATAAAACGCAGTAACTCCTATCTCCCAAATAATTTTGGAACTTGAGATATCGGGCTTCAAATATTGCCTATGTTAACAGAGTCTGGTTGGGATGAGGGATGATGGATGAAGGTTGATGGATATTGTGGAAAAATGGGACTTGCTGCACATATCCCACTATACACAAATTGTAGCCTAAGGTGTCCCTAATAAAACGCAGTAACTCCTATCTCCCAAATAATTTTGGAACTTGAGATATCGGGCTTCAAATATTGCCTATGTTAACAGAGTCTGGTTGGGATGAGGGATGATGGATGAAGGTTGATGGATATTGTGGAAAAATGGGACTTGCTGCACATATCCCACTATACACAAATTGTAGCCTAAGGTGTCCCTAATAAAACGCAGTAACTCCTATCTCCCAAATAATTTTGGAACTTGAGATATCGGGCTTCAAATATTGCCTATGTTAACAGAGTCTGGTTGGGATGAGGGATGATGGATGAAGGTTGATGGATATTGTGGAAAAATGGGACTTGCTGCAGATATCCCACTATACACAAATTGTAGCCTAAGGTGTCCCTAATAAAACGCAGTAACTCCTATCTCCCAAATAATTTTGGAACTTGAGATATCGGGCTTCAAATATTGCCTATGTTAACAGAGTCTGGTTGGGATGAGGGATGATGGATGAAGGTTGACGGATATTGTGGAAAAATGGGACTTGCTGCACATATCCCACTATACACAAATTGTAGCCTAAGGTGTCCCGAATAAAACGCAGTAACTCCTATCTCCCAAATAATTTTGGAACTTGAGATATCGGGCTTCAAATATTGCCTATGTTAACAGAGTCTGGTTGGGATGAGGGATGATGGATGAAGGTTGATGGATATTGTGGAAAAATGGGACTTGCTGCAGATATCCGACTATACACAAATTGTAGCCTAAGGTGTCCCTAATAAAACGCAGTAACTCCTATCTCCCAAATAATTTTGGAACTTGAGATATCCGGCTTCAAATATTGCCTATGTTAACAGAGTCTGGTTGGGATGAGGGATGATGGATGAAGGTTGATGGATATTGTGGAAAAATGGGACTTGCTGCACATATCCCACTATACACAAATTGTAGCCTAAGGTGTCCCTAATAAAACGCAGTAACTCCTATCTCCCAAATAATTTTGGAACTTGAGATATCCGGCTTCAAATATTGCCTATGTTAACAGAGTCTGGTTGGGATGAGGGATGATGGATGAAGGTTGATGGATATTGTGGAAAAATGGGACTTGCTGCAGATATCCGACTATACACAAATTGTAGCCTAAGGTGTCCCTAATAAAACGCAGTAACTCCTATCTCCCAAATAATTTTGGAACTTGAGATATCGGGCTTCAAATATTGCCTATGTTAACAGAGTCTGGTTGGGATGAGGGATGATGGATGAAGGTTGATGGATATTGTGGAAAAATGGGACTTGCTGCAGATATCCGACTATACACAAATTGTAGCCTAAGGTGTCCCTAATAAAACGCAGTAACTCCTATCTCCCAAATAATTTTGGAACTTGAGATATCGGGCTTCAAATATTGCCTATGTTAACAGAGTCTGGTTGGGATGAGGGATGATGGATGAAGGTTGATGGATATTGTGGAAAAATGGGACTTGCTGCAGATATCCCACTATACACAAATTGTAGCCTAAGGTGTCCCTAATAAAACGCAGTAACTCCTATCTCCCAAATAATTTTGGAACTTGAGATATCGCGCTTCAAATATTGCCTATGTTAACAGAGTCTGGTTGGGATGAGGGATGATGGATGAAGGTTAATGGATATTGTGGAAAAATGGGACTTGCTGCAGATATCCGACTATACACAAATTGTAGCCTAAGGTGTCCCTAATAAAACGCAGTAACTCCTATCTCCCAAATAATTTTGGAACTTGAGATATCGGGCTTCAAATATTGCCTATGTTAACAGAGTCTGGTTGGGATGAGGGATGATGGATGAAGGTTGATGGATATTGTGGAAAAATGGGACTTGCTGCACATATCCCACTATACACAAATTGTAGCCTAAGGTGTCCCTAATAAAACGCAGTAACTCCTATCTCCCAAATAATTTTGGAACTTGAGATATCGGGCTTCAAATATTGCCTATTTTAACAGAGTCTGGTTGGGATGAGGGATGATGGATGAAGGTTGATGGATATTGTGGAAAAATGGGACTTGCTGCAGATATCCGACTATACACAAATTGTAGCCTAAGGTGTCCCTAATAAAACGCAGTAACTCCTATCTCCCAAATAATTTTGGAACTTGAGATATCGGGCTTCAAATATTGCCTATGTTAACAGAGTCTGGTTGGGATGAGGGATGATGGATGAAGGTTGATGGATATTGTGGAAAAATGGGACTTGCTGCAGATATCCCACTATACACAAATTGTAGCCTAAGGTGTCCCTAATAAAACGCAGTAACTCCTATCTCCCAAATAATTTTGGAACTTGAGATATCGGACTTCAAATATTGCCTATGTTAACAGAGTCTGGTTGGGGTGAGGGATGATGGATGAAGGTTGATGGATATTGTGGAAAAATGGGACTTGCTGCAGATATCCCACTATACACAAATTGTAGCCTAAGGTGTCCCTAATAAAACGCAGTAACTCCTATCTCCCAAATAATTTTGGAACTTGAGATATCGGGCTTCAAATATTGCCTATGTTAACAGAGTCTGGTTGGGATGAGGGATGATGGATGAAGGTTGATGGATATTGTGGAAAAATGGGACTTGCTGCAGATATCCCACTATACACAAATTGTAGCCTAAGGTGTCCCTAATAAAACGCAGTAACTCCTATCTCCCAAATAATTTTGGAACTTGAGATATCGGGCTTCAAATATTGCCTATGTTAACAGAGTCTGGTTGGGATGAGGGATGATGGATGAAGGTTGATGGATATTGTGGAAAAATGGGGCTTGCTGCAGATATCCGACTATACACAAATTGTAGCCTAAGGTGTCCCTAATAAAACGCAGTAACTCCTATCTCCCAAATAATTTTGGAACTTGAGATATCGGGCTTCAAATATTGCCTATGTTAACAGAGTCTGGTTGGGATGAGGGATGATGGATGAAGGTTGATGGATATTGTGGAAAAATGGGACTTGCTGCAGATATCCCACTATACACAAATTGTAGCCTAAGGTGTCCCTAATAAAACGCAGTAACTCCTATCTCCCAAATAATTTTGGAACTTGAGATATCGGGCTTCAAATATTGCCTATGTTAACAGAGTCTGGTTGGGATGAGGGATGATGGATGAAGGTTGATGGATATTGTGGAAAAATGGGACTTGCTTCACATATCCCACTATACACAAATTGTAGCCTAAGGTGTCCCTAATAAAACGCAGTAACTCCTATCTCCCAAATAATTTTGGAACTTGAGATATCGGGCTTCAAATATTGCCTATGTTAACAGAGTCTGGTTGGGATGAGGGATGATGGATGAAGGTTGATGGATATTGTGGAAAAATGGGACTTGCTGCACATATCCCACTATACACAAATTGTAGCCTAAGGTGTCCCGAATAAAACGCAGTAACTCCTATCTCCCAAATAATTTTGGAACTTGAGATATCGGGCTTCAAATATTGCCTATGTTAACAGAGTCTGGTTGGGATGAGGGATGATGGATGAAGGTTGATGGATATTGTGGAAAAATGGGACTTGCTGCAGATATCCGACTATACACAAATTGTAGCCTAAGGTGTCCCTAATAAAACGCAGTAACTCCTATCTCCCAAATAATTTTGGAACTTGAGATATCGGGCTTCAAATATTGCCTATGTTAACAGAGTCTGGTTGGGATGAGGGATGATGGATGAAGGTTGATGGATATTGTGGAAAAATGGGACTTGCTGCACATATCCCACTATACACAAATTGTAGCCTAAGGTGTCCCTAATAAAACGCAGTAACTCCTATCTCCCAAATAATTTTGGAACTTGAGATATCCGGCTTCAAATATTGCCTATGTTAACAGAGTCTGGTTGGGATGAGGGATGATGGATGAAGGTTGATGGATATTGTGGAAAAATGGGACTTTTTGCACATATCCGACTATACACAAATTGTAGCCTAAGGTGTCCCTAATAAAACGCAGTAACTCCTATCTCCCAAATAATTTTGGAACTTGAGATATCGGGCTTCAAATATTGCCTATGTTAACAGAGTCTGGTTGGGATGAGGGATGATGGATGAAGGTTGATGGATATTGTGGAAAAATGGGACTTGCTGCAGATACCCGACTATACACAAATTGTAGCCTAAGGTGTCCCTAATAAAACGCAGTAACTCCTATCTCCCAAATAATTTTGGAACTTGAGATATCGGGCTTCAAATATTGCCTATGTTAACAGAGTCTGGTTGGGATGAGGGATGATGGATGAAGGTTGATGGATATTGTGGAAAAATGGGACTTGCTGCAGATATCCCACTATACACAAATTGTAGCCTAAGGTGTCCCTAATAAAACGCAGTAACTCCTATCTCCCAAATAATTTTGGAACTTGAGATATCGGGCTTCAAATATTGCCTATGTTAACAGAGTCTGGTTGGGATGAGGGATGATGGATGAAGGTTGATGGATATTGTGGAAAAATGGGACTTGCTGCACATATCCCACTATACACAAATTGTAGCCTAAGGTGTCCCTAATAAAACGCAGTAACTCCTATTTCCCAAATAATTTTGGAACTTGAGATATCGGGCTTCAAATATTGCCTATGTTAACAGAGTCTGGTTGGGATGAGGGATGATGGATGAAGGTTAATGGATATTGTGGAAAAATGGGACTTGCTGCAGATATCCGACTATACACAAATTGTAGCCTAAGGTGTCCCTAATAAAACGCAGTAACTCCTATCTCCCAAATAATTTTGGAACTTGAGATATCGGGCTTCAAATATTGCCTATGTTAACAGAGTCTGGTTGGGATGAGGGATGATGGATGAAGGTTGATGGATATTGTGGGAAAATGGGACTTGCTGCAGATATCCGACTATACACAAATTGTAGCCTAAGGTGTCCCTAATAAAACGCAGTAACTCCTATCTCCCAAATAATTTTGGAACTTGAGATATCGGGCTTCAAATATTGCCTATGTTAACAGAGTCTGGTTGGGATGAGGGATGATGGATGAAGGTTGATGGATATTGTGGAAAAATGGGACTTGCTGCAGATATCCCACTATACACAAATTGTAGCCTAAGGTGTCCCTAATAAAACGCAGTAACTCCTATCTCCCAAATAATTTTGGAACTTGAGATATCGGGCTTCAAATATTGCCTATGTTAACAGAGTCTGGTTGGGATGAGGGATGATGGATGAAGGTTGATGGATATTGTGGGAAAATGGGACTTGCTGCAGATATCCGACTATACACAAATTGTAGCCTAAGGTGTCCCTAATAAAACGCAGTAACTCCTATCTCCCAAATAATTTTGGAACTTGAGATATCGGGCTTCAAATATTGCCTATGTTAACAGAGTCTGGTTGGGATGAGGGATGATGGATGAAGGTTGATGGATATTGTGGAAAAATGGGACTTGCTGCAGATATCCCACTATACACAAATTGTAGCCTAAGGTGTCCCTAATAAAACGCAGTAACTCCTATCTCCCAAATAATTTTGGAACTTGAGATATCGGACTTCAAATATTGCCTATGTTAACAGAGTCTGGTTGGGATGAGGGATGATGGATGAAGGTTGATGGATATTGTGGAAAAATGGGACTTGCTGCAGATATCCCACTATACACAAATTGTAGCCTAAGGTGTCCCTAATAAAACGCAGTAACTCCTATCTCCCAAATAATTTTGGAACTTGAGATATCGGGCTTCAAATATTGCCTATGTTATCAGAGTCTGGTTGGGATGAGGGATGATGGATGAAGGTTGATGGATATTGTGGAAAAATGGGACTTGCTGCACATATCCCACTATACACAAATTGTAGCCTAAGGTGTCCCTAATAAAACGCAGTAACTCCTATCTCCCAAATAATTTTGGAACTTGAGATATCGGGCTTCAAATATTGCCTATGTTAACAGAGTCTGGTTGGGATGAGGGATGATGGATGAAGGTTGATGGATATTGTGGAAAAATGGGACTTGCTGCAGATATCCGACTATACACAAATTGTAGCCTAAGGTGTCCCTAATAAAACGCAGTAACTCCTATCTCCCATATAATTTTGGAACTTGAGATATCGGGCTTCAAATATTGCCTATGTTAACAGAGTCTGGTTGGGATGAGGGATGATGGATGAAGGTTGATGGATATTGTGGAAAAATGGGACTTGCTGCACATATCCCACTATACACAAATTGTAGCCTAAGGTGTCCCGAATAAAACGCAGTAACTCCTATCTCCCAAATAATTTTGGAACTTGAGATATCGGGCTTCAAATATTGCCTATGTTAACAGAGTCTGGTTGGGATGAGGGATGATGGATGAAGGTTGATGGATATTGTGGAAAAATGGGACTTGCTGCAGATATCCGACTATACACAAATTGTAGCCTAAGGTGTCCCTAATAAAACGCAGTAACTCCTATCTCCCAAATAATTTTGGAACTTGAGATATCGGGCTTCAAATATTGCCTATGTTAACAGAGTCTGGTTGGGATGAGGGATGATGGATGAAGGTTGATGGATATTGTGGAAAAATGGGACTTGCTGCACATATCCCACTATACACAAATTGTAGCCTAAGGTGTCCCTAATAAAACGCAGTAACTCCTATCTCCCAAATAATTTTGGAACTTGAGATATCCGGCTTCAAATATTGCCTATGTTAACAGAGTCTGGTTGGGATGAGGGATGATGGATGAAGGTTGATGGATATTGTGGAAAACTGGGACTTGCTGCAGATATCCGACTATACACAAATTGTAGCCTAAGGTGTCCCTAATAAAACGCAGTAACTCCTATCTCCCAAATAATTTTGGAACTTGAGATATCGGGCTTCAAATATTGCCTATGTTAACAGAGTCTGGTTGGGATGAGGGATGATGGATGAAGGTTGATGGATATTGTGGAAAAATGGGACTTGCTGCAGATATCCGACTATACACAAATTGTAGCCTAAGGTGTCCCTAATAAAACGCAGTAACTCCTATCTCCCAAATAATTTTGGAACTTGAGATATCGGGCTTCAAATATTGCCTATGTTAACAGAGTCTGGTTGGGATGAGGGATGATGGATGAAGGTTGATGGATATTGTGGAAAAATGGGACTTGCTGCAGATATCCCACTATACACAAATTGTAGCCTAAGGTGTCCCTAATAAAACGCAGTAACTCCTATCTCCCAAATAATTTTGGAACTTGAGATATCGGGCTTCAAATATTGCCTATGTTAACAGAGTCTGGTTGGGATGAGGGATGATGGATGAAGGTTGATGGATATTGTGGAAAAATGGGACTTGCTGCAGATATCCCACTATACACAAATTGTAGCCTAAGGTGTCCCTAATAAAATGCAGTTACTCCTATCTCCCAAATAATTTTGGAACTTGAGATATCGGGCTTCAAATATTGCCTATGTTAACAGAGTCTGGTTGGGATGAGGGATGATGGATGAAGGTTGATGGATATTGTGGGAAAATGGGACTTGCTGCAGATATCCGACTATACACAAATTGTAGCCTAAGGTGTCCCTAATAAAACGCAGTAACTCCTATCTCCCAAATAATTTTGGAACTTGAGATATCGGGCTTCAAATATTGCCTATGTTAACAGAGTCTGGTTGGGATGAGGGATGATGGATGAAGGTTGATGGATATTGTGGAAAAATGGGACTTGCTGCAGATATCCCACTATACACAAATTGTAGCCTAAGGTGTCCCTAATAAAACGCAGTAACTCCTATCTCCCAAATAATTTTGGAACTTGAGATATCGGACTTCAAATATTGCCTATGTTAACAGAGTCTGGTTGGGATGAGGGATGATGGATGAAGGTTGATGGATATTGTGGAAAAATGGGACTTGCTGCAGATATCCCACTATACACAAATTGTAGCCTAAGGTGTCCCTAATAAAACGCAGTAACTCCTATCTCCCAAATAATTTTGGAACTTGAGATATCGGGCTTCAAATATTGCCTATGTTATCAGAGTCTGGTTGGGATGAGGGATGATGGATGAAGGTTGATGGATATTGTGGAAAAATGGGACTTGCTGCACATATCCCACTATACACAAATTGTAGCCTAAGGTGTCCCTAATAAAACGCAGTAACTCCTATCTCCCAAATAATTTTGGAACTTGAGATATCGGGCTTCAAATATTGCCTATGTTAACAGAGTCTGGTTGGGATGAGGGATGATGGATGAAGGTTGATGGATATTGTGGAAAAATGGGACTTGCTTCACATATCCCACTATACACAACTTGTAGCCTAAGGTGTCCCTAATAAAACGCAGTAACTCCTATCTCCCAAATAATTTTGGAACTTGAGATATCGGGCTTCAAATATTGCCTATGTTAACAGAGTCTGGTTGGGATGAGGGATGATGGATGAAGGTTGATGGATATTGTGGAAAAATGGGACTTGCTGCACATATCCCACTATACACAAATTGTAGCCTAAGGTGTCCCGAATAAAACGCAGTAACTCCTATCTCCCAAATAATTTTGGAACTTGAGATATCGGGCTTCAAATATTGCCTATGTTAACAGAGTCTGGTTGGGATGAGGGATGATGGATGAAGGTTGATGGATATTGTGGAAAAATGGGACTTGCTGCAGATATCCGACTATACACAAATTGTAGCCTAAGGTGTACCTAATAAAACGCAGTAACTCCTATCTCCCAAATAATTTTGGAACTTGAGATATCGGGCTTCAAATATTGCCTATGTTAACAGAGTCTGATTGGGATGAGGGATGATGGATGAAGGTTGATGGATATTGTGGAAAAATGGGACTTGCTGCACATATCCCACTATACACAAATTGTAGCCTAAGGTGTCCCGAATAAAACGCAGTAACTCCTATCTCCCAAATAATTTTGGAACTTGAGATATCGGGATTCAAATATTGCCTATGTTAACAGAGTCTGGTTGGGATGAGGGATGATGGATGAAGGTTGATGGATATTGTGGAAAAATGGGACTTGCTGCAGATATCCGACTATACACAAATTGTAGCCTAAGGTGTTCCTAATAAAACGCAGTAACTCCTATCTCCCAAATAATTTTGGAACTTGAGATATCGGGCTTCAAATATTGCCTATGTTAACAGAGTCTGGTTGGGATGAGGGATGATGGATGAAGGTTGATGGATATTGTGGAAAAATGGGACTTGCTGCACATATCCCACTATACACAAATTGTAGCCTAAGGTGTCCCTAATAAAACGCAGTAACTCCTATCTCCCAAATAATTTTGGAACTTGAGATATCCGGCTTCAAATATTGCCTATGTTAACAGAGTCTGGTTGGGATGAGGGATGATGGATGAAGGTTGATGGATATTGTGGAAAAATGGGACTTGCTGCAGATATCCGACTATACACAAATTGTAGCCTAAGGTGTCCCTAATAAAACGCAGTAACTCCTATCTCCCAAATAATTTTGGAACTTGAGATATCGGGCTTCAAATATTGCCTATGTTAACAGAGTCTGGTTGGGATGAGGGATGATGGATGAAGGTTGATGGATATTGTGGAAAAATGGGACTTGCTGCAGATATCCGACTATACACAAATTGTAGCCTAAGGTGTCCCTAATAAAACGCAGTAACTCCTATCTCCCAAATAATTTTGGAACTTGAGATATCGGGCTTCAAATATTGCCTATGTTAACAGAGTCTGGTTGGGATGAGGGATGATGGATGAAGGTTGATGGATATTGTGGAAAAATGGGACTTGCTGCAGATATCCCACTATACACAAATTGTAGCCTAAGGTGTCCCTAATAAAACGCAGTAACTCCTATCTCCCAAATAATTTTGGAACTTGAGATATCGGGCTTCAAATATTGCCTATGTTAACAGAGTCTGGTTGGGATGAGGGATGATGGATGAAGGTTGATGGATATTGTGGAAAAATGGGACTTGCTGCAGATATCCGACTATACACAAATTGTAGCCTAAGGTGTCCCTAATAAAACGCAGTAACTCCTATCTCCCAAATAATTTTGGAACTTGAGATATCGGGCTTCAAATATTGCCTATGTTAACAGAGTCTGGTTGGGATGAGGGATGATGGATGAAGGTTGATGGATATTGTGGAAAAATGGGACTTGCTGCACATATCCCACTATACACAAATTGTAGCCTAAGGTGTCCCTAATAAAACGCAGTAACTCCTATCTCCCAAATAATTTTGGAACTTGAGATATCGGGCTTCAAATATTGCCTATGTTAACAGAGTCTGGTTGGGATGAGGGATGATGGATGAAGGTTGATGGATATTGTGGAAAAATGGGACTTGCTGCAGATATCCGACTATACACAAATTGTAGCCTAAGGTGTCCCTAATAAAACGCAGTAACTCCTATCTCCCAAATAATTTTGGAACTTGAGATATCGGGCTTCAAATATTGCCTATGTTAACAGAGTCTGGTTGGGATGAGGGATGATGGATGAAGGTTGATGGATATTGTGGGAAAATGGGACTTGCTGCAGATATCCGACTATACACAAATTGTAGCCTAAGGTGTCCCTAATAAAACGCAGTAACTCCTATCTCCCAAATAATTTTGGAACTTGAGATATCGGGCTTCAAATATTGCCTATGTTAACAGAGTCTGGTTGGGATGAGGGATGATGGATGAAGGTTGATGGATATTGTGGAAAAATGGGACTTGCTGCAGATATCCCACTATACACAAATTGTAGCCTAAGGTGTCCCTAATAAAACGCAGTAACTCCTATCTCCCAAATAATTTTGGAACTTGAGATATCGGACTTCAAATATTGCCTATGTTAACAGAGTCTGGTTGGGATGAGGGATGATGGATGAAGGTTGATGGATATTGTGGAAAAATGGGACTTGCTGCAGATATCCCACTATACACAAATTGTAGCCTAAGGTGTCCCTAATAAAACGCAGTAACTCCTATCTCCCAAATAATATTGGAACTTGAGATATCGGGCTTCAAATATTGCCTATGTTATCAGAGTCTGGTTGGGATGAGGGATGATGGATGAAGGTTGATGGATATTGTGGAAAAATGGGACTTGCTGCACATATCCCACTATACACAAATTGTAGCCTAAGGTGTCCCTAATAAAACGCAGTAACTCCTATCTCCCAAATAATTTTGGAACTTGAGATATCCGGCTTCAAATATTGCCTATGTTAACAGAGTCTGGTTGGGATGAGGGATGATGGATGAAGGTTGATGGATATTGTGGAAAAATGGGACTTGCTGCAGATATCCGACTATACACAAATTGTAGCCTAAGGTGTCCCTAATAAAACGCAGTAACTCCTATCTCCCAAATAATTTTGGAACTTGAGATATCGGGCTTCAAATATTGCCTATGTTAACAGAGTCTGGTTGGGATGAGGGATGATGGATGAAGGTTGATGGATATTGTGGAAAAATGGGACTTGCTGCACATATCCCACTATACACAAATTGTAGCCTAAGGTGTCCCTAATAAAACGCAGTAACTCCTATCTCCCAAATAATTTTGGAACTTGAGATATCGGGCTTCAAATATTGCCTATGTTAACAGAGTCTGGTTGGGATGAGGGATGATGGATGAAGGTTGATGGATATTGTGGAAAAATGGGACTTGCTGCAGATATCCGACTATACACAAATTGTAGCCTAAGGTGTCCCTAATAAAACGCAGTAACTCCTATCTCCCAAATAATTTTGGAACTTGAGATATCGGGCTTCAAATATTGCCTATGTTAACAGAGTCTGGTTGGGATGAGGGATGATGGATGAAGGTTGATGGATATTGTGGAAAAATGGGACTTGCTGCACATATCCCACTATACACAAATTGTAGCCTAAGGTGTCCCTAATAAAACGCAGTAACTCCTATCTCCCAAATAATTTTGGAACTTGAGATATCGGGCTTCAAATATTGCCTATGTTAACAGAGTCTGGTTGGGATGAGGGATGATGGATGAAGGTTGATGGATATTGTGGAAAAATGGGACTTGCTGCAGATATCCGACTATACACAAATTGTAGCCTAAGGTGTCCCTAATAAAACGCAGTAACTCCTATCTCCCAAATAATTTTGGAACTTGAGATATCGGGCTTCAAATATTGCCTATGTTAACAGAGTCTGGTTGGGATGAGGGATGATGGATGAAGGTTGATGGATATTGTGGGAAAATGGGACTTGCTGCAGATATCCGACTATACACAAATTGTAGCCTAAGGTGTCCCTAATAAAACGCAGTAACTCCTATCTCCCAAATAATTTTGGAACTTGAGATATCGGGCTTCAAATATTGCCTATGTTAACAGAGTCTGGTTGGGATGAGGGATGATGGATGAAGGTTGATGGATATTGTGGAAAAATGGGACTTGCTGCAGATATCCCACTATACACAAATTGTAGCCTAAGGTGTCCCTAATAAAACGCAGTAACTCCTATCTCCCAAATAATTTTGGAACTTGAGATATCGGACTTCAAATATTGCCTATGTTAACAGAGTCTGGTTGGGATGAGGGATGATGGATGAAGGTTGATGGATATTGTGGAAAAATGGGACTTGCTGCAGATATCCCACTATACACAAATTGTAGCCTAAGGTGTCCCTAATAAAACGCAGTAACTCCTATCTCCCAAATAATATTGGAACTTGAGATATCGGGCTTCAAATATTGCCTATGTTATCAGAGTCTGGTTGGGATGAGGGATGATGGATGAAGGTTGATGGATATTGTGGAAAAATGGGACTTGCTGCACATATCCCACTATACACAAATTGTAGCCTAAGGTGTCCCTAATAAAACGCAGTAACTCCTATCTCCCAAATAATTTTGGAACTTGAGATATCGGGCTTCAAATATTGCCTATGTTAACAGAGTCTGGTTGGGATGAGGGATGATGGATGAAGGTTGATGGATATTGTGGAAAAATGGGACTTGCTTCACATATCCCACTATACACAAATTGTAGCCTAAGGTGTCCCTAATAAAACGCAGTAACTCCTATCTCCCAAATAATTTTGGAACTTGAGATATCGGGCTTCAAATATTGCCTATGTTAACAGAGTCTGGTTGGGATGAGGGATGATGGATGAAGGTTGATGGATATTGTGGAAAAATGGGACTTGCTGCAGATATCCGACTATACACAGATTGTAGCCTAAGGTGTCCCTAATAAAACGCAGTAACTCCTATCTCCCAAATAATTTTGGAACTTGAGATATCGGGCTTCAAATATTGCCTATGTTAACAGAGTCTGGTTGGGATGAGGGATGATGGATGAAGGTTGATGGATATTGTGGGAAAATGGGACTTGCTGCAGATATCCGACTATACACAAATTGTAGCCTAAGGTGTCCCTAATAAAACGCAGTAACTCCTATCTCCCAAATAATTTTGGAACTTGAGATATCGGGCTTCAAATATTGCCTATGTTAACAGAGTCTGGTTGGGATGAGGGATGATGGATGAAGGTTGATGGATATTGTGGAAAAATGGGACTTGCTGCAGATATCCCACTATACACAAATTGTAGCCTAAGGTGTCCCTAATAAAACGCAGTAACTCCTATCTCCCAAATAATTTTGGAACTTGAGATATCGGACTTCAAATATTGCCTATGTTAACAGAGTCTGGTTGGGATGAGGGATGATGGATGAAGGTTGATGGATATTGTGGAAAAATGGGACTTGCTGCAGATATCCCACTATACACAAATTGTAGCCTAAGGTGTCCCTAATAAAACGCAGTAACTCCTATCTCCCAAATAATATTGGAACTTGAGATATCGGGCTTCAAATATTGCCTATGTTATCAGAGTCTGGTTGGGATGAGGGATGATGGATGAAGGTTGATGGATATTGTGGAAAAATTGGACTTGCTGCACATATCCCACTATACACAAATTGTAGCCTAAGGTGTCCCTAATAAAACGCAGTAACTCCTATCTCTCAAATAATTTTGGAACTTGAGATATCGGGCTTCAAATATTGCCTATGTTAACAGAGTCTGGTTGGGATGAGGGATGATGGATGAAGGTTGATGGATATTGTGGAAAAATGGGACTTGCTTCACATATCCCACTATACACAAATTGTAGCCTAAGGTGTCCCTAATAAAACGCAGTAACTCCTATCTCCCAAATAATTTTGGAACTTGAGATATCGGGCTTCAAATATTGCCTATGTTAACAGAGTCTGGTTGGGATGAGGGATGATGGATAAAGGTTGATGGATATTGTGGAAAAATGGGACTTGCTGCAGATATCCGACTATACACAAATTGTAGCCTAAGGTGTCCCTAATAAAACGCAGTAACTCCTATCTCCCAAATAATTTTGGAACTTGAGATATCGGGCTTCAAATATTGCCTATGTTAACAGAGTCTGGTTGGGATGAGGGATGATGGATGAAGGTTGATGGATATTGTGGAAAAATGGGACTTGCTGCAGATATCCCACTATACACAAATTGTAGCCTAAGGTGTCCCTAATAAAACGCAGTAACTCCTATCTCCCAAATAATTTTGGAACTTGAGATATCGGGCTTCAAATATTGCCTATGTTAACAGAGTCTGGTTGGGATGAGGGATGATGGATGAAGGTTGATGGATATTGTGGAAAAATGGGACTTGCTGCACATATCCCACTATACACAAATTGTAGCCTAAGGTGTCCCTAATAAAACGCAGTAACTCCTATCTCCCAAATAATTTTGGAACTTGAGATATCGGGCTTCAAATATTGCCTATGTTAACAGAGTCTGGTTGGGATGAGGGATGATGGATGAAGGTTGATGGATATTGTGGAAAAATGGGACTTGCTGCAGATATCCGACTATACACAAATTGTAGCCTAAGGTGTCCCTAATAAAACGCAGTAACTCCTATCTCCCAAATAATTTTGGAACTTGAGATATCGGGCTTCAAATATTGCCTATGTTAACAGAGTCTGGTTGGGATGAGGGATGATGGATGAAGGTTGATGGATATTGTGGGAAAATGGGACTTGCTGCAGATATCCGACTATACACAAATTGTAGCCTAAGGTGTCCCTAATAAAACGCAGTAACTCCTATCTCCCAAATAATTTTGGAACTTGAGATATCGGGCTTCAAATATTGCCTATGTTAACAGAGTCTGGTTGGGATGAGGGATGATGGATGAAGGTTGATGGATATTGTGGAAAAATGGGACTTGCTGCACATATCCCACTATACACAAATTGTAGCCTAAGGTGTCCCTAATAAAACGCAGTAACTCCTATCTCCCAAATAATTTTGGAACTTGAGATATCGGACTTCAAATATTGCCTATGTTAACAGAGTCTGGTTGAGATGAGGGATGATGGATGAAGGTTGATGGATATTGTGGAAAAATGGGACTTGCTGCACATATCCCACTATACACAAATTGTAGCCTAAGGTGTCACTAATAAAACGCAGTAACTCCTATCTCCCAAATAATATTGGAACTTGAGATATCGGGCTTCAAATATTGCCTATGTTATCAGAGTCTGGTTGGGATGAGGGATGATGGATGAAGGTTGATGGATATTGTGGAAAAATGGGACTTGCTCCACATATCCCACTATACACAAATTGTAGCCTAAGGTGTCCCTAATAAAACGCAGTAACTCCTATCTCCCAAATAATATTGGAACTTGAGATATCGGGCTTCAAATATTGCCTATGTTATCAGAGTCTGGTTGGGATGAGGGATGATGGATGAAGGTTGATGGATATTGTGGAAAAATGGGACTTGCTGCACATATCCCACTATACACAAATTGTAGCCTAAGGTGTCCCTAATAAAACGCAGTAACTCCTATCTCCCAAATAATTTTGGAACTTGAGATATCGGGCTTCAAATATTGCCTATGTTAACAGAGTCTGGTTGGGATGAGGGATGATGGATGAAGGTTGATGGATATTGTGGAAAAATGGGACTTGCTTCACATATCCCACTATACACAAATTGTAGCCTAAGGTGTCCCTAATAAAACGCAGTAACTCCTATCTCCCAAATAATTTTGGAACTTGAGATATCGGGCTTCAAATATTGCCTATGTTAACAGAGTCTGGTTGGGATGAGGGATGATGGATGAAGGTTGATGGATATTGTGGAAAAATGGGACTTGCTGCAGATATCCGACTATACACAGACTGTAGCCTAAGGTGTCCCTAATAAAACGCAGTAACTCCTATCTCCCAAATAATTTTGGAACTTGAGATATCGGGCTTCAAATATTGCCTATGTTAACAGAGTCTGGTTGGGATGAGGGATGATGGATGAAGGTTGATGGATATTGTGGGAAAATGGGACTTGCTGCAGATATCCGACTATACACAAATTGTAGCCTAAGGTGTCCCTAATAAAACGCAGTAACTCCTATCTCCCAAATAATTTTGGAACTTGAGATATCGGGCTTCAAATATTGCCTATGTTAACAGAGTCTGGTTGGGATGAGGGATGATGGATGAAGGTTGATGGATATTGTGGAAAAATGGGACTTGCTGCAGATATCCCACTATACACAAATTGTAGCCTAAGGTGTCCCTAATAAAACGCAGTAACTCCTATCTCCCAAATAATTTTGGAACTTGAGATATCGGACTTCAAATATTGCCTATGTTAACAGAGTCTGGTTGGGATGAGGGATGATGGATGAAGGTTGATGGATATTGTGGAAAAATGGGACTTGCTGCAGATATCCCACTATACACAAATTGTAGCCTAAGGTGTCCCTAATAAAACGCAGTAACTCCTATCTCCCAAATAATATTGGAACTTGAGATATCGGCCTTCAAATATTGCCTATGTTATCAGAGTCTGGTTGGGATGAGGGATGATGGATGAAGGTTGATGGATATTGTGGAAAAATGGGACTTGCTGCACATATCCCACTATACACAAATTGTAGCCTAAGGTGTCCCTAATAAAACGCAGTAACTCCTATCTCCCAAATAATTTTGGAACTTGAGATATCGGGCTTCAAATATTGCCTATGTTAACAGAGTCTGGTTGGGATGAGGGATGATGGATGAAGGTTGATGGATATTGTGGAAAAATGGGACTTGCTTCACATATCCCACTATACACAAATTGTAGCCTAAGGTGTCCCTAATAAAACGCAGTAACTCCTATCTCCCAAATAATTTTGGAACTTGAGATATCGGGCTTCAAATATTGCCTATGTTAACAGAGTCTGGTTGGGATGAGGGATGATGGATGAAGGTTGATGGATATTGTGGAAAAATGGGACTTGCTGCAGATATCCGACTATACACAGATTGTAGCCTAAGGTGTCCCTAATAAAACGCAGTAACTCCTATCTCCCAAATAATTTTGGAACTTGAGATATCGGGCTTCAAATATTGCCTATGTTAACAGAGTCTGGTTGGGATGAGGGATGATGGATGAAGGTTGATGGATATTGTGGGAAAATGGGACTTGCTGCAGATATCCGACTATACACAAATTGTAGCCTAAGGTGTCCCTAATAAAACGCAGTAACTCCTATCTCCCAAATAATTTTGGAACTTGAGATATCGGGCTTCAAATATTGCCTATGTTAACAGAGTCTGGTTGGGATGAGGGATGATGGATGAAGGTTGATGGATATTGTGGAAAAATGGGACTTGCTGCAGATATCCCACTATACACAAATTGTAGCCTAAGGTGTCCCTAATAAAACGCAGTAACTCCTATCTCCCAAATAATTTTGGAACTTGAGATATCGGACTTCAAATATTGCCTATGTTAACAGAGTCTGGTTGGGATGAGGGATGATGGATGAAGGTTGATGGATATTGTGGAAAAATGGGATTTGCTGCAGATATCCCACTATACACAAATTGTAGCCTAAGGTGTCCCTAATAAAACGCAGTAACTCCTATCTCCCAAATAATATTGGAACTTGAGATATCGGGCTTCAAATATTGCCTATGTTATCAGAGTCTGGTTGGGATGAGGGATGATGGATGAAGGTTGATGGATATTGTGGAAAAATGGGACTTGCTGCACATATCCCACTATACACAAATTGTAGCCTAAGGTGTCCCTAATAAAACGCAGTAACTCCTATCTCTCAAATAATTTTGGAACTTGAGATATCGGGCTTCAAATATTGCCTATGTTAACCTTTATGTCAACAGATACATACCCGGGTATGTTTTGTGTTTTTAAATCGCCGTATCTCAGGAAGTAATAACTGTATTAACTTGAAATTTCATGATATCCTCACTAGTAGTGTTTTCTACCTTATTGCTAGACTTAAGTAAAAATGGAGTATGGGGGCCAAGGATATAGCCATTTTTTCATTTCTATCCCTTACGTCAACAGTTACATACCTGGGTATGTATAATGAAATATATGAAAATATGTTGATATTGGATGATTATTGAGTAAAATTTACAAGTTATTAATAATAAAATAAAATTCAAATTCAATCAAATATAAGAAAAAATAAAAAATATTACATATGTACTAATTTTTCTTAAATGCATTTATTACATTGCGGCATATTATTTGATCTGCAGCACCTCTTACGGTCAAAGATTCCCCATATATGGCTTCAATAGCATTGCGTGTGGAAAAAATTTTTATTTTTGGCTCTGTTTTCTATTTCTGCTTCACCAGTTGTACTCTGAGGCTGTGTAGGAACATTCTACGGCGGCTTGTGGAAGCTTTTGGCATTGGGTTATTCTCAACGTAAATTATGTATGCTGCAAGGGCAGCGACGTCTAGTATATTGCAGAAGAAAGCCAAGGGCCATCTATTTGTTGTTCGCTTTGTTGAATATTCTGCTAATGGCTTGTCCATATTATCGACGCCACCTTTATATTTGTTGTAATCTAAGATCATGAGCGGCTTTTTCTTTGGACCTTGCACTTCGCATGAATAATGCATTGTGGAAAGAAGTATAACCGACTTATTTTTTTTTTGGGATGTAAGAGCACAAGGTATTGTTACTGAACCAAATGTAGTTGACTCTGCTTCCCGTCCTTAAGATAAGCGAAATATGGTGGTACAAACAAAGACTCGTCTTCTGTTCACTGTCCTAACATTGATAAACTGCTGTTCATCATTAAACTTTTCGCTAAGTTATAAGTTGTGAAGAAATTATCACAAACAATATTCCGTCCACTTCCACGAAAAAGATTGACGCACAAGTCCTTTACTACCCTCTCGCATACGTTTTTTCCCGTTCGCCGAATGCGGCCAATCCATTATAAATTTGTCCCTTCATTGGATAGGATGAGGCGGAGTACTTGGCGGGTTTCGATAGTATGTATTGGGTAAACCCAGTACCACCACGGTAGGGATACAACTGCTCATCAACTGTCATGTTTGGAACTGGTACCTAATTGCTGCGTAGATTATCATTCAGTATTAAATATAAGTTGGTTATGGCTGTAGCTTGGTCGGTTTCTTTAAGCTATTGACGGGTGTTTCCGTTGTCGAAACGTATAAAGCGGCTTATGTCCCAAAAATGCCGCACGCTCATGGAAGCTGGATATATTTGGATGAGCAATAATGTAGCAACAAAGCACAAACAAAACAAAACTTAAACAGAAACAAAACAATGCAACTACAAAACATAAGTAAAACAGAAATAAGCTTAGCAACAAAAGAAATTCCATATAAAATGTATGAACATACCCGGGTATGCTTCTGTTGACGTACGTATAATTTTTTATCTGTTGACATAAAGGTTAACAGAGTCTGGTTGGGATGAGGGATGATGGATGAAGGTTGATGGATATTGTGGAAAAATGGGACTTGCTTCACATATCCCACTATACACAAATTGTAGCCTAAGGTGTCCCTAATAAAACGCAGTAACTCCTATCTCCCAAATAATTTTGGAACTTGAGATATCGGGCTTCAAATATTGCCTATGTTAACAGAGTCTGGTTGGGATGAGGGATGATGGATAAAGGTTGATGGATATTGTGGAAAAATGGGACTTGCTGCAGATATCCGACTATACACAAATTGTAGCCTAAGGTGTCCCTAATAAAACGCAGTAACTCCTATCTCCCAAATAATTTTGGAACTTGAGATATCGGGCTTCAAATATTGCCTATGTTAACAGAGTCTGGTTGGGATGAGGGATGATGGATGAAGGTTGATGGATATTGTGGAAAAATGGGACTTGCTGCAGATATCCCACTATACACAAATGTAGCCTAAGGTGTCCCTAATAAAACGCAGTAACTCCTATCTCCCAAATAATTTTGGAACTTGAGATATCGGGCTTCAAATATTGCCTATGTTAACAGAGTCTGGTTGGGATGAGGGATGATGGATGAAGGTTGATGGATATTGTGGAAAAATGGGACTTGCTGCACATATCCCACTATACACAAATTGTAGCCTAAGGTGTCCCTAATAAAACGCAGTAACTCCTATCTCCCAAATAATTTTGGAACTTGAGATATCGGGCTTCAAATATTGCCTATGTTAACAGAGTCTGGTTGGGATGAGGGATGATGGATGAAGGTTGATGGATATTGTGGAAAAATGGGACTTGCTGCAGATATCCGACTATACACAAATTGTAGCCTAAGGTGTCCCTAATAAAACGCAGTAACTCCTATCTCCCAAATAATTTTGGAACTTGAGATATCGGGCTTCAAATATTGCCTATGTTAACAGAGTCTGGTTGGGATGAGGGATGATGGATGAAGGTTGATGGATATTGTGGGAAAATGGGACTTGCTGCAGATATCCGACTATACACAAATTGTAGCCTAAGGTGTCCCTAATAAAACGCAGTAACTCCTATCTCCCAAATAATTTTGGAACTTGAGATATCGGGCTTCAAATATTGCCTATGTTAACAGAGTCTGGTTGGGATGAGGGATGATGGATGAAGGTTGATGGATATTGTGGAAAAATGGGACTTGCTGCAGATATCCCACTATACACAAATTGTAGCCTAAGGTGTCCCTAATAAAACGCAGTAACTCCTATCTCCCAAATAATTTTGGAACTTGAGATATCGGACTTCAAATATTGCCTATGTTAACAGAGTCTGGTTGGGATGAGGGATGATGGATGAAGGTTGATGGATATTGTGGAAAAATGGGACTTGCTGCAGATATCCCACTATACACAAATTGTAGCCTAAGGTGTCCCTAATAAAACGCAGTAACTCCTATCTCCCAAATAATATTGGAACTTGAGATATCGGGCTTCAAATATTGCCTATGTTATCAGAGTCTGGTTGGGATGAGGGATGATGGATGAAGGTTGATGGATATTGTGGAAAAATGGGACTTGCTGCACATATCCCACTATACACAAATTGTAGCCTAAGGTGTCCCTAATAAAACGCAGTAACTCCTATCTCCCAAATAATTTTGGAACTTGAGATATCGGGCTTCAAATATTGCCTATGTTAACAGAGTCTGGTTGGGATGAGGGATGATGGATGAAGGTTGATGGATATTGTGGAAAAATGGGACTTGCTTCACATATCCCACTATACACAAATTGTAGCCTAAGGTGTCCTAATAAAACGCAGTAACTCCTATCTCCCAAATAATTTTGGAACTTGAGATATCGGGCTTCAAATATTGCCTATGTTAACAGAGTCTGGTTGGGATGAGGGATGATGGATGAAGGTTGATGGATATTGTGGAAAAATGGGACTTGCTGCAGATATCCGACTATACACAGATTGTAGCCTAAGGTGTCCCTAATAAAACGCAGTAACTCCTATCTCCCAAATAATTTTGGAACTTGAGATATCGGGCTTCAAATATTGCCTATGTTAACAGAGTCTGGTTGGGATGAGGGATGATGGATGAAGGTTGATGGATATTGTGGGAAAATGGGACTTGCTGCAGATATCCGACTATACACAAATTGTAGCCTAAGGTGTCCCTAATAAAACGCAGTAACTCCTATCTCCCAAATAATTTTGGAACTTGAGATATCGGGCTTCAAATATTGCCTATGTTAACAGAGTCTGGTTGGGATGAGGGATGATGGATGAAGGTTGATGGATATTGTGGAAAAATGGGACTTGCTGCAGATATCCCACTATACACAAATTGTAGCCTAAGGTGTCCCTAATAAAACGCAGTAACTCCTATCTCCCAAATAATTTGGAACTTGAGATATCGGACTTCAAATATTGCCTATGTTAACAGAGTCTGGTTGGGATGAGGGATGATGGATGAAGGTTGATGGATATTGTGGAAAAATGGGACTTGCTGCAGATATCCCACTATACACAAATTGTAGCCTAAGGTGTCCCTAATAAAACGCAGTAACTCCTATCTCCCAAATAATATTGGAACTTGAGATATCGGCCTTCAAATATTGCCTATGTTATCAGAGTCTGGTTGGGATGAGGGATGATGGATGAAGGTTGATGGATATTGTGGAAAAATGGGACTTGCTGCACATATCCCACTATACACAAATTGTAGCCTAAGGTGTCCCTAATAAAACGCAGTAACTCCTATCTCCCAAATAATTTTGGAACTTGAGATATCGGGCTTCAAATATTGCCTATGTTAACAGAGTCTGGTTGGGATGAGGGATGATGGATGAAGGTTGATGGATATTGTGGAAAAATGGGACTTGCTTCACATATCCCACTATACACAAATTGTAGCCTAAGGTGTCCCTAATAAAACGCAGTAACTCCTATCTCCCAAATAATTTTGGAACTTGAGATATCGGGCTTCAAATATTGCCTATGTTAACAGAGTCTGGTTGGGATGAGGGATGATGGATGAAGGTTGATGGATATTGTGGAAAAATGGGACTTGCTGCAGATATCCGACTATACACAGATTGTAGCCTAAGGTGTCCCTAATAAAACGCAGTAACTCATATCTCCCAAATAATTTTGGAACTTGAGATATCGGGCTTCAAATATTGCCTATGTTAACAGAGTCTGGTTGGGATGAGGGATGATGGATGAAGGTTGATGGATATTGTGGAAAAATGGGAATTGCTGCAGATATCCGACTATACACAAATTGTAGCCTAAGGTGTCCCTAATAAAACGCAGTAACTCCTATCTCCCAAATAATTTTGGAACTTGAGATATCGGGCTTCAAATATTGCCTATGTTAACAGAGTCTGGTTGGGATGAGGGATGATGGATGAAGGTTGATGGATATTGTGGAAAAATGGGACTTGCTGCAGATATCCCACTATACACAAATTGTAGCCTAAGGTGTCCCTAATAAAACGCAGTAACTCCTATCTCCCAAATAATTTTGGAACTTGAGATATCGGGCTTCAAATATTGCCTATGTTAACAGAGTCTGGTTGGGATGAGGGATGATGGATGAAGGTTGATGGATATTGTGGAAAAATGGGACTTGCTGCAGATATCCGACTATACACAAATTGTAGCCTAAGGTGTCCCTAATAAAACGCAGTAACTCCTATCTCCCAAATAATTTTGGAACTTGAGATATCGGGCTTCAAATATTGCCTATGTTAACAGAGTCTGGTTGGGATGAGGGATGATGGATGAAGGTTGATGGATATTGTGGAAAAATGGGACTTGCTGCACATATCCCACTATACACAAATTGTAGCCTAAGGTGTCCCTAATAAAACGCAGTAACTGCTATCTCCCAAATAATTTTGGAACTTGAGATATCGGGCTTCAAATATTGCCTATGTTAACAGAGTCTGGTTGGGATGAGGGATGATGGATGAAGGTTGATGGATATTGTGGAAAAATGGGACTTGCTGCAGATATCCGACTATACACAAATTGTAGCCTAAGGTGTCCCTAATAAAACGCAGTAACTCCTATCTCCCAAATAATTTTGGAACTTGAGATATCGGGCTTCAAATATTGCCTATGTTAACAGAGTCTGGTTGGGATGAGGGATGATGGATGAAGGTTGATGGATATTGTGGAAAAATGGGACTTGCTGCAGATATCCCACTATACACAAATTGTAGCCTAAGGTGTCCCTAATAAAACGCAGTAACTCCTATCTCCCAAATAATTTTGGAACTTGAGATATCGGGCTTCAAATATTGCCTATGTTAACAGAGTCTGGTTGGGATGAGGGATGATGGATGAAGGTTGATGGATATTGTGGAAAAATGGGACTTGCTGCAGATATCCGACTATACACAAATTGTAGCCTAAGGTGTCCCTAATAAAACGCAGTAACTCCTATCTCCCAAATAATTTTGGAACTTGAGATATCGGGCTTCAAATATTGCCTATGTTAACAGAGTCTGGTTGGGATGAGGGATGATGGATGAAGGTTGATGGATATTGTGGAAAAATGGGACTTGCTGCAGATATCCCACTATACACAAATTGTAGCCTAAGGTGTCCCTAATAAAACGCAGTAACTCCTATCTCCCAAATAATTTTGGAACTTGAGATATCGGGCTTCAAATATTGCCTATGTTAACAGAGTCTGGTTGGGATGAGGGATGATGGATGAAGGTTGATGGATATTGTGGAAAAATGGGACTTGCTGCACATATCCCACTATACACAAATTGTAGCCTAAGGTGACCCTAATAAAACGCAGTAACTCCTATCTCCCAAATAATTTTGGAACTTGAGATATCGGGCTTCAAATATTGCCTATGTTAACAGAGTCTGGTTGGGATGAGGGTTGATGGATGAAGGTTGATGGATATTGTGGAAAAATGGGACTTGCTTCACATATCCCACTATACACAAATTGTAGCCTAAGGTGTCCCTAATAAAACGCAGTAAATCCTATCTCCCAAATAATTTTGGAACTTGAAATATCGCGCTTCAAATATTGCCTATGTTAACAGAGTCTGGTTGGGGTGAGGGATGATGGATGAAGGTTGATGGATATTGTGGAAAAATGGGACTTGCTGCAGATATCCGACTAAACACAAATTGTAGCCTAAGGTGTCCCTAAGAAAACGCAGTAACTCCTATCTCCCAAATAATTTTGGAACTTGAGATAAGGGCTTCAAATATTGCCTATGTTAACAGAGTCTGGTTGGGATGAGGGATGATGGATGAAGGTTGATGGATATTGTGGAAAAATGGGACTTGCTGCAGATATCCGACTATACACAAATTGTAGCCTAAGGTGTCCCTAATAAAACGCAGTAACTCCTATCTCCCAAATAATTTTGGAACTTGAGATATCGGGCTTCAAATATTGCCTATGTTAACAGAGTCTGGTTGGGATGAGGGATGATGGATGAAGGTTGATGGATATTGTGGAAAAATGGGACTTGCTGCACATATCCCACTATACACAAATTGTAGCCTAAGGTGTCCCTAATAAAACGCAGTAACTCCTATCTCCCAAATAATTTTGGAACTTGAGATATCGGGCTTCAAATATTGCCTATGTTAACAGAGTCTGGTTGGGATGAGGGATGATGGATGAAGGTTGATGGATATTGTGGAAAAATGGGACTTGCTGCAGATATCCGACTATACACAAATTGTAGCCTAAGGTGTCCCTAATAAAACGCAGTAACTCCTATCTCCCAAATAATTTTGGAACTTGAGATATCGGGCTTCAAATATTGCCTATGTTAACAGAGTCTGGTTGGGATGAGGGATGATGGATGAAGGTTGATGGATATTGTGGAAAAATGGTACTTGCTGCAGATATCCCACTATACACAAATTGTAGCCTAAGGTGTCCCTAATAAAACGCAGTAACTCCTATCTCCCAAATAATTTTGGAACTTGAGATATCGGGCTTCAAATATTGCCTATGTTAACAGAGTCTGGTTGGGATGAGGGATGATGGATGAAGGTTGATGGATATTGTGGAAAAATGGGACTTGCTGCACATATCCCACTATACACAAATTGCAGCCTAAGGTGTCCCTAATAAAACGCAGTAACTCCTATCTCCCAAATAATTTTGGAACTTGAGATATCGCGCTTCAAATATTGCCTATGTTAACAGAGTCTGGTTGGGGTGAGGGATGATGGATGAAGGTTGATGGATATTGTGGAAAAATGCGACTTGCTGCAGATATCCGACTATACACAAATTGTAGCCTAAGGTGTCCCTAATAAAACGCAGTAACTCCTATCTCCCAAATAATTTTGGAACTTGAGATATCGGGCTTCAAATATTGCCTATGTTAACAGAGTCTGGTTGGGATGAGGGATGATGGATGAAGGTTGATGGATATTGTGGAAAAATGGGACTTGCTGCAGATATCCGACTATACACAAATTGTAGCCTAAGGTGTCCCTAATAAAACGCAGTAACTCCTATCTCCCAAATAATTTTGGAACTTGAGATATCGGGCTTCAAATATTGCCTATGTTAACAGAGTCTGGTTGGGATGAGGGATGATGGATGAAGGTTGATGGATATTGTGGAAAAATGGGACTTGCTGCAGATATCCGACTATACACAAATTGTAGCCTAAGGTGTCCCTAATAAAACGCAGTAACTCCTATCTCCCAAATAATTTTGGAACTCGAGATATCGGGCTTCAAATATTGCCTATGTTAACAGAGTCTGGTTGGGATGAGGGATGATGGATGAAGGTTGATGGATATTGTGGAAAAATGGGACTTGCTGCACATATCCCACTATACACAAATTGTAGCCTAAGGTGTCCCTAATAAAACGCAGTAACTCCTATCTCCCAAATAATTTTGGAACTTGAGATATCGGGCTTCAAATATTGCCTACGTTAACAGAGTCTGGTTGGGATGAGGGATGATGGATGAAGGTTGATGGATATTGTGGAAAAATGGTACTTGCTGCAGATATCCCACTATACACAAATTGTAGCCTAAGGTGTCCCTAATAAAACGCAGTAACTCCTATCTCCCAAATAATTTTGGAACTTGAGATATCGGGCTTCAAATATTGCCTATGTTAACAGAGTCTGGTTGGGATGAGGGATGATGGATGAAGGTTGATGGATATTGTGGAAAAATGGGACTTGCTGCACATATCCCACTATACACAAATAGCCTAAGGTGTCCCTAATAAAACGCAGTAACTCCTATCTCCCAAATAATTTTGGAACTTGAGATATCGGGCTTCAAATATTGCCTATGTTAACAGAGTCTGGTTGGGATGAGGGATGATGGATGAAGGTTGATGGATATTGTGGAAAAATGGGACTTGCTGCAGATATCCGACTATACACAAATTGTAGCCTAAGGTGTCCCTAATAAAACGCAGTAACTCCTATCTCCCAAATAATTTTGGAACTCGAGATATCGGGCTTCAAATATTGCCTATGTTAACAGAGTCTGGTTGGGATGAGGGATGATGGATGAAGGTTGATGGATATTGTGGAAAAATGGGACTTGCTGCACATATCCCACTATACACAAATTGTAGCCTAAGGTGTCCCTAATAAAACGCAGTAACTCCTATCTCCCAAATAATTTTGGAACTTGAGATATCGGGCTTCAAATATTGCCTATGTTAACAGAGTCTGGTTGGGATGAGGGATGATGGATGAAGGTTGATGGATATTGTGGAAAAATGGTACTTGCTGCAGATATCCCACTATACACAAATTGTAGCCTAAGGTGTCCCTAATAAAACGCAGTAACTCCTATCTCCCAAATAATTTTGGAACTTGAGATATCGGGCTTCAAATATTGCCTATGTTAACAGAGTCTGGTTGGGATGAGGGATGATGGATGAAGGTTGATGGATATTGTGGAAAAATGGGACTTGCTGCACATATCCCACTATACACAAATTGTAGCCTAAGGTGTCCCTAATAAAACGCAGTAACTCCTATCTCCCAAATAATTTTGGAACTTGAGATATCGGGCTTCAAATATTGCCTATGTTAACAGAGTCTGGTTGGGATGAGGGATGATGGATGAAGGTTGATGGATATTGTGGAAAAATGGGACTTGCTGCACATATCCCACTATACACAAATTGTAGCCTAAGGTGTCCCTAATAAAACGCAGTAACTCCTATCTCCCAAATAATTTTGGAACTTGAGATATCGGGCTTCAAATATTGCCTATGTTAACAGAGTCTGGTTGGGATGAGGGATGATGGATGAAGGTTGATGGATATTGTGGAAAAATGGGACTTGCTGCAGATATCCGACTATACACAAATTGTAGCCTAAGGTGTCCCTAATAAAACGCAGTAACTCCTATCTCCCAAATAATTTTGGAACTTGAGATATCGGGCTTCAAATATTGCCTATGTTAACAGAGTCTGGTTGGGATGAGGGATGATGGATGAAGGTTGATGGATATTGTGGAAAAATGGGACTTGCTGCACATATCCCACTATACACAAATTGTAGCCTAAGGTGTCCCTAATAAAACGCAGTAACTCCTATCTCCCAAATAATTTTGGAACTTGAGATATCGGGCTTCAAATATTGCCTATGTTAAAAGAGTCTGGTTGGGATGAGGGATGATGGATGAAGGTTGATGGATATTGTGGAAAAATGGGACTTGCTGCAGATATCCCACTATACACAAATTGTAGCCTAAGGTGTCCCTAATAAAACGCAGTAACTCCTATCTCCCAAATAATTTTGGAACTTGAGATATCGGGCTTCAAATATTGCCTATGTTAACAGAGTCTGGTTGGGATGAGGGATGATGGATGAAGGTTGATGGATATTGTGGAAAAATGGGATTTGCTGCACATATCCCACTATACACAAATTGTAGCCTAAGCTGTCCCTAATAAAACGCAGTAACTCCTATCTCCCAAATAATTTTGGAACTTGAGATATCGGGCTTCAAATATTGCCTATGTTAACAGAGTCTGGTTGGGATGAGGGATGATGGATGAAGGTTGATGGATATTGTGGAAAAATGGGACTTGCTGCAGATATCCGACTATACACAAATTGTAGCCTAAGGTGTCCCTAATAAAACGCAGTAACTCCTATCTCCCAAATAATTTTGGAACTTGAGATATCGGGCTTCAAATATTGCCTATGTTAACAGAGTCTGGTTGGGATGAGGGATGATGGATGAAGGTTGATGGATATTGTGGAAAAATGGGACTTGCTGCACATATCCCACTATACACAAATTGTAGCCTAAGGTGTCCCTAATAAAACGCAGTAACTCCTATCTCCCAAATAATTTTGGAACTTGAGATATCGGGCTTCAAATATTGCCTATGTTAACAGAGTCTGGTTGGGGTGAGGGATGATGGATGAAGGTTGATGGATATTGTGGAAAAATGGGACTTGCTGCAGATATCCGACTATACACAAATTGTAGCCTAAGGTGTCCCTAATAAAACGCAGTAACTCCTATCTCCCAAATAATTTTGGAACTGGAGATATCGCGCTTCAAATATTGCCTATATTAACAGAGTCTGGTTGGGATGAGGGATGATGGATGAAGGTTGATGGATATTGTGGAAAAATGGGACTTGCTGCACATATCCCACTATACACAAATTGTAGCCTAAGGTGTCCCTAATAAAACGCAGTAACTCCTATCTCCCAAATAATTTTGGAACTTGAGATATCGGGCTTCAAATATTGCCTATGTTAACAGAGTCTGGTTGGGATGAGGGATGATGGATGAAGGTTGATGGATATTGTGGAAAAATGGGACTTGCTGCACATATCCCACTATACACAAATTGTAGCCTAAGGTGTCCCTAATAAAACGCAGTAACTCCTATCTCCCAAATAATTTTGGAACTTGAGATATCGGGCTTCAAATATTGCCTATGTTAACAGAGTCTGGTTGGGATGAGGGATGATGGATGAAGGTTGATGGATATTGTGGAAAAATGGGACTTGCTGCAGATATCCCACTATACACAAATTGTAGCCTAAGGTGTCCCTAATAAAACGCAGTAACTCCTATCTCCCAAATAATTTTGGAACTGGAGATATCGCGCTTCAAATATTGCCTATATTAACAGAGTCTGGTTGGGATGAGGGATGATGGATGAAGGTTGATGGATATTGTGGAAAAATGGGACTTGCTGCACATATCCCACTATACACAAATTGTAGCCTAAGGTGTCCCTAATAAAACGCAGTAACTCCTATCTCCCAAATAATTTTGGAACTTGAGATATCGGGCTTCAAATATTGCCTATGTTAACAGAGTCTGGTTGGGATGAGGGATGATGGATGAAGGTTGATGGATATTGTGGAAAAATGGGACTTGCTGCACATATCCCACTATACACAAATTGTAGCCTAAGGTGTCCCTAATAAAACGCAGTAACTCCTATCTCCCAAATAATTTTGGAACTTGAGATATCGGGCTTCAAATATTGCCTATGTTAACAGAGTCTGGTTGGGATGAGGGATGATGGATGAAGGTTGATGGATATTGTGGAAAAATGGGACTTGCTGCAGATATCCCACTATACACAAATTGTAGCCTAAGGTGTCCCTAATAAAACGCAGTAACTCCTATCTCCCAAATAATTTTGGTACTTGAGATATCGGGCTTCAAATATTGCCTATGTTAACAGAGTCTGGTTGGGATGAGGGATGATGGATGAAGGTTGATGGATATTGTGGAAAAATGGGACTTGCTGCAGATATCCCACTATACACAAATTGTAGCCTAAGGTGTCCCTAATAAAACGCAGTAACTCCTATCTCCCAAATAATTTTGGAACTTGAGATATCGGGCTTCAAATATTGCCTATATTAACAGAGTCTGGTTGGGATGAGGGATGATGGATGAAGATTGATGGATATTGTGGAAAAATGGGACTTGCTGCAGATATCCCACTATACACAAAATGTAGCCTAAGGTGTCCCTAATAAAACGCAGTAACTCCTATCTCCCAAATAATTTTGGAACTTGAGATATCGGGCTTCAAATATTGCCTATGTTAACAGAGTCTGGTTGGGATGAGGGATGATGGATGAAGGTTGATGGATATTGTGGAAAAATGGGACTTGCTGCACATATCCCACTATACACAAATTGTAGCCTAAGGTGTCCCTAATAAAACGCAGTAACTCCTATCTCCCAAATAATTTTGGAACTTGAGATATCGGGCTTCAAATATTGCCTATGTTAACAGAGTCTGGTTGGGATGAGGGATGAGGGATGAAGGTTGATGGATATTGTGGAAAAATGGGACTTGCTGCAGATATCCGACTATACACAAATTGTAGCCTAAGGTGTCCCTAATAAAACGCAGTAACTCCTATCTCCCAAATAATTTTGGAACTTGAGATATCGGGCTTCAAATATTGCCTATGTTAACAGAGTCTGGTTGGGATGAGGGATGATGGATGAAGGTTGATGGATATTGTGGAAAAATGGGACTTGCTGCAGATATCCGACTATACACAAATTGTAGCCTAAGGTGTCCCTAATAAAACGCAGTAACTCCTATCTCCCAAATAATTTTGGAACTTGAGATATCGGGCTTCAAATATTGCCTATGTTAACAGAGTCTGGTTGGGATGAGGGATGATGGATGAAGGTTGATGGATATTGTGGAAAAATGGGACTTGCTGCAGATATCCGACTATACACAAATTGTAGCCTAAGGTGTCCCTAATAAAACGCAGTAACTCCTATCTCCCAAATAATTTTGGAACTTGAGATATCGGGCTTCAAATATTGCCTATGTTAACAGAGTCTGGTTGGGGTGAGGGATGATGGATGAAGGTTGATGGATATTGTGGAAAAATGGGACTTGCTGCAGATATTCCACTATACACAAATTGTAGCCTAAGGTGTCCCTAATAAAACGCAGTAACTCCTATCTCCCAAATAATTTTGGAACTTGAGATATCGGGCTTCAAATATTGCCTATGTTAACAGAGTCTGGTTGGGATAAGGGATGAAGGTTGATGGATATTGTGGAAAAATGGGACTTGCTGCAGATATCCCACTATACACAAATTGTAGCCTAAGGTGTCCCTAATAAAACGCAGTAACTCCTATCTCCCAAATAATTTTGGAACTTGAGATATCGGGCTTCAAATATTGCCTATGTTAACAGAGTCTGGTTGGGATGAGGGATGATGGATGAAGGTTGATGGATATTGTGGACAAATGGGACTTGCTGCACATATCCCACTATACACAAATTGTAGCCTAAGGTGTCCCTAATAAAACGCAGTAACTCCTATCTCCCAAATAATTTTGGAACTTGAGATATCGGGCTTCAAATATTGCCTATGTTAACAGAGTCTGGTTGGGATGAGGGATGATGGATGAAGGTTGATGGATATTGTGGAAAAATGGGACTTGCTGCAGATATCCCACTATACACAAATTGTAGCCTAAGGTGTCCCTAATAAAACGCAGTAACTCCTATCTCCCAAATAATTTTGGAACTTGAAATATCGGGCTTCAAATATTGCCTATGTTAACAGAGTCTGGTTGGGATGAGGGATGATGGATGAAGGTTGATGGATATTGTGGAAAAATGGGACTTGCTGCAGATATCCCACTATACACAAATTGTAGCCTAAGGTGTCCCTAATAAAACGCAGTAACTCCTATCTCCCAAATAATTTTGGAACTTGAGATATCGGGCTTCAAATATTGCCTATGTTAACAGAGTCTGGTTGGGATGAGGGATGATGGATGAAGGTTGATGGATATTGTGGAAAAATGGGACTTGCTGCAGATATCTCACTATACACAAATTGTAGCCTAAGGTGTCCCTAATAAAACGCAGTAACTCCTATCTCCCAAATAATTTTGGAACTTGAGATATCGGGCTTCAAATATTGCCTATGTTAACAGAGTCTGGTTGGGATGAGGGATGATGGATGAAGGTTGATGGATATTGTGGAAAAATGGGACTTGCTGCACATATCCCACTATACACAAATTGTAGCCTAAGGTGTCCCTAATAAAACGCAGTAACTCCTATCTCCCAAATAATTTTGGAACTTGAGATATCGGGCTTCAAATATTGCCTATATTAACAGAGTCTGGTTGGGATGAGGGATGATGGATGAAGGTTGATGGATATTGTGGAAAAATGGGACTTGCTGCAGATATCCCACTATACACAGATTGTAGCCTAAGGTGTCCCTAATAAAACGCAGTAACTCCTATCTCCCAAATAATTTTGGAACTTGAGATATCGGGCTTCAAATATTGCCTATGTTAACAGAGTCTGGTTGGGATGAGGGATGATGGATGAAGGTTGATGGACATTGTGGAAAAATGGGACTTGCTGCACATATCCCACTATACACAAATTGTAGCCTAAGGTGTCCCTAATAAAACGCAGTAACTCCTATCTCCCAAATAATTTTGGAACTTGAGATATCGGGCTTCAAATATTGCCTATGTTAACAGAGTCTGGTTGGGATGAGGGATGATGGATGAAGGTTGATGGATATTGTGGAAAAATGGGACTTGCTGCAGATATCCCACTATACACAAATTGTAGCCTAAGGTGTCCCTAATAAAACGCAGTAACTCCTATCTCCCAAATAATTTTGGAACTTGAGATATCGGGCTTCAAAAATTGCCTATGTTAACAGAGTCTGGTTGGGATGAGGGATGATGGATGAAGGTTGATGGATATTGTGGAAAAATGGGACTTGCTGCAGATATCCCACTATACACAAATTGTAGCCTAAGGTGTCCCTAATAAAACGCAGTAACTCCTATCTCCCAAATAATTTTGGAACTTGAGATATCGTGCTTCAAATATTGCCTATGTTAACAGAGTCTGGTTGGGATGAGGGATGATGGATGAAGGTTGATGGATATTGTGGAAAAATGGGACTTGCTGCACATATCCCACTATACACAAATTGTAGCCTAAGGTGTCCCTAATAAAACGCAGTAACTCCTATCTCCCAAATAATTTTGGAACTTGAGATATCGGGCTTCAAATATTGCCTATATTAACAGAGTCTGGTTGGGATGAGGGATGATGGATGAAGGTTGATGGATATTGTGGAAAAATGGGACTTGCTGCAGATATCCCACTATACACAAATTGTAGCCTAAGGTGTCCCTAATAAAACGCAGTAACTCCTATCTCCCAAATAATTTTGGAACTTGAGATATCGGGCTTCAAATATTGCCTATGTTAACAGAGTCTGGTTGGGATGAGGGATGATGGATGAAGGTTGATGGACATTGTGGAAAAATGGGACTTGCTGCACATATCCCACTATACACAAATTGTAGCCTAAGGTGTCCCTAATAAAACGCAGTAACTCCTATCTCCCAAATAATTTTGGAACTTGAGATATCGGGCTTCAAATATTGCCTATGTTAACAGAGTCTGGTTGGGATGAGGGATGATGGATGAAGGTTGATGGATATTGTGAAAAAATGGGACTTGCTGCAGATATCCCACTATACACAAATTGTAGCCTAAGGTGTCCCTAATAAAACGCAGTAACTCCTATCTCCCAAATAATTTTGGAACTTGAGATATCGGGCTTCAAATATTGCCTATGTTAACAGAGTCTGGTTGGGATGAGGGATGATGGATGAAGGTTGATGGATATTGTGGAAAAATGGGACTTGCTGCAGATATCCCACTATACACAAATTGTAGCCTAAGGTGTCCCTAATAAAACGCAGTAACTCCTATCTCCCAAATAATTTTGGAACTTGAGATATCGGGCTTCAAATATTGCCTATGTTAACAGAGTCTGGTTGGGATGAGGGATGATGGATGAAGGTTGATGGATATTGTGGAAAAATGGGACTTGCTGCACATATCCCACTATATACAAATTGTAGCCTAAGGTGTCCCTAATAAAACGCAGTAACTCCTATCTCCCAAATAATTTTGGAACTTGAGATATCGGGCTTCAAATATTGCCTATGTTAACAGAGTCTGGTTAGGATGAGGGATGATGGATGAAGGTTGATGGATATTGTAGAAAAAAATGGGACTTGCTGCAGATATCCGACTATACACAAATTGTAGCCTAAGGTGTCCCTAATAAAACGCAGTAACTCCTATCTCCCCAATAATTTTGGAACTTGAGATATCGGGCTTCAAATATTGCCTATGTTAACAGAGTCTGGTTGGGATGAGGGATGATGGATGAAGGTTGATGGATATTGTGGAAAAATGGGACTTGCTGCACATATCCCACTATACACAAATTGTAGCCTAAGGTGTCCCTAATAAAACGCAGTAACTCCTATCTCCCAAATAATTTTGGAACTTGAGATATCGGGCTTCAAATATTGCCTATATTGACAGAGTCTGGTTGGGATGAGGGATGATGGATGAAGGTTGATGGATATTGTGGAAAAATGGGACTTGCTGCAGATATCCCACTATACACAAAATGTAGCCTAAGGTGTCCCTAATAAAACGCAGTAACTCCTATCTCCCAAATAATTTTGGAACTTGAGATATCGGGCTTCAAATATTGCCTATGTTAACAGAGTCTGGTTGGGATGAGGGATGATGGATGAAGGTTGATGGATATTGTGGAAAAATGGGACTTGCTGCAGATATCCCACTATACACAAATTGTAGCCTAAGGTGTCCCTAATAAAACGCAGTAACTCCTATCTCCCAAATAATTTTGGAACTTGAGATATCGGGCTTCAAATATTGCCTATGTTAACAGAGTCTGGTTGGGATGAGGGATGATGGATGAAGGTTGATGGATATTGTGGAAAAATGGGACTTGCTGCAGATATCCCACTATACACAAATTGTAGCCTAAGGTGTCCCTAATAAAACGCAGTAACTCCTATCTCCCAAATAATTTTGGAACTTGAGATATCGGGCTTCAAATATTGCCTATGTTAACAGAGTCTGGTTGGGATGAGGGATGATGGATGAAGGTTGATGGATATTGTGGAAAAATGGGACTTGCTGCAGATATCCCACTATACACAAATTGTAGCCTAAGGTGTCCCTAATAAAACGCAGTAACTCCTATCTCCCAAATAATTTTGGAACTTGAGATATCGGGCTTCAAATATTGCCTATGTTAACAGAGTCTGGTTGGGATGAGGGATGATGGATGAAGGTTGATGGATATTGTGGAAAAATGGGACTTGCTGCAGATATCCCACTATACACAAAATGTAGCCTAAGGTGTCCCTAATAAAACGCAGTAACTCCTATGTCCCAAATAATTTTGGAACTTGAGATATCGGGCTTCAAATATTGCCTATGTTAACAGAGTCTGGTTGGGATGAGGGATGATGGATGAAGGTTGATGGATATTGTGGAAAAATGGGACTTGCTGCAGATATCCCACTATACACAAAATGTAGCCTAAGGTGTCCCTAATAAAACGCAGTAACTCCTATGTCCCAAATAATTTTGGAACTTGAGATATCGGGCTTCAAATATTGCCTATGTTAACAGAGTCTGGTTGGGATGAGGGATGATGGATGAAGGTTGATGGATATTGTGGAAAAATGGGACTTGCTGCAGATATCCCACTATACACAAATTGTAGCCTAAGGTGTCCCTAATAAAACGCAGTAACTCCTATCTCCCAAATAATTTTGGAACTTGAGATATCGGGCTTCAAATATTGCCTATGTTAACAGAGTCTGGTTGGGATGAGGGATGATGGATGAAGGTTGATGGATATTGTGGAAAAATGGGACTTGCTGCAGATATCCCACTATACACAAATTGTAGCCTAAGGTGTCCCTAATAAAACGCAGTAACTCCTATCTCCCAAATAATTTTGGAACTTGAGATATCGGGCTTCAAATATTGCCTATATTAACAGAGTCTGGTTGGGATGAGGGATGATGGATGAAGGTTGATGGATATTGTGGAAAAATGGGACTTGCTGCAGATATCCCACTATACACAAAATGTAGCCTAAGGTGTCCCTAATAAAACGCAGTAACTCCTATCTCCCAAATAATTTTGGAACTTGAGATATCGGGCTTCAAATATTGCCTATGTTAACAGAGTCTGGTTGGGATGAGGGATGATGGATGAAGGTTGATGGATATTGTGGAAAAATGGGACTTGCTGCACATATCCCACTATACACAAATTGTAGCCTAAGGTGTCCCTAATAAAACGCAGTAACTCCTATGTCCCAAATAATTTTGGAACTTGAGATATCGGGCTTCAAATATTGCCTATGTTAACAGAGTCTGGTTGGGATGAGGGATGATGGATGAAGGTTGATGGATATTGTGGAAAAATGGGACTTGCTGCAGATATCCCACTATACACAAATTGTAGCCTAAGGTGTCCCCTAATAAAACGCAGTAACTCCTATCTCCCAAATAATTTTGGAACTTGAGATATCGGGCTTCAAATATTGCCTATGTTAACAGAGTCTGGTTGGGATGAGGGATGATGGATGAAGGTTGATGGATATTTGTGGAAAAATGGGACTTGCTGCAGATATCCCACTATACACAAATTGTAGCCTAAGGTGTCCCTAATAAAACGCAGTAACTCCTATCTCCCAAATAATTTTGGAACTTGAGATATCGGGCTTCAAATATTGCCTATATTAACAGAGTCTGGTTGGGATGAGGGATGATGGATGAAAATTGATGGATATTGTGGAAAAATGAGACTTGCTGCAGATATCCCACTATACACAAAATGTAGCCTAAGGTGTCCCTAATAAAACGCAGTAACTCCTATCTCCCAAATAATTTTGGAACTTGAGATATCGGGCTTCAAATATTGCCTATGTTAACAGAGTCTGGTTGGGATGAGGGATGATGGATGAAGGTTGATGGATATTGTGGAAAAATGGGACTTGCTGCACATATCCCACTATACACAAATTGTAGCCTAAGGTGTCCCTAATAAAACGCAGTAACTCCTATCTCCCAAATAATTTTGGAACTTGAGATATCGGGCTTCAAATATTGCCTATGTTAACAGAGTCTGGTTGGGATGAGGGATGATGGATGAAGGTTGATGGATATTGTGGAAAAATGGGACTTGCTGCAGATATCCGACTATACACAAATTGTAGCCTAAGGTGTCCCTAATAAAACGCAGTAACTCCTATCTCCCAAATAATTTTGGAACTTGAGATATCGGGCTTCAAATATTGCCTATGTTAACAGAGTCTGGTTGGGATGAGGGATGATGGATGAAGGTTGATGGATATTGTGGAAAAATGGGACTTGCTGCAGATATCCGACTATACACAAATTGTAGCCTAAGGTGTCCCTAATAAAACGCAGTAACTCCTATCTCCCAAATAATTTTGGAACTTGAGATATCGGGCTTCAAATATTGCCTATGTCAACAGAGTCTGGTTGGGATGAGGGATGATGGATGAAGGTTGATGGATATTGTGGAAAAATGGGACTTGCTGCAGATATCCCACTATACACAAATTGTAGCCTAAGGTGTCCCTAATAAAACGCAGTAACTCCTATCTCCCAAATAATTTTGGAACTTGAGATATCGGGCTTCAAATATTGCCTATGTTAACAGAGTCTGGTTGGGATGAGGGATGATGGATGAAGGTTGATGGATATTGTGGAAAAATGGGACTTGCTGCACATATCCCACTATACACAAATTGTAGCCTAAGGTGTCCCTAATAAAACGCAATAACTCCTATCTCCCAAATAATTTTGGAACTTGAGATATCGGGCTTCAAATATTGCCTATGTTAACAGAGTCTGGTTGGGATGAGGGATGATGGATGAAGGTTGATGGATATTGTGGAAAAATGGGACTTGCTGCAGATATCCCACTATACACAAATTGTAGCCTAAGGTGTCCCTAATAAAACGCAGTAACTCCTATCTCCCAAATAATTTTGGAACTTGAGATATCGGGCTTCAAATATTGCCTATGTTAACAGAGTCTGGTTGGGATGAGGGATGATGGATGAAGGTTGATGGATATTGTGGAAAAATGGGACTTGCTGCAGATATCCCACTATACACAAATTGTAGCCTAAGGTGTCCCTAATAAAACGCAGTAACTCCTATCTCCCAAATAATTTTGGAACTTGAGATATCGGGCTTCAAATATTGCCTATATTAACAGAGTCTGGTTGGGATGAGGGATGATGGATGAAGGTTGATAGATATTGTGGAAAAATGGGACTTGCTGCAGATATCCCACTATACACAAATTGTAGCCTAAGGTGTCCCTAATAAAACGCAGTAACTCCTATCTCCCAAATAATTTTGGAACTTGAGATATCGGGCTTCAAATATTGCCTATGTTAACAGAGTCTGGTTGGGATGAGGGATGATGGATGAAGGTTGATGGACATTGTGGAAAAATGGGACTTGCTGCACATATCCCACTATACACAAATTGTAGCCTAAGGTGTCCCTAATAAAACGCAGTAACTCCTATCTCCCAAATAATTTTGGAACTTGAGATATCGGGCTTCAAATATTGCCTATGTTAACAGAGTCTGGTTGGGATGAGGGATGATGGATGAAGGTTGATGGATATTGTGGAAAAATGGGACTTGCTGCAGATATCCCACTATACACAAATTGTAGCCTAAGGTGTCCCTAATAAAACGCAGTAACTCCTATCTCCCAAATAATTTTGGAACTTGAGATATCGGGCTTCAAATATTGCCTATGTTAACAGAGTCTGGTTGGGATGAGGGATGATGGATGAAGGTTGATGGATATTGTGGAAAAATGGGACTTGCTGCAGATATCCCACTATACACAAATTGTAGCCTAAGCTGTCCCTAATAAAACGCAGTAACTCCTATCTCCCAAATAATTTTGGAACTTGAGATATCGGGCTTCAAATATTGCCTATGTTAACAGAGTCTGGCTGGGATGAGGGATGATGGATGAAGGTTGATGGATATTGTGGAAAAATGGGACTTGCTGCACATATCCCACTATACACAAATTGTAGCCTAAGGTGTCCCTAATAAAACGCAGTAACTCCTATCTCCCAAATAATTTTGGAACTTGAGATATCGGGCTTCAAATATTGCCTATGTTAACAGAGTCTGGTTGGGATGAGGGATGATGGATGAAGGTTGATGGATATTGTGGAAAAATGGGACTTGCTGCAGATATCCCACTATACACAAATTGTAGCCTAAGGTGTCCCTAATAAAACGCAGTAACTCCTATCTCCCAAATAATTTTGGAACTTGAGATATCGGGCTTCAAATATTTCCTATGTTAACAGAGTCTGGTTGGGATGAGGGATGATGGATGAAGGTTGATGGATATTGTGGAAAAATGGGACTTGCTGCAGATATCCCACTATACACAAATTGTAGCCTAAGGTGTCCCTAATAAAACGCAGTAACTCCTATCTCCCAAATAATTTTGGAACTTGAGATATCGGGCTTCAAATAGTGCCTATGTTAACAGAGTCTGGTTGGGATGAGGGATGATGGATGAAGGTTGATGGATATTGTGGAAAAATGGGACTTGCTGCAGATATCCCACTATACACCAATTGTAGCCTAAGGTGTCCCTAATAAAACGCAGTAACTCCTATCTCCCAAATAATTTTGGAACTTGAGATATCGGGCTTCAAATATTGCCTATGTTAACAGAGTCTGGTTGGGATGAGGGATGATGGATGAAGGTTGATGGATATTGTGGAAAAATGGGACTTGCTGCACATATCCCACTATACACAAATTGTAGCCTAAGGTGTCCCTAATAAAACGCAGTAACTCCTATCTCCCAAATAATTTTGGAACTTGAGATATCGGGCTTCAAATATTGCCTATGTTAACAGAGTCTGGTTGGGATGAGGGATGATGGATGAAGGTTGATGGATATTGTGGAAAAATGGGACTTGCTGCAGATATCCGACTATACACAAATTGTAGCCTAAGGTGTCCCTAATAAAACGCAGTAACTCCTATCTCCCAAATAATTTTGGAACTTGAGATATCGGGCTTCAAATATTGCCTATGTTAACAGAGTCTGGTTGGGATGAGGGATGATGGATGAAGGTTGATGGATATTGTGGAAAAATGGGACTTGCTGCACATATCCCACTATACACAAATTGTAGCCTAAGGTGTCCCTAATAAAACGCAGTAACTCCTATCTCCCAAATAATTTTGGAACTTGAGATATCGCGCTTCAAATATTGCCTATGTTAACAGAGTCTGGTTGGGATGAGGGATGATGGATGAAGGTTGATGGATATTGTGGAAAAATGGGACTTGCTGCACATATCCCACTATACACAAATTGTAGCCTAAGGTGTCCCTAATAAAACGCAGTAACTCCTATCTCCCAAATAATTTTGGAACTTGAGATATCGGGCTTGAAATATTGCCTATGTTAACAGAGTCTGGTTGGGATGAGGGATGATGGATGAAGGTTGATGGATATTGTGGAAAAATGGGACTTGCTGCAGATATCCCACTATACACAAATTGTAGCCTAAGGTGTCCCTAATAAAACGCAGTAACTCCTATCTCCCAAATAATTTTGGAACTTGAGATATCGGGCTTCAAATATTGCCTATGTTAACAGAGTCTGGTTGGGATGAGGGATGATGGATGAAGGTTGATGGATATTTGTGGAAAAATGGGACTTGCTGCAGATATCCCACTATACACAAATTGTAGCCTAAGGTGTCCCTAATAAAACGCAGTAACTCCTATCTCCCAAATAATTTTGGAACTTGAGATATCGGGCTTCAAATATTGCCTATATTAACAGAGTCTGGTTGGGATGAGGGATGATGGATGAAAATTGATGGATATTGTGGAAAAATGAGACTTGCTGCAGATATCCCACTATACACAAAATGTAGCCTAAGGTGTCCCTAATAAAACGCAGTAACTCCTATCTCCCAAATAATTTTGGAACTTGAGATATCGGGCTTCAAATATTGCCTATGTTAACAGAGTCTGGTTGGGATGAGGGATGATGGATGAAGGTTGATGGATATTGTGGAAAAATGGGACTTGCTGCACATATCCCACTATACACAAATTGTAGCCTAAGGTGTCCCTAATAAAACGCAGTAACTCCTATCTCCCAAATAATTTTGGAACTTGAGATATCGGGCTTCAAATATTGCCTATGTTAACAGAGTCTGGTTGGGATGAGGGATGATGGATGAAGGTTGATGGATATTGTGGAAAAATGGGACTTGCTGCAGATATCCGACTATACACAAATTGTAGCCTAAGGTGTCCCTAATAAAACGCAGTAACTCCTATCTCCCAAATAATTTTGGAACTTGAGATATCGGGCTTCAAATATTGCCTATGTTAACAGAGTCTGGTTGGGATGAGGGATGATGGATGAAGGTTGATGGATATTGTGGAAAAATGGGACTTGCTGCAGATATCCGACTATACACAAATTGTAGCCTAAGGTGTCCCTAATAAAACGCAGTAACTCCTATCTCCCAAATAATTTTGGAACTTGAGATATCGGGCTTCAAATATTGCCTATGTCAACAGAGTCTGGTTGGGATGAGGGATGATGGATGAAGGTTGATGGATATTGTGGAAAAATGGGACTTGCTGCAGATATCCCACTATACACAAATTGTAGCCTAAGGTGTCCCTAATAAAACGCAGTAACTCCTATCTCCCAAATAATTTTGGAACTTGAGATATCGGGTTTCAAATATTGCCTATGTTAACAGAGTCTGGTTGGGATGAGGGATGATGGATGAAGGTTGATGGATATTGTGGAAAAATGGGACTTGCTGCACATATCCCACTATACACAAATTGTAGCCTAAGGTGTCCCTAATAAAACGCAATAACTCCTATCTCCCAAATAATTTTGGAACTTGAGATATCGGGCTTCAAATATTGCATATGTTAACAGAGTCTGGTTGGGATGAGGGATGATGGATGAAGGTTGATGGATATTGTGGAAAAATGGGACTTGCTGCAGATATCCCACTATACACAAATTGTAGCCTAAGGTGTCCCTAATAAAACGCAGTAACTCCTATCTCCCAAATAATTTTGGAACTTGAGATATCGGGCTTCAAATATTGCCTATGTTAACAGAGTCTGGTTGGGATGAGGGATGATGGATGAAGGTTGATGGATATTGTGGAAAAATGGGACTTGCTGCAGATATCCCACTATACACAAATTGTAGCCTAAGGTGTCCCTAATAAAACGCAGTAACTCCTATCTCCCAAATAATTTTGGAACTTGAGATATCGGGCTTCAAATATTGCCTATATTAACAGAGTCTGGTTGGGATGAGGGATGATGGATGAAGGTTGATAGATATTGTGGAAAAATGGGACTTGCTGCAGATATCCCACTATACACAAATTGTAGCCTAAGGTGTCCCTAATAAAACGCAGTAACTCCTATCTCCCAAATAATTTTGGAACTTGAGATATCGGGCTTCAAATATTGCCTATGTTAACAGAGTCTGGTTGGGATGAGGGATGATGGATGAAGGTTGATGGACATTGTGGAAAAATGGGACTTGCTGCACATATCCCACTATACACAAATTGTAGCCTAAGGTGTCCCTAATAAAACGCAGTAACTCCTATCTCCCAAATAATTTTGGAACTTGAGATATCGGGCTTCAAATATTGCCTATGTTAACAGAGTCTGGTTGGGATGAGGGATGATGGATGAAGGTTGATGGATATTGTGGAAAAATGGGACTTGCTGCAGATATCCCACTATACACAAATTGTAGCCTAAGGTGTCCCTAATAAAACGCAGTAACTCCTATCTCCCAAATAATTTTGGAACTTGAGATATCGGGCTTCAAATATTGCCTATGTTAACAGAGTCTGGTTGGGATGAGGGATGATGGATGAAGGTTGATGGATATTGTGGAAAAATGGGACTTGCTGCAGATATCCCACTATACACAAATTGTAGCCTAAGCTGTCCCTAATAAAACGCAGTAACTCCTATCTCCCAAATAATTTTGGAACTTGAGATATCGGGCTTCAAATATTGCCTATGTTAACAGAGTCTGGCTGGGATGAGGGATGATGGATGAAGGTTGATGGATATTGTGGAAAAATGGGACTTGCTGCACATATCCCACTATACACAAATTGTAGCCTAAGGTGTCCCTAATAAAACGCAGTAACTCCTATCTCCCAAATAATTTTGGAACTTGAGATATCGGGCTTCAAATATTGCCTATGTTAACAGAGTCTGGTTGGGATGAGGGATGATGGATGAAGGTTGATGGATATTGTGGAAAAATGGGACTTGCTGCAGATATCCCACTATACACAAATTGTAGCCTAAGGTGTCCCTAATAAAACGCAGTAACTCCTATCTCCCAAATAATTTTGGAACTTGAGATATCGGGCTTCAAATATTTCCTATGTTAACAGAGTCTGGTTGGGATGAGGGATGATGGATGAAGGTTGATGGATATTGTGGAAAAATGGGACTTGCTGCAGATATCCCACTATACACAAATTGTAGCCTAAGGTGTCCCTAATAAAACGCAGTAACTCCTATCTCCCAAATAATTTTGGAACTTGAGATATCGGGCTTCAAATAGTGCCTATGTTAACAGAGTCTGGTTGGGATGAGGGATGATGGATGAAGGTTGATGGATATTGTGGAAAAATGGGACTTGCTGCAGATATCCCACTATACACCAATTGTAGCCTAAGGTGTCCCTAATAAAACGCAGTAACTCCTATCTCCCAAATAATTTTGGAACTTGAGATATCGGGCTTCAAATATTGCCTATGTTAACAGAGTCTGGTTGGGATGAGGGATGATGGATGAAGGTTGATGGATATTGTGGAAAAATGGGACTTGCTGCACATATCCCACTATACACAAATTGTAGCCTAAGGTGTCCCTAATAAAACGCAGTAACTCCTATCTCCCAAATAATTTTGGAACTTGAGATATCGGGCTTCAAATATTGCCTATGTTAACAGAGTCTGGTTGGGATGAGGGATGATGGATGAAGGTTGATGGATATTGTGGAAAAATGGGACTTGCTGCAGATATCCGACTATACACAAATTGTAGCCTAAGGTGTCCCTAATAAAACGCAGTAACTCCTATCTCCCAAATAATTTTGGAACTTGAGATATCGGGCTTCAAATATTGCCTATGTTAACAGAGTCTGGTTGGGATGAGGGATGATGGATGAAGGTTGATGGATATTGTGGAAAAATGGGACTTGCTGCACATATCCCACTATACACAAATTGTAGCCTAAGGTGTCCCTAATAAAACGCAGTAACTCCTATCTCCCAAATAATTTTGGAACTTGAGATATCGCGCTTCAAATATTGCCTATGTTAACAGAGTCTGGTTGGGATGAGGGATGATGGATGAAGGTTGATGGATATTGTGGAAAAATGGGACTTGCTGCACATATCCCACTATACACAAATTGTAGCCTAAGGTGTCCCTAATAAAACGCAGTAACTCCTATCTCCCAAATAATTTTGGAACTTGAGATATCGGGCTTGAAATATTGCCTATGTTAACAGAGTCTGGTTGGGATGAGGGATGATGGATGAAGGTTGATGGATATTGTGGAAAAATGGGACTTGCTGCACATATCCCACTATACACAAATTGTAGCCTAAGGTGTCCCTAATAAAACGCAGTAACTCCTATCTCCCAAATAATTTTGGAACTTGAGATATCAGGCTTCAAATATTGCCTATGTTAACAGAGTCTGGTTGGGATGAGGGATGATGGATGAAGGTTGATGGATATTGTGGAAAAATGGGACTTGCTGCAGATATCCGACTATACACAAATTGTAGCCTAAGGTGTCCCTAATAAAACGCAGTAACTCCTATCTCCCAAATAATTTTGGAACTTGAGATATCGGGCTTCAAATATTACCTATGTTAACAGAGTCTGGTTGGGATGAGGGATGATGGATGAAGGTTGATGGATATTGTGGAAAAATGGGACTTGCTGCAGATATCCCACTATACACAAATTGTAGCCCAAGGTGTCCCTAATAAAACGCAGTAACTCCTATCTCCCAAATAATTTTGGAACTTGAGATATCGGGCTTCAAATATTGCCTATGTTAACAGAGTCTGGTTGGGATGAGGGATGAAGGTTGATGGATATTGTGGAAAAATGGGACTTGCTGCACATATCCCACTATACACAAATTGTAGCCTAAGGTGTCCCTAATAAAACCCAGTAACTCCTATCTCCCAAATAATTTTGGAACTTGAGATATCGGGCTTCAAATATTGCCTATGTTAACAGAGTCTGGTTGGGATGAGGGATGATGGATGAAGGTTGATGGATATTGTGGAAAAATGGGACTTGCTGCACATATCCCACTATACACAAATTGTAGCCTAAGGTGTCCCTAATAAAACGCAGTAACTCCTATCTCCCAAATAATTTTGGAACTTGAGATATCGGGCTTCAAATATTGCCTATGTTAACAGAGTCTGGTTGGGATGAGGGATGATGGATGAAGGTTGATGGATATTGTGGAAAAATGGGACTTGCTGCAGATATCCCACTATACACAAATTGTAGCCTAAGGTGTCCCTAATAAAACGCAGTAACTCCTATCTCCCAAATAATTTTGGAACTTGAGATATCGCGCTTCAAATATTGCCTATGTTAACAGAGTCTGGTTGGGGTGAGGGATGATGGATGAAGGTTGATGGATATTGTGGAAAAATGGGACTTGCTGCACATATCCCACTATACACAAATTGTAGCCTAAGGTGTCCCTAATAAAACGCAGTAACTCCTATCTCCCAAATAATTTTGGAACTTGAGATATCGGGCTTCAAATATTGCCTATGTTAACAGAGTCTGGTTGGGATGAGGGATGATGGATGAAGGTTGATGGATATTGTGGAAAAATGGGACTTGCTGCACATATCCGACTATACACAAATTGTAGCCTAAGGTGTCCCTAATAAAACGCAGTAACTCCTATCTCCCAAATAATTTTGGAACTTGAGATATCGGGCTTCAAATATTGCCTATGTTAACAGAGTCTGGTTGGGATGAGGGATGATGGATGAAGGTTGATGGATATTGTGGAAAAATGGGACTTGCTGCAGATATCCCACTATACACAAATTGTAGCCTAAGGTGTCCCTAATAAAACGCAGTAACTCCTATCTCCCAAATAATTTTGGAACTTGAGATATCGCGCTTCAAATATTGCCTATGTTAACAGAGTCTGGTTGGGGTGAGGGATGATGGATGAAGGTTGATGGATATTGTGGAAAAATGGGACTTGCTGCACATATCCCACTATACACAAATTGTAGCCTAAGGTGTGCCTAATAAAACGCAGTAACTCCTATCTCCCAAATAATTTTGGAACTTGAGATATCGGGCTTCAAATATTGCCTATGTTAACAGAGTCTGGTTGGGATGAGGGATGATGGATGAAGGTTGATGGATATTGTGGAAAAATGGGACTTGCTGCAGATATCCCACTATACACAAATTGTAGCCTAAGGTGTCCCTAATAAAACGCAGTAACTCCTATCTCCCAAATAATTTTGGAACTTGAGATATCGGGCTTCAAATATTTCCTATGTTAACAGAGTCTGGTTGGGATGAGGGATGATGGATGAAGGTTGATGGATATTGTGGAAAAATGGGACTTGCTGCAGATATCCCACTATACACAAATTGTAGCCTAAGGTGTCCCTAATAAAACGCAGTAACTCCTATCTCCCAAATAATTTTGGAACTTGAGATATCGGGCTTCAAATAGTGCCTATGTTAACAGAGTCTGGTTGGGATGAGGGATGATGGATGAAGGTTGATGGATATTGTGGAAAAATGGGACTTGCTGCAGATATCCCACTATACACCAATTGTAGCCTAAGGTGTCCCTAATAAAACGCAGTAACTCCTATCTCCCAAATAATTTTGGAACTTGAGATATCGGGCTTCAAATATTGCCTATGTTAACAGAGTCTGGTTGGGATGAGGGATGATGGATGAAGGTTGATGGATATTGTGGAAAAATGGGACTTGCTGCACATATCCCACTATACACAAATTGTAGCCTAAGGTGTCCCTAATAAAACGCAGTAACTCCTATCTCCCAAATAATTTTGGAACTTGAGATATCGGGCTTCAAATATTGCCTATGTTAACAGAGTCTGGTTGGGATGAGGGATGATGGATGAAGGTTGATGGATATTGTGGAAAAATGGGACTTGCTGCAGATATCCGACTATACACAAATTGTAGCCTAAGGTGTCCCTAATAAAACGCAGTAACTCCTATCTCCCAAATAATTTTGGAACTTGAGATATCGGGCTTCAAATATTGCCTATGTTAACAGAGTCTGGTTGGGATGAGGGATGATGGATGAAGGTTGATGGATATTGTGGAAAAATGGGACTTGCTGCACATATCCCACTATACACAAATTGTAGCCTAAGGTGTCCCTAATAAAACGCAGTAACTCCTATCTCCCAAATAATTTTGGAACTTGAGATATCGCGCTTCAAATATTGCCTATGTTAACAGAGTCTGGTTGGGATGAGGGATGATGGATGAAGGTTGATGGATATTGTGGAAAAATGGGACTTGCTGCACATATCCCACTATACACAAATTGTAGCCTAAGGTGTCCCTAATAAAACGCAGTAACTCCTATCTCCCAAATAATTTTGGAACTTGAGATATCGGGCTTGAAATATTGCCTATGTTAACAGAGTCTGGTTGGGATGAGGGATGATGGATGAAGGTTGATGGATATTGTGGAAAAATGGGACTTGCTGCACATATCCCACTATACACAAATTGTAGCCTAAGGTGTCCCTAATAAAACGCAGTAACTCCTATCTCCCAAATAATTTTGGAACTTGAGATATCAGGCTTCAAATATTGCCTATGTTAACAGAGTCTGGTTGGGATGAGGGATGATGGATGAAGGTTGATGGATATTGTGGAAAAATGGGACTTGCTGCAGATATCCGACTATACACAAATTGTAGCCTAAGGTGTCCCTAATAAAACGCAGTAACTCCTATCTCCCAAATAATTTTGGAACTTGAGATATCGGGCTTCAAATATTACCTATGTTAACAGAGTCTGGTTGGGATGAGGGATGATGGATGAAGGTTGATGGATATTGTGGAAAAATGGGACTTGCTGCAGATATCCCACTATACACAAATTGTAGCCCAAGGTGTCCCTAATAAAACGCAGTAACTCCTATCTCCCAAATAATTTTGGAACTTGAGATATCGGGCTTCAAATATTGCCTATGTTAACAGAGTCTGGTTGGGATGAGGGATGAAGGTTGATGGATATTGTGGAAAAATGGGACTTGCTGCACATATCCCACTATACACAAATTGTAGCCTAAGGTGTCCCTAATAAAACCCAGTAACTCCTATCTCCCAAATAATTTTGGAACTTGAGATATCGGGCTTCAAATATTGCCTATGTTAACAGAGTCTGGTTGGGATGAGGGATGATGGATGAAGGTTGATGGATATTGTGGAAAAATGGGACTTGCTGCACATATCCCACTATACACAAATTGTAGCCTAAGGTGTCCCTAATAAAACGCAGTAACTCCTATCTCCCAAATAATTTTGGAACTTGAGATATCGGGCTTCAAATATTGCCTATGTTAACAGAGTCTGGTTGGGATGAGGGATGATGGATGAAGGTTGATGGATATTGTGGAAAAATGGGACTTGCTGCAGATATCCCACTATACACAAATTGTAGCCTAAGGTGTCCCTAATAAAACGCAGTAACTCCTATCTCCCAAATAATTTTGGAACTTGAGATATCGCGCTTCAAATATTGCCTATGTTAACAGAGTCTGGTTGGGGTGAGGGATGATGGATGAAGGTTGATGGATATTGTGGAAAAATGGGACTTGCTGCACATATCCCACTATACACAAATTGTAGCCTAAGGTGTCCCTAATAAAACGCAGTAACTCCTATCTCCCAAATAATTTTGGAACTTGAGATATCGGGCTTCAAATATTGCCTATGTTAACAGAGTCTGGTTGGGATGAGGGATGATGGATGAAGGTTGATGGATATTGTGGAAAAATGGGACTTGCTGCACATATCCGACTATACACAAATTGTAGCCTAAGGTGTCCCTAATAAAACGCAGTAACTCCTATCTCCCAAATAATTTTGGAACTTGAGATATCGGGCTTCAAATATTGCCTATGTTAACAGAGTCTGGTTGGGATGAGGGATGATGGATGAAGGTTGATGGATATTGTGGAAAAATGGGACTTGCTGCAGATATCCCACTATACACAAATTGTAGCCTAAGGTGTCCCTAATAAAACGCAGTAACTCCTATCTCCCAAATAATTTTGGAACTTGAGATATCGCGCTTCAAATATTGCCTATGTTAACAGAGTCTGGTTGGGGTGAGGGATGATGGATGAAGGTTGATGGATATTGTGGAAAAATGGGACTTGCTGCACATATCCCACTATACACAAATTGTAGCCTAAGGTGTGCCTAATAAAACGCAGTAACTCCTATCTCCCAAATAATTTTGGAACTTGAGATATCGGGCTTCAAATATTGCCTATGTTAACAGAGTCTGGTTGGGATGAGGGATGATGGATGAAGGTTGATGGATATTGTGGAAAAATGGGACTTGCTGCAGATATCCGACTATACACAAATTGTAGCCTAAGGTGTCCCTAATAAAACGCAGTAACTCCTATCTCCCAAATAATTTTCGAACTTGAGATATCGGGCTTCAAATATTGCCTATGTTAACAGAGCCTGGTTGGGATGAGGGATGATGGATGAAGGTTGATGGATATTGTGGAAAAATGGGACTTGCTGCACATATCCCACTATACACAAATTGTAGCCTAAGGTGTCCCTAATAAAACGCAGTAACTCCTATCTCCCAAATAATTTTGGAACTTGAGATATCGGGCTTCAAATATTGCCTATGTTAACAGAGTCTGGTTGGGATGAGGGATGATGGATGAAGGTTGATGGATATTGTGGAAAAATAGGACTTGCTGCAGATATCCCACTATACACAAATTGTAGCCTAAGGTGTCCCTAATAAAACGCAGTAACTCCTATCTCCCAAATAATTTTGGAACTTGAGATATCGGGCTTCAAATATTGCCTATGTTAACAGAGTCTGGTTGGGATGAGGGATGATGGATGAAGGTTGATGGATATTGTGGAAAAATGGGACTTGCTGCACATATCCCACTATACACAAATTGTAGCCTAAGGTGTCCCTAATAAAACGCAGTAACTCCTATCTCCCAAATAATTTTGGAACTTGAGATATCGGGCTTCAAATATTGCCTATGTTAACAGAGTCTGGTTGGGATGAGGGATGATGGATGAAGGTTGATGGATATTGTGGAAAAATGGGACTTGCTGCAGATATCCCACTATACACAAATTGTAGCCTAAGGTGTCCCTAATAAAACGCAGTAACTCCTATCTCCCAAATAATTTTGGAACTTGAGATATCGCGCTTCAAATATTGCCTATGTTAACAGAGTCTGGTTGGGGTGAGGGATGATGGATGAAGGTTGATGGATATTGTGGAAAAATGGGACTTGCTGCACATATCCCACTATACACAAATTGTAGCCTAAGGTGTCCCTAATAAAACGCAGTAACTCCTATCTCCCAAATAATTTTGGAACTTGAGATATCGGGCTTCAAATATTGCCTATGTTAACAGAGTCTGGTTGGGATGAGGGATGATGGATGAAGGTTGATGGATATTGTGGAAAAATGGGACTTGCTGCACATATCCCACTATACACAAATTGTAGCCTAAGGTGTGCCTAATAAAACGCAGTAACTCCTATCTCCCAAATAATTTTGGAACTTGAGATATCGGGCTTTAAATATTGCCTATGTTAACAGAGTCTGGTTGGGATGAGGGATGATGGATGAAGGTTGATGGATATTGTGGAAAAATGGGACTTGCTGCAGATATCCGACTATACACAAATTGTAGCCTAAGGTGTCCCTAATAAAACGCAGTAACTCCTATCTCCCAAATAATTTTCGAACTTGAGATATCGGGCTTCAAATATTGCCTATGTTAACAGAGCCTGGTTGGGATGAGGGATGATGGATGAAGGTTGATGGATATTGTGGAAAAATGGGACTTGCTGCACATATCCCACTATACACAAATTGTAGCCTAAGGTGTCCCTAATAAAACGCAGTAACTCCTATCTCCCAAATAATTTTGGAACTTGAGATATCGGGCTTCAAATATTGCCTATGTTAACAGAGTCTGGTTGGGATGAGGGATGATGGATGAAGGTTGATGGATATTGTGGAAAAATAGGACTTGCTGCAGATATCCCACTATACACAAATTGTAGCCTAAGGTGTCCCTAATAAAACGCAGTAACTCCTATCTCCCAAATAATTTTGGAACTTGAGATATCGGGCTTCAAATATTGCCTATGTTAACAGAGTCTGGTTGGGATGAGGGATGATGGATGAAGGTTGATGGATATTGTGGAAAAATGGGACTTGCTGCACATATCCCACTATACACAAATTGTAGCCTAAGGTGTCCCTAATAAAACGCAGTAACTCCTATCTCCCAAATAATTTTGGAACTTGAGATATCGGGCTTCAAATATTGCCTATGTTAACAGAGTCTGGTTGGGATGAGGGATGATGGATGAAGGTTGATGGATATTGTGGAAAAATGGGACTTGCTGCAGATATCCCACTATACACAAATTGTAGCCTAAGGTGTCCCTAATAAAACGCAGTAACTCCTATCTCCCAAATAATTTTGGAACTTGAGATATCGCGCTTCAAATATTGCCTATGTTAACAGAGTCTGGTTGGGGTGAGGGATGATGGATGAAGGTTGATGGATATTGTGGAAAAATGGGACTTGCTGCAGATATCCGACTATACACAAATTGTAGCCTAAGGTGTCCCTAATAAAACGCAGTAACTCCTATCTCCCAAATAATTTTGGAACTTGAGATATCGGGCTTCAAATATTGCCTATGTTAACAGAGTCTGGTTGGGATGAGGGATGATGGATGAAGGTTGATGGATATTGTGGAAAAATGGGACTTGCTGCACATATCCCACTATACACAAATTGTAGCCTAAGGTGTCCCAAATAAAACGCAGTAAGCCCTATCTTCTAAATAATTTTGGAACTTGAGATATCGGGCTTCAAATATTGCCTATGTTAACAGAGTCTGGTTGGGATGAGGGATGATGGATGAAGGTTGATGAATATTGTGGAAAAATGGGACTTGCTGCAGATATCCGACTATACACAAATTGTAGCCTAAGGTGTCCCTAATAAAACGCAGTAACTCCTATCTCCCAAATAATTTTGGAACTTGAGATATCGGGCTTCAAATATTGCCTATGTTAACAGAGTCTGGTTGGGATGAGGGATGATGGATGAAGGTTGATGGATATTGTGGAAAAATGGGACTTGCTACACATATCCGACTATACACAAATTGTAGCCTAAGGTGTCCCTAATAAAACGCAGTAACTCCTATCTCCCAAATAATTTTGGGACTTGAGATATCGGGCTTCAAATATTGCCTATGTTAACAGAGTCTGGTTGGGATGAGGGATGATGGATGAAGTTTGATGGATATTGTGGAAAAATGGGACTTGCTGCAGATATCCGACTATACACAAATTGTAGCCTAAGGTATCCCTAATAAAACGCAGTAACTCCTATCTCCCAAATAATTTTGGAACTTGAGATATCGGGCTTCAAATATTGCCTATGTTAACAGAGTCTGGTTGGGATGAGGGATGATGGATGAAGGTTGATGGATATTGTGGAAAAATGGGACTTGCTGCACATATCCCACTATACACAAATTGTACCCTAAGGTGTGCCTAATAAAACGCAGTAACTCCTATCTACCAAATAATTTTGGAACTTGAGATATCGGGCTTCAAATATTGCCTATGTTAACAGAGTTTGGTTGGGATGAGGGATGATGGATGAAGGTTGATGGATATTGTGGAAAAATGGGACTTGCTGCACATATCCCACTATACACAAATTATAGCCTAAGGTGTCCCTAATAAAACGCAGTAAGCCCTATCTCCCAAATAATTTTGGAACTTGAGATATCGGGCTTCAAATATTGCCTATGTTAACAGAGTCTGGTTGGGATGAGGGATGATGGATGAAGGTTGATGGATATTGTGGAAAAATGGGACTTGCTGCAGATATCTGACTATACACAAATTGTAGCCTAAGGTGTCCCTAATAAAACGCACTAACTCCTATCTCCCAAATAATTTTGGAACTTGAGATATCGGGCTTCAAATATTGCCTATGTTAACAGAGTCTGGTTGGGATGAGGGATGATGGATAAAGGTTGATGGATATTGTGGAAAAATGGGACCTGCTGCACATATCCGACTATACACAAATTGTAGCCTAAGGTGTCCCTAATAAAACGCAGTAACTCCTATCTCCCAAATAATTTTGGAACTTGAGATATCGGGCTTCAAATATTGCCTATGTTAACAGAGTCTGGTTGGGATGAGGGATGATGGATGAAGGTTGATGGATATTGTGGAAAAATGGGACTTGCTGCACATATCCCACTATACACAAATTGTAGCCTAAGGTGTCCCTAATAAAACGCAGTAAGCCCTATCTTCTAAATAATTTTGGAACTTGAGATATCGGGCTTCAAATATTGCCTATGTTAACAGAGTCTGGTTGGGATGAGGGATGATGGATGAAGGTTGATGAATATTGTGGAAAAATGGGACTTGCTGCAGATATCCGACTATACACAAATTGTAGCCTAAGGTGTCCCTAATAAAACGCAGTAACTCCTATCTCCCAAATAATTTTGGAACTTGAGATATCGGGCTTCAAATATTGCCTATGTTAACAGAGTCTGGTTGGGATGAGGGATGATGGATGAAGGTTGATGGATATTGTGGAAAAATGGGACTTGCTACACATATCCGACTATACACAAATTGTAGCCTAAGGTGTCCCTAATAAAACGCAGTAACTCCTATCTCCCAAATAATTTTGGAACTTGAGATATCGGGCTTCAAATATTGCCTATGTTAACAGAGTCTGGTTGGGATGAGGGATGATGGATGAAGGTTGATGGATATTGTGGAAAAATGGGACTTGCTGCAGATATCCGACTATACACAAATTGTAGCCTAAGGTGTCCCTAATAAAACGCAGTAACTCCTATCTCCCAAATAATTTTGGAACTTGAGATATCGGGCTTCAAATATTGGCTAGGTTAACAGAGTCTGGTTGGGATGAGGGATGATGGATGAAGGTTGATGGATATTGTGGAAAAATGGGACTTGCTGCACATATCCCACTATACACAAATTGTACCCTAAGGTGTGCCTAATAAAACGCAGTAACTCCTATCTCCCAAATAATTTTGGAACTTGAGATATCGGGCTTCAAATATTGCCTATGTTAACAGAGTCTGGTTGGGATGAGGGATGATGGATGAAGGTTGATGGATATTGTGGAAAAATGGGACTTGCTGCACATATCCGACTATACACAAATTGTAGCCTAAGGTGTCCCTAATAAAACGCAGTAACTCCTATCTCCCAAATAATTTTGGAACTTGAGATATCGGGCTTCAAATATTGCCTATGTTAACAGAGTCTGGTTGGGATGAGGGATGATGGATGAGGTTGATGGATATTGTGGAAAAATGGGACTTGCTGCAGATATCCGACTATACACAAATTGTAGCCTAAGGTGTCCCTAATAAAACGCAGTAACTCCTATCTCCCAAATAATTTTGGAACTTGAGATATCGGGCTTCAAATATTGCCTATGTTAACAGAGTCTGGTTGGGATGAGGGATGATGGATGAAGGTTGATGGATATTGTGGAAAAATGGGACTTGCTGCAGATATCCGACTAGACACAAATTGTAGCCTAAGGTGTCCAAAATAAAACGCAGTAACTCCTATCTCCCAAATAATTTTGGAACTTGAGATATCGGGCTTCAAATATTGCGTATGTTAACAGAGTCTGGTTGGGATTATGGATGAAGGTTGATGGATATTGTGGAAAAATGGGACTTGCTGCACATATTCGACTATACACAAATTGTAGCCTAAGGTGTCCCTAATAAAACGCAGTAACTCCTATCTCCCAAATAATTTTGGAACTTGAGATATCGGGCTTCAAATATTGCCTATGTTAACAGAGTCTGGTTGGGATGAGGGATGATAGATGAAGGCTGATGGATATTGTGGAAAAATGGGACTTGCTGCACATATCCCACTATACACAAATTGTAGCCTAAGGTGTCCCTAATAAAACGCAGTAACTCCTATCTCCCAAATAATTTTGGAACTTGAGATATCGGGCTTCAAATATTGCCTATGTTAACAGAGTCTGGTTGGGACGTGGGATGATGGATGAAGGTTGATGGATATTGTGGAAAAATGGGACTTGCTGCACATATCCCACTATACACAAATTGTAGCCTAAGGTGTCCCTAATAAAACGCAGTAACTCCTATCTCCCAAATAATTTTGGAACTTGAGAGATCGGGCTTCAAATATTGCCTATGTTAACAGAGTCTGGTTGGGATGAGGGATGATGGATGAAGGTTGATGGATATTGTGGAAAAATGGGACTTGCTGCACATATCCGACTATACACAAATTGTAGCCTAAGGTGTCCCTAATAAAACGCAGTAACTCCTATCTCCCAAATAATTTTGGAACTTGAGATATCGGGCTTCAAATATTGCCTATGTTAACAGAGTCTGGTTGTCATGAGGGATGATGGATGAAGGTTGATGGATATTGTGGAAAAATGGGACTTGCTGCAGATATCCGACTATACACAAATTGTAGCCTAAGGTGTCCCTAATAAAACGCAGTAACTCCTATCTCCCAAATAATTTTGGAACTTGAGATATCGGGCTTCAAATATTGCCTATGTTAACAGAGTCTGGTTGGGATGAGGGATGATGGATGAAGGTTGATGGATATTGTGGAAAAATGGGACTTGCTGCACATATCCGACTATACACAAATTGTAGCCTAAGGTGTCCCTAATAAAACGCAGTAAGCCCTATCTCCTAAATAATTTTGGAACTTGAGATATCGGGCTTCAAATATTGCCTATGTTAACAGAGTCTGGTTGGGATGAGGGATGATGGATGAAGGTTGATGGATATTGTGGAAAAATGGGACTTGCTGCAGATATCCGACTATACACAAATTGTAGCCTAAGGTGTCCCTAATAAAACGCAGTAACTCCTATCTCCCAAATAATTTTGGAACTTGAGATATCGGGCTTCAAATATTGCCTATGTTAACAGAGTCTGGTTGGGATGAGGGATGATGGATGAAGGTTGATGGATATTGTGGAAAAATGGGACTTGCTGCAGATATCCGACTATACACAAATTGTAGCCTAAGGTGTCCCTAATAAAACGCAGTAACTCCTATCTCCCAAATAATTTTGGAACTTGAGATATCGGGCTTCAAATATTGCCTATGTTAACAGAGTCTGGTTGGGATGAGGGATGATGGATGAAGGTTGATGGATATTGTGGAAAAATGGGACTTGCTGCAGATATCCCACTATACACAAATTGTAGCCTAAAGTGTCCCTAATAAAACGCAGTAACTCTTATCTCCCAAATAATTTTAAAACTTTAGATATCGCGCTTCAAATATTGCCTATGTTAACAGAGTCTGGTTGGGATGAGAGATGATGGATGAAGGTTGATGGATATTGTGGAAAAATGCGACTTGCTGCACATATCCCACTATACACAAATTGTAGCCTAAGGTGTCCCTAATAAAACGCAGTAACTCCTATCTCCCAAATAATTTTGGAACTTGAGATATCGAGCTTCAAATATTGCCTATGTTAACAGAGTCTGGTTGGGATGAGGGATGATAGATGAAAGTTGATGGATATTGTGGAAAAATGGGACTTGCTGCACATATCCGACTATACACAAATTGTAGCCTAAGGTGTCCCTAATAAAACGCAGTAACTCCTGTCTCCCAAATAATTTTGGAACTTGAGATATCGGGCTTCAAATATTGCCTATGTTAACAGAGTCTGGTTGGGATGAGGGATGATGGATGAAGGTTGACGGATATTGTGGAAAAATGGGACTTGCTGCAGATATCCGACTATACACAAATTGTAGCCTAAGGTGTCCCTAATAAAACGCAGTAACTCCTATCTCCCAAATAATTTTGGAACTTGAGATATCGCGCTTCAAATATTGCCTATATTAACAGAGTCTGGTTGGGATGAGGGATGATGGATGAAGGTTGATGGATATTGTGGAAAAATGGGACTTGCTGCAGATATCCCACTATACACAAATTGTAGCCTAAGGTGTCCCTAATAAAACGCAGTAACTCCTATCTCCCAAATAATTTCGGAACTTGAGATATCCTGCTTCAAATATTGCCTATGTTAACAGAGTCTGGTTGGGATGAGGGATGATGGATGAAGGTTGATGGATATTGTGGAAAAATGGGACTTGCTGCACATATCCCACTATACACAAATTGTAGCCTAAGGTGTCCCTAATAAAACGCAGTAACTCCTATCTCCCAAATAATTTTGGAACTTGAGATATCGGGCTTCAAATATTGCCTATGTTAACAGAGTCTGGTTGGGATGAGGGATGATGGATGAAGGTTGATGGATATTGTGGAAAAATGGGACTTGCTGCACATATCCCACTATACACAAATTGTAGCCTAAGGTGTCCCTAATAAAACGCAGTAAGCCCTATCTTCTAAATAATTTTGGAACTTGAGATATCGGGCTTCAAATATTGCCTATGTTAACAGAGTCTGGTTGGGATGAGGGATGATGGATGAAGGTTGATGAATATTGTGGAAAAATGGGACTTGCTGCAGATATCCGACTATACACAAATTGTAGCCTAAGGTGTCCCTAATAAAACGCAGTAACTCCTATCTCCCAAATAATTTTGGAACTTGAGATATCGGGCTTCAAATATTGCCTATGTTAACAGAGTCTGGTTGGGATGAGGGATGATGGATGAAGGTTGATGGATATTGTGGAAAAATGGGACTTGCTACACATATCCGACTATACACAAATTGTAGCCTAAGGTGTCCCTAATAAAACGCAGTAACTCCTATCTCCCAAATAATTTTGGGACTTGAGATATCGGGCTTCAAATATTGCCTATGTTAACAGAGTCTGGTTGGGATGAGGGATGATGGATGAAGGTTGATGGATATTGTTGAAAAATGGGACTTGCTGCAGATATCCGACTATACACAAATTGTAGCCTAAGGTGTCCCTAATAAAACGCAGTAACTCTTATCTCCCAAATAATTTTGGAACTTGAGATATCGGGCTTCAAATATTGCCTATGTTAACAGAGTCTGGTTGGGATGAGGGATGATGGATGAAGGTTGATGGATATTGTGGAAAAATGGGACTTGCTGCACATATCCCACTATACACAAATTGTACCCTAAGGTGTGCCTAATAAAACGCAGTAACTCCTATCTCCCAAATAATTTTGGAACTTGAGATATCGGGCTTCAAATATTGCCTATGTTAACAGAGTTTGGTTGGGATGAGGGATGATGGATGAAGGTTGATGGATATTGTGGAAAAATGGGACTTGCTGCACATATCCCACTATACACAAATTGTAGCCTAAGGTGTCCCTAATAAAACGCAGTAAGCCCTATCTCCCAAATAATTTTGGAACTTGAGATATCGGGCTTCAAATATTGCCTATGTTAACAGAGTCTGGTTGGGATGAGGGATGATGGATGAAGGTTGACGGATATTGTGGAAAAATGGGACTTGCTGCAGATATCTGACTATACACAAATTGTAGCCTAAGGTGTCCCTAATAAAACGCACTAACTCCTATCTCCCAAATAATTTTGGAACTTGAGATATCGGGCTTCAAATATTGCCTATGTTAACAGAGTCTGGTTGGGATGAGGGATGATGGATGAAGGTTGATGGATATTGTGGAAAAATGGGACCTGCTGCACATATCCGACTATACACAAATTGTAGCCTAAGGTGTCCCTAATAAAACGCAGTAACTCCTATCTCCCAAATAATTTTGGAACTTGAGATATCGGGCTTCAAATATTGCCTATGTTAACAGAGTCTGGTTGGGATGAGGGATGATGGATGAAGGTTGATGGATATTGTGGAAAAATGGGAATTTCTGCACCTATCCGACTATACACAAATTGTAGCCTAAGGTGTCCCTAATAAAACGCAGTAACTCCTATCTCCCAAATAATTTTGGAACTTGAGATATCGGGCTTCAAATATTGCCTATGTTAACAGAGTCTGGTTGGGATGAGGGATGATGGATGAAGGTTGATGGATATTGTGGAAAAATGGGACTTGCTGCAGATATCCGACTATACACAAATTGTAGCCTAAGGTGTCCCTAATAAAACGCAGTAACTCCTATCTCCCAAATAATTTTGGAACTTGAGATATCGGGCTTCAAATATTGCGTATGTTAACAGAGTCTGGTTGGGATGAGGGATGATGGATGAAGGTTGATGGATATTGTGGAAAAATGGGACTTGCTGCACATATCCGACTATACACAAATTGTAGCCTAAGGTGTCCCTAATAAAACGCAGTAAGTCCTATCTCCCAAATAATTTTGGAACTTGAGATATCGGGCTTCAAATATTGCCTATGTTAACAGAGTCTGGTTGGGATGAGGGATGATAGATGAAGGCTGATGGATATTGTGCAAAAATGGGACTTGCTGCAGATATCCCACTATACACAAATTGTAGCCTAAGGTGTCCCTAATAAAACGCAGTAAGTCCTATCTCCCAAATAATTTTGGAACTTGAGATATCGGGCTTCAAATATTGCCTATGTTAACAGAGTCTGGTTGGGATGAGGGATGATGGATGAAGGTTGATGGATATTGTGGAAAAATGGGACTTGCTGCACATATCCCACTATACACAAATTGTAGCCCAAGGTGTCCCTAATAAAACGCAGTAAGCCCTATCTTCTAAATAATTTTGGAACTTGAGATATCGGGCTTCAAATATTGCCTATGTTAACAGAGTCTGGTTGGGATGAGGGATGATGGATGAAGGTTGATGAATATTGTGGAAAAATGGGACTTGCTGCAGATATCCGACTATACACAAATTGTAGCCTAAGGTGTCCCTAATAAAACGCAGTAACTCCTATCTCCCAAATAATTTTGGAACTTGAGATATCGGGCTTCAAATATTGCCTATGTTAACAGAGTCTGGTTGGGATGAGGGATGATGGATGAAGGTTGATGGATATTGTGGAAAAATGGGACTTGCTACACATATCCGACTATACACAAATTGTAGCCTAAGGTGTCCCTAATAAAACGCAGTAACTCCTATCTCCCAAATAATTTTGGAACTTGAGATATCGGGCTTCAAATATTGCCTATGTTAACAGAGTCTGGTTGGGATGAGGGATGATGGATGAAGGTTGATGGATATTGTGGAAAAATGGGACTTGCTGCAGATATCCGACTATACATAAATTGTAGCCTAAGGTGTCCCTAATAAAACGCAGTAACTCCTATCTCCCAAATAATTTTGGAACTTGAGATATCGGGCTTCAAATATTGCCTATGTTAACAGAGTCTGGTTGGGATGAGGGATGATGGATGAAGGTTGATGGATATTGTGGAAAAATGGGACTTGCTGCAGATATCCGACTATACACAAATTGTAGCCTAAGGTGTCCCTAATAAAACGCAGTAACTCCTATCTCCCAAATAATTTTGGAACTTGAGATATCGGGCTTCAAATATTGCCTATGTTAACAGAGCCTGGTTGGGATGAGGGATGATGGATGAAGGTTGATGGATATTGTGGAAAAATGGGACTTGCTGCACCTATCCGACTATACACAAATTGTAGCCTAAGGTGTCCCTAATAAAACGCAGTAAGCCCTATCTCCTAAATAATTTTGGAACTTGAGATATCGGGCTTCAAATATTGCCTATGTTAACAGAGTCTGGTTGGGATGAGGGATGATGGATGAAGGTTGATAGATATTGTGGAAAAATGGGACTTGCTGCAGATATCCGACTATACACAAATTGTAGCCTAAGGTGTCCCTAATAAACCGCAGTAACTCCTATTTCCCAAATAATTTTGGAACTTGAGATATCGGGCTTCAAATATTGCCTATGTTAACAGAGTCTGGTTGGGATGAGGGATGATGGATGAAGGTTGATGGATATTGTGGAAAAATGGGACTTGCTGCAGATATCCGACTAGACACAAACTGTAGCCTAAGGTGTCCAAAATAAAACGCAGTAACTCCTATCTCCCAAATAATTTTGGAACTTGAGATATCGGGCTTCAAATATTGCCTATGTTAACAGAGTCTGGTTGGGATGAGGGATGATGGATGAAGGTTGATGGATATTGTGGAAAAATGGGACTTGCTACACATATCCGACTATACACAAATTGTAGCCTAAGGTGTCCCTAATAAAACGCAGTAACTCCTATCTCCCAAATAATTTTGGAACTTGAGATATCGGGCTTCAAATATTGCCTATGTTAACAGAGTCTGGTTGGGATGAGGGATGATGGATGAAGGTTGATGGATATTGTGGAAAAATGGGACTTGCTGCAGATATCCGACTATACATAAATTGTAGCCTAAGGTGTCCCTAATAAAACGCAGTAACTCCTATCTCCCAAATAATTTTGGAACTTGAGATATCGGGCTTCAAATATTGCCTATGTTAACAGAGTCTGGTTGGGATGAGGGATGATGGATGAAGGTTGATGGATATTGTGGAAAAATGGGACTTGCTGCAGATATCCGACTATACACAAATTGTAGCCTAAGGTGTCCCTAATAAAACGCAGTAACTCCTATCTCCCAAATAATTTTGGAACTTGAGATATCGGGCTTCAAATATTGCCTATGTTAACAGAGCCTGGTTGGGATGAGGGATGATGGATGAAGGTTGATGGATATTGTGGAAAAATGGGACTTGCTGCACCTATCCGACTATACACAAATTGTAGCCTAAGGTGTCCCTAATAAAACGCAGTAAGCCCTATCTCCTAAATAATTTTGGAACTTGAGATATCGGGCTTCAAATATTGCCTATGTTAACAGAGTCTGGTTGGGATGAGGGATGATGGATGAAGGTTGATAGATATTGTGGAAAAATGGGACTTGCTGCACATATTCGACTATACACAAATTGTAGCCTAAGGTGTCCCTAATAAAACGCAGTAAGTCCTATCTCCCAAATAATTTTGGAACTTGAGATATCGGGCTTCAAATATTGCCTATGTTAACAGAGTCTGGTTGGGATGAGGGATGATAGATGAAGGCTGATGGATATTGTGGAAAAATGGGACTTGCTGCACATATCCCACTATACACAAATTGTAGCCTAAGGTGTCCCTAATAAAACGCAGTAACTCCTATCTCCCAAATAATTTTGGAACTTGAGAGATCGGGCTTCAAATATTGCCTATGTTAACAGAGTCTGGTTGGGATGAGGGATGATGGATGAAGGTTGATGGATATTGTGGAAAAATGGGATTTGCTGCAGATATCTGACTATACACAAATTGTAGCCTAAGGTGTCCCTAATAAAACGCAGTAACTCCTATCTCCCAAATAATTTTGGAACTTGAGATATCGGGCTTCAAATATTGCCTATGTTAACAGAGTCTGGTTGGGATGAGGGATGATGGATGAAGGTTGATGGATATTGTGGAAAAATGGGACTTGCTGCAGATATCCGACTATACACAAATTGTAGCCTAAGGTGTCCCTAATAAAACGCAGTAACTCCTATCTCCCAAATAATTTTGGAACTTGAGATATCGGGCTTCAAATATTGCCTATGTTAACAGAGTCTGGTTGGGATGAGGGATGATGGATGAAGGTTGATGGATATTGTGGAAAAATGGGACTTGCTGCACATATCCGACTATACACAAATTGTAGCCTAAGGTGTCCCTAATAAAACGCAGTAAGCCCTATCTCCTAAATAATTTTGGAACTTGAGATATGGGGCTTCAAATATTGCCTATGTTAACAGAGTCTGGTTGGGATGAGGGATGATGGATGAAGGTTGATGGATATTGTGGAAAAATGGGACTTGCTGCAGATATCCGACTATACACAAATTGTAGCCTAAGGTGTCCCTAATAAAACGCAGTAACTCCTATCTCCCAAATAATTTTGGAACTTGAGATATCGGGCTTCAAATATTGCCTATGTTAACAGAGTCTGGTTGGGATGAGGGATGATGGATGAAGGTTGATGGATATTGTGGAAAAATGGGACTTGCTGCAGATATCCGACTATACACAAATTGTAGCCTAAGGTGTCCCTAATAAAACGCAGTAACTCCTATCTCCCAAATAATTTTGGAACTTGAGATATCGGGCTTCAAATATTGCCTATATTAACAGAGTCTGGTTGGGATGAGGGATGATGGATGAAGGTTGATGGATATTGTGGAAAAATGGGACTTGCTGCAGATATCCCACTATACACAAATTGTAGCCTAAGGTGTCCCTAATAAAACGCAGTAACTCCTATCTTCCAAATAATTTTGGAACTTGAGATATCGGGCTTCAAATATTGCCTATGTTAACAGAGTCTGGTTGGGATGAGGGATGAGGGATGAAGGTTGATGGATATTGTGGAAAAATGGGACTTGCTGCACATATCCGACTATACACAAATTGTAGCCTAAGGTGTCCCTAATAAAACGCAGTAAGCCCTATCTCCCAAATAATTTTGGAACTTGAGATATCGGGCTTCAAATATTGCCTATGTTAACAGAGTCTGGTTGGGATGAGAGATGATGGATGAAGGTTGATGGATATTGTGGAAAAATGGGACTTGCTGCAGATATCCCACTATACACAAATTGTAGCCTAAGGTGTCCCTAATAAAACGCAGTAAGTCCTATCTCCCAAATAATTTTGGAACTTGAGATATCGGGCTTCAAATATTTCCTATGTTAACAGAGTCTGGTTGGGATGAGGGATGATGGATGAAGGTTGATGGATATTGTGGAAAAATGGGACTTGCTGCAGATATCCCACTATACACAAATTGTAGCCTAAGGTGTCCCTAATAAAACGCAGTAACTCCTATCTCCCAAATAATTTTGGAACTTGAGATATCGGGCTTCAAATATTGCCTATGTTAACAGAGTCTGGTTGGGATGAGAGATGATGGATGAAGGTTGATGGATATTGTGGAAAAATGGGACTTGCTGCAGATATCCGACTATACACAAATTGTAGCCTAAGGTGTCCCTAATAAAACGCAGTAACTCCTATCTCCCAAATAATTTTGGAACTTGAGATATCGGGCTTCAAATATTGCCTATATTAACAGAGTCTGGTTGGGATGAGGGATGATGGATGAAGGTTGATGGATATTGTGGAAAAATGGGACTTGCTGCAGATATCCCACTATACACAAATTGTAGCCTAAGGTGTCCCTAATAAAACGCAGTAACTCCTATCTCCCAAATAATTTTGGAACTTGAGATATCGGGCTTCAAATATTGCCTATGTTAACAGAGTCTGGTTGGGATGAGGGATGAGGGATGAAGGTTGATGGATATTGTGGAAAAATGGGACTTGCTGCACATATCCGACTATACACAAATTGTAGCCTAAGGTGTCCCTAATAAAACGCAGTAAGCCCTATCTCCCAAATAATTTTGGAACTTGAGATATCGGGCTTCAAATATTGCCTATGTTAACAGAGTCTGGTTGGGATGAGGGATGATGGATGAAGGTTGATGGATATTGTGGAAAAATGGGACTTGCTGCAGATATCCCACTATACACAAATTGTAGCCTAAGGTGTCCCTAATAAAACGCAGTAAGTCCTATCTCCCAAATAATTTTGGAACTTGAGATATCGGGCTTCAAATATTGCCTATGTTAACAGAGTCTGGTTGGGATGAGGGATGATGGATGAAGGTTGATGGATATTGTGGAAAAATGGGACTTGCTGCACATATCCCACTATACACAAATTGTAGCCTAAGGTGTCCCTAATAAAACGCAGTAAGCCCTATCTCCCAAATAATTTTGGAACTTGAGATATCGGGCTTCAAATATTGCCTATGTTAACAGAGTCTGGTTGGGATGAGGGATGATGGATGAAGGTTGATGGATATTGTGGAAAAATGGGACTTGCTGCAGATATCCCACTATACACAAATTGTAGCCTAAGGTGTCCCTAATAAAACGCAGTAACTCCTATCTCCCAAATAATTTTGGAACTTGAGATATCGGGCTTCAAATATTGCCTATGTTAACAGAGTCTGGTTGGGATGAGGGATGATGGATGAAGGTTGATGGATATTGTGGAAAAATGGGACTTGCTGCACATATCCCACTATACACAAATTGTAGCCTAAGGTGTCCCTAATAAAACGCAGTAACTCCTATCTCCCAAATAATTTTGGAACTTGAGATATCGGGCTTCAAATATTGCCTATGTTAACAGAGTCTGGTTGGGATGAGGGATGATGGATGAAGGTTGATGAATATTGTGGAAAAATGGGACTTGCTGCACATATCCCACTATACACAAATTGTAGCCTAAGGTGTCCCTAATAAAACGCAGTAACTCCTATCTCCCAAATAATTTTGGAACTTGAGATATCGGGCTTCAAATATTGCCTATGTTAACAGAGTCTGGTTGGGATGAGGGATGATGGATGAAGGTTGATGGATGTTGTGGAAAAATGGGACTTGCTGCAGATATCCGACTATACACAAATTGTAGCCTAAGGTGTCCCTAATAAAACGCACTAACTCCTATCTCCCAAATAATTTTTGAACTTGAGATATCGGGCTTCAAATATTGCCTATGTTAACAGAGTCTGGTTGGGATGAGGGATGATGGATGAAGGTTGATGGATATTGTGGAAAAATGGGACTTGCTGCAGATATCCGACTATACACAAATTGTAGCCTAAGGTGTCCCTAATAAAACGCAGTAACTCCTATCTTCCAAATAATTTTGGAACTTGAGATATCGCGCTTCAAATATTGCCTATGTTAACAGAGTCTCGTTGGGATGAGGGATGATGGATGAAGGTTGATGGATATTGTGGAAAAATGGGACTTGCTGCACATATCCGACTATACACAAATTGTAGCCTAAGGTGTCCCTAATAAAACGCAGTAAGTCCTATCTCCCAAATAATTTTGGAACTTGAGATATCGGGCTTCAAATATTGCCTATGTTAACAGAGTCTGGTTGGGATGAGGGATGATGGATGAAGGTTGATGGATATTGTGGAAAAATGGGACTTGCTGCACATATCCGACTATACACAAATTGTAGCCTAAGGTGTCCCTAATAAAACGCAGTAACTCCTATCTCCCAAATAATTTTGGAACTTGAGATATCGGGCTTCAAATATTACCTATGTTAACAGAGTCTGGTTGTGATGAGGGATGATGGATGAAGGTTGATGGATATTGTGGAAAAATGGGACTTGCTGCACATATCCCACTATACACAAATTGTAGCCTAAGGTGTCCCTAATAAAACGCAGTAACTCCTATCTCCCAAATAATTTTGGAACTTGAGATATCGGGCTTCAAATATTGCCTATGTTAACAGAGTCTGGTTGGGATGAGGGATGATGGATGAAGGTTGATGGATATTGTGGAAAAATGGGACTTGCTGCAGATATCCCACTATACACAAATTGTAGCCTAAGGTGTCCCTAATAAAACGCAGTAAATCCTATCTCCCAAATAATTTTGGAACTTGAGATATCGGGCTTCAAATATTGCCTATGTTAACAGAGTCTGGTTGGGATGAGGGATGATGGATGAAGGTTGATGGATATTGTGGAAAAATGGGACTTGCTGCACATATCCCACTATACACAAATTGTAGCCTAAGGTGTCCCTAATAAAACGCAGTAACTCCTATCTCCCAAATAATTTTGGAACTTGAGATATCGGGCTTCAAATATTGCCTATGTTAACAGAGTCTGGTTGGGATGAGGGATGATGGATGAAGGTTGATGGATATTGTGGAAAAATAGGACTTGCTGCACATATCCGACTATACACAAATTGTAGCCTAAGGTGTCCCTAATAAAACGCAGTAAGTCCTATCTCCCAAATAATTTTGGAACTTGAGATATCGGGCTTCAAATATTGCCTATGTTAACAGAGTCTGGTTGGGATGAGGGATGATAGATGAAGGCTGATGGATATTGTGGAAAAATGGGACTTGCTGCAGATATCCCACTATACACAAATTGTAGCCTAAGGTTACCCTAATAAAACGCAGTAACTCCTATCTCCCAAATAATTTTGGAACTTGAGATATCGGGCTTCAAATATTGCCTATGTTAACAGAGTCTGGTTGGGATGAGGGATGATGGATGAAGGTTGATGGATATTGTGGAAAAATGGGACTTGCTGCAGATATCCCACTATACACAAATTGTAGCCTAAGGTGTCCCTAATAAAACGCAGTAACTCCTATCTCCCAAATAATTTTGGAACTTGAGATATCGGGCTTCAAATATTGCCTATGTTAACAGAGTCTGGTTGGGATGAGGGATGATGGATGAAGGTTGATGGATATTGTGGAAAAATGGGACTTGCTGCACATATCCGACTATACACAAATTGTAGCCTAAGGTGTCCCTAATAAAACGCAGTAACTCCTATCTCCCAAATAATTTTGGAACTTGAGATATCGGGCTTCAAATATTGCCTATGTTTACAGAGTCTGGTTGGGATGAGGGATGATGGATGAAGGTTGATGGATATTGTGGAAAAATGGGACTTGCTGCAGATATCCGACTATACACAAATTGTAGCCTAAGGTGTCCCTAATAAAACGCAGTAACTCCTATCTCCCAAATAATTTTGGAACTTGAGATATCGGGCTTCAAATATTGCCTATGTTAACAGAGTCTGGTTGTCATGAGGGATGATGGATGAAGGTTGATGGATATTGTGGAAAAATGGGACTTGCTGCACATATCCGACTATACACAAATTGTAGCCTAAGGTGTCCCTAATAAAACGCAGTAACTCCTATCTCCCAAATAATTTTGGAACTTGAGATATCGGGCTTCAAATATTGCCTATGTTTACAGAGTCTGGTTGGGATGAGGGATGATGGATGAAGGTTGATGGATATTGTGGAAAAATGGGACTTGCTGCAGATATCCGACTATACACAAATTGTAGCCTAAGGTGTCCCTAATAAAACGCAGTAACTCTGGTTGGGATGAGGGATGATGGATGAAGGTTGATGGATATTGTGGAAAAATGGGACTTGCTGCAGATATCCGACTATACACAAATTGTAGCCTAATAAAACGCAGTAACTCCTATCTCCCAAATAATTTTGGAACTTGAGATATCGGGCTTCAAATATTGCCTATGTTAACAGAGTCTGGTTGGGATGAGGGATGATGGATGAAGGTTGATGGATATTGTGGAAAAATGGGACTTGCTGCAGATATCCCACTATACACAAATTGTAGCCTAAGGTGTCCCTAATAAAACGCAGTAACTCCTATCTCCCAAATAATTTTGGAACTTGAGATATCGGGCTTCAAATATTGCCTATGTTAACAGAGTCTGGTTGGGATGAGGGATGATGGATGAAGGTTGATGGATATTGTGGAAAAATGGGACTTGCTGCACATATCCCACGATACACAAATTGTAGCCTAAGGTGTCCCTAATAAAACGCAGTAACTCCTATCTCCCAAATAATTTTGGAACTTGAGATATCGGGCTTCAAATATTGCCTATGTTAACAGAGTCTGGTTGGGATGAGGGATGATGGATGAAGGTTGATGGATATTGTGGAAAAATAGGACTTGCTGCAGATATCCCACTATACACAAATTGTAGCCTAAGGTGTCCCTAATAAAACGCAGTAACTCCTATCTCCCAAATAATTTTGGAACTTGAGATATCGGGCTTCAAATATTGCCTATGTTAACAGAGTCTGGTTGGGATGAGGGATGATGGATGAAGGTTGATGGATATTGTGGAAAAATGGGACTTGCTGCACATATCCCACGATACACAAATTGTAGCCTAAGGTGTCCTTAATAAAACGCAGTAACTCCTATCTCCCAAATAATTTTGGAACTTGAGATATCGGGCTTCAAATATTGCCTATGTTAACAGAGTCTGGTTGGGATGAGGGATGATGGATGAAGGTTGATGGATATTGTGGAAAAATGGGACTTGCTGCACATATCCCACGATACACAAATTGTAGCCTAAGGTGTCCTTAATAAAACGCAGTAACTCCTATCTCCCAAATAATTTTGGAACTTGAGATATCGGGCTTCAAATATTGCCTATGTTAACAGAGTCTGGTTGGGATGAGGGATGATGGATGAAGGTTGATGGATATTGTGGAAAAATGGGACTTGCTGCACATATCCGACTATACACAAATTGTAGCCTAAGGTGTCCCTAATAAAACGCAGTAACTCCTATCTGCCAAATAATTTTGGAACTTGAGATATCGGGCTTCAAATATTGCCTATGTTAACAGAGTCTGGTTGTCATGAGGGATGATGGATGAAGGTTGATGGATATTGTGGAAAAATGGGACTTGCTGCAGATATCCGACTATACACAAATTGTAGCCTAAGGTGTCCCTAATAAAACGCAGTAACTCCTATCTCCCAAATAATTTTGGAACTTGAGATATCGGGCTTCAAATATTGCCTATGTTAACAGAGTCTGGTTGGGATGAGGGATGATGGATGAAGGTTGATGGATATTGTGGAAAAATGGGACTTGCTGCACATATCCGACTATACACAAATTGTAGCCTAAGGTGTCCCTAATAAAACGCAGTAAGCCCTATCTCCTAAATAATTTTGGAACTTGAGATATCGGGCTTCAAATATTGCCTATGTTTACAGAGTCTGGTTGGGATGAGGGATGATGGATGAAGGTTGATGGATATTGTGGAAAAATGGGACTTGCTGCAGATATCCGACTATACACAAATTGTAGCCTAAGGTGTCCCTAATAAAACGCAGTAACTCCTATCTCCCAAATAATTTTGGAACTTGAGATATCGGGCTTCAAATATTGCCTATGTTAACAGAGTCTGGTTGGGATGAGGGATGATGGATGAAGGTTGATGGATATTGTGGAAAAATGGGACTTGCTGCAGATATCCGACTATACACAAATTGTAGCCTAAGGTGTCCCTAATAAAACGCAGTAACTCCTATCTCCCAAATAATTTTGGAACTTGAGATATCGGGCTTCAAATATTGCCTATATTAACAGAGTCTGGTTGGGATGAGAGATGATGGATGAAGGTTGATGGATATTGTGGAAAAATGGGACTTGCTGCACATATCCCACTATACACAAATTGTAGCCTAAGGTGTCCCTAATAAAACGCAGTAACTCCTATCTCCCAAATAATTTTGGAACTTGAGATATCGGGCTTCAAATATTGCCTATGTTAACAGAGTCTGGTTGGGATGAGGGATGATGGATGAAGGTTGATGGATATTGTGGAAAAATGGGACTTGCTGCAGATATCCCACTATACACAAATTGTAGCCTAAGGTGTCCCTAATAAAACGCAGTAAGTCCTATCTCCCAAATAATTTTGGAACTTGAGATATCGGGCTTCAAATATTGCCTATGTTAACAGAGTCTGGTTGGGATGAGGGATGATGGATGAAGGTTGATGGATATTGTGGAAAAATGGGACTTGCTGCACATATCCCACTATACACAAATTGTAGCCTAAGGTGTCCCTAATAAAACGCAGTAAGCCCTATCTCCCAAATAATTTTGGAACTTGAGATATCGGGCTTCAAATATTGCCTATGTTAACAGAGTCTCGTTGGGATGAGGGATGATGGATGAAGGTTGATGGATATTGTGGAAAAATGAGACTTGCTGCAGATATCCCACTATACACAAATTGTAGCCTAAGGTGTCCCTAATAAAACGCAGTAAGTCCTATCTCCCAAATAATTTTGGAACTTGAGATATCGGGCTTCAAATATTGCCTATGTTAACAGAGTCTGGTTGGGATGAGGGATGATGGATGAAGGTTGATGGATATTGTGGAAAAATGGGACTTGCTGCACATATCCCACTATACACAAATTGTAGCCTAAGGTGTCCCTAATAAAACGCAGTAAGCCCTATCTCCCAAATAATTTTGGAACTTGAGTTATCGGGCTTCAAATATTGCCTATGTTAACAGAGTCTGGTTGGGATGAGGGATGATGGATGAAGGTTGATGGATATTGTGGAAAAATGGGACTTGCTGCAGATATCCCACTATACACAAATTGTAGCCTAAGGTGTCCCTAATAAAACGCAGTAACTCCTATCTCCCAAATAATTTTGGAACTTGAGATATCGGGCTTCAAATATTGCCTATGTTAACAGAGTCTGGTTGGGATGAGGGATGATGGATGAAGGTTGATGGATATTGTGGAAAAATGGGACTTGCTGCACATATTCCACTATACACAAATTGTAGCCTAAGGTGTCCCTAATAAAACGCAGTAACTCCTATCTCCCAAATAATTTTGGAACTTGAGATATCGGGCTTCAAATATTGCCTATGTTAACAGAGTCTGGTTGGGATGAGGGATGATGGATGAAGGTTGATGAATATTGTGGAAAAATGGGACTTGCTGCACATATCCCACTATACACAAATTGTAGCCTAAGGTGTCCCTAATAAAACGCAGTAACTCCTATCTCCCAAATAATTTTGGAACTTGAGATATCGGGCTTCAAATATTGCCTATGTTAACAGAGTCTGGTTGGGATGAGGGATGATGGATGAAGGTTGATGGATATTGTGGAAAAATGGGACTTGCTGCAGATATCCGACTATACACAAATTGTAGCCTAAGGTGTCCCTGATAAAACGCACTAACTCCTATCTCCCAAATAATTTTGGAACTTGAGATATCGGGCTTCAAATATTGCCTATGTTAACAGAGTCTGGTTGGGATGAGGGATGATGGATGAAGGTTGATGGATATTGTGGAAAAATGGTACTTGCTGCAGATATCCGACTATACACAAATTGTAGCCTAAGGTGTCCCTAATAAAACGCAGTAACTCCTATCTTCCAAATAATTTTGGAACTTGAGATATCGCGCTTCAAATATTGCCTATGTTAACAGAGTCTCGTTGGGATGAGGGATGATGGATGAAGGTTGATGGATATTATGGAAAAATGGGACTTGCTGCACATATCCCACTATACACAAATTGTAGCCTAAGGTGTCCCTAATAAAACGCTGTAAGTCCTATCTCCCAAATAATTTTGGAACTTGAGATATCGGGCTTCAAATATTGCCTATGTTAACAGAGTCTGGTTGGGATGAGGGATGATGGATGAAGGTTGATGGATATTGTGGAAAAATGGGACTTGCTGCACATATCCGACTATACACAAATTGTAGCCTAAGGTGTCCCTAATAAAACGCAGTAAGTCCTATCTCCCAAATAATTTTGGATCTTGAGATATCGGGCTTCAAATATTGCCTATGTTAACAGAGTCTGGTTGGGATGAGGGATGATGGATGAAGGTTGATGGATATTGTGGAAAAATGGGACTTGCTGCACATATCCGACTATACACAAATTGTAGCCTAAGGTGTCCCTAATAAAACGCAGTAAGTCCTATCTCCCAAATAATTTTGGAACTTGAGATATCGGGCTTCAAATATTGCCTATGTTAACAGAGTCTGGTTGGGATGAGGGATGATGGATGAAGGTTGATGGATATTGTGGAAAAATGGGACTTGCTGCAGATATCCGACTATACACAAATTGTAGCCTAAGGTGTCCCTAATAAAACGCAGTAACTCCTATCTCCCAAATAATTTTGGAACTTGAGATATCGGGCTTCAAATATTGCCTATATTAACAGAGTCTGGTTGGGATGAGAGATGATGGATGAAGGTTGATGGATATTGTGGAAAAATGGGACTTGCTGCACATATCCCACTATACACAAATTGTAGCCTAAGGTGTCCCTAATAAAACGCAGTAACTCCTATCTCCCAAATAATTTTGGAACTTGAGATATCGGGCTTCAAATATTGCCTATGTTAACAGAGTCTGGTTGGGATGAGGGATGATGGATGAAGGTTGATGGATATTGTGGAAAAATGGGACTTGCTGCAGATATCCCACTATACACAAATTGTAGCCTAAGGTGTCCCTAATAAAACGCAGTAAGTCCTATCTCCCAAATAATTTTGGAACTTGAGATATCGGGCTTCAAATATTGCCTATGTTAACAGAGTCTGGTTGGGATGAGGGATGATGGATGAAGGTTGATGGATATTGTGGAAAAATGGGACTTGCTGCACATATCCCACTATACACAAATTGTAGCCTAAGGTGTCCCTAATAAAACGCAGTAAGCCCTATCTCCCAAATAATTTTGGAACTTGAGATATCGGGCTTCAAATATTGCCTATGTTAACAGAGTCTCGTTGGGATGAGGGATGATGGATGAAGGTTGATGGATATTGTGGAAAAATGGGACTTGCTGCAGATATCCCACTATACACAAATTGTAGCCTAAGGTGTCCCTAATAAAACGCAGTAAGTCCTATCTCCCAAATAATTTTGGAACTTGAGATATCGGGCTTCAAATATTGCCTATGTTAACAGAGTCTGGTTGGGATGAGGGATGATGGATGAAGGTTGATGGATATTGTGGAAAAATGGGACTTGCTGCACATATCCCACTATACACAAATTGTAGCCTAAGGTGTCCCTAATAAAACGCAGTAAGCCCTATCTCCCAAATAATTTTGGAACTTGAGATATCGGGCTTCAAATATTGCCTATGTTAACAGAGTCTGGTTGGGATGAGGGATGATGGATGAAGGTTGATGGATATTGTGGAAAAATGGGACTTGCTGCAGATATCCCACTATACACAAATTGTAGCCTAAGGTGTCCCTAATAAAACGCAGTAACTCCTATCTCCCAAATAATTTTGGAACTTGAGATATCGGGCTTCAAATATTGCCTATGTTAACAGAGTCTGGTTGGGATGAGGGATGATGGATGAAGGTTGATGGATATTGTGGAAAAATGGGACTTGCTGCACATATTCCACTATACACAAATTGTAGCCTAAGGTGTCCCTAATAAAACGCAGTAACTCCTATCTCCCAAATAATTTTGGAACTTGAGATATCGGGCTTCAAATATTGCCTATGTTAACAGAGTCTGGTTGGGATGAGGGATGATGGATGAAGGTTGATGAATATTGTGGAAAAATGGGACTTGCTGCACATATCCCACTATACACAAATTGTAGCCTAAGGTGTCCCTAATAAAACGCAGTAACTCCTATCTCCCAAATAATTTTGGAACTTGAGATATCGGGCTTCAAATATTGCCTATGTTAACAGAGTCTGGTTGGGATGAGGGATGATGGATGAAGGTTGATGGATATTGTGGAAAAATGGGACTTGCTGCAGATATCCGACTATACACAAATTGTAGCCTAAGGTGTCCCTGATAAAACGCACTAACTCCTATCTCCCAAATAATTTTGGAACTTGAGATATCGGGCTTCAAATATTGCCTATGTTAACAGAGTCTGGTTGGGATGAGGGATGATGGATGAAGGTTGATGGATATTGTGGAAAAATGGTACTTGCTGCAGATATCCGACTATACACAAATTGTAGCCTAAGGTGTCCCTAATAAAACGCAGTAACTCCTATCTTCCAAATAATTTTGGAACTTGAGATATCGCGCTTCAAATATTGCCTATGTTAACAGAGTCTCGTTGGGATGAGGGATGATGGATGAAGGTTGATGGCTATTATGGAAAAATGGGACTTGCTGCACATATCCCACTATACACAAATTGTAGCCTAAGGTGTCCCTAATAAAACGCTGTAAGTCCTATCTCCCAAATAATTTTGGAACTTGAGATATCGGGCTTCAAATATTGCCTATGTTAACAGAGTCTGGTTGGGATGAGGGATGATGGATGAAGGTTGATGGATATTGTGGAAAAATGGGACTTGCTGCACATATCCGACTATACACAAATTGTAGCCTAAGGTGTCCCTAATAAAACGCAGTAAGTCCTATCTCCCAAATAATTTTGGATCTTGAGATATCGGGCTTCAAATATTGCCTATGTTAACAGAGTCTGGTTGGGATGAGGGATGATGGATGAAGGTTGATGGATATTGTGGAAAAATGGGACTTGCTGCACATATCCGACTATACACAAATTGTAGCCTAAGGTGTCCCTAATAAAACGCAGTAAGTCCTATCTCCCAAATAATTTTGGAACTTGAGATATCGGGCTTCAAATATTGCCTATGTTAACAGAGTCTGGTTGGGATGAGGGATGATGGATGAAGGTTGATGGATATTGTGGAAAAATGGGACTTGCTGCACATATCCGACTATACACAAATTGTAGCCTAAGGTGTCCCTAATAAAACGCAGTAACTCCTATCTCCCAAATAATTTTGGAACTTGAGATATCGGGCTTAAAATATTACCTATGTTAACAGAGTCTGGTTGTGATGAGGGATGATGGATGAAGGTTGATGGATATTGTGGAAAAATGGGACTTGCTGCACATATCCCACTATACACAAATTGTAGCCTAAGGTGTCCCTAATAAAACGCAGTAACTCCTATCTCCCAAATAATTTTGGAACTTGAGATATCGGGCTTCAAATATTGCCTATGTTAACAGAGTCTGGTTGGGATGAGGGATGATGGATGAAGGTTGATGGATATTGTGGAAAAATGGGACTTGCTGCACATATCCCACTATACACAAATTGTAGCCTATGGTGTCCCTAATAAAACGCAGTAACTCCTATCTCCCAAATAATTTTGGAACTTGAGATATCGGGCTTCAAATATTGCCTATGTTAACAGAGTCTGGTTGGGATGAGGGATGATGGATGAAGGTTGATGGATATTGTGGAAAAATGGGACTTGCTGCACATATCCGACTATACACAAATTGTAGCCTAAGGTGTCCCTAATAAAACGCAGTAAGTCCTATCTCCCAAATAATTTTGGAACTTGAGATATCGGGCTTCAAATATTGCCTATGTTAACAGAGTCTGGTTGGGATGAGGGATGATGGATGAAGGTTGATGGATATTGTGGAAAAATGGGACTTGCTGCACATATCCCACTATACACAAATTGTAGCCTAAGGTGTCCCTAATAAAACGCAGTAACTCCTATCTCCCAAATAATTTTGGAACTTGAGATATCGGGCTTCAAATATTGCCTATGTTAACAGAGTCTGGTTGGGATGAGGGATGATGGATGAAGGTTGATGGATATTGTGGAAAAATGGAACTTGCTGCACATATCCGACTATACACAAATTGTAGCCTAAGGTGTCCCTAATAAAACGCAGTAAGCCCTATCTCCCAAATAATTTTGGAACTTGAGATATCGGGCTTCAAATATTGCCTATGTTAACAGAGTCTGGTTGGGATGAGGGATGATGGATGAAGGTTGATGGATATTGTGGAAAAATGGGACTTGCTGCAGATATCCGACTATACACAAATTGTAGCCTAAGGTGTCCCTAATAAAACGCAGTAACTCCTATCTCCCAAATAATTTTGGAACTTGAGATATCGGGCTTCAAATATTGCCTATGTTAACAGAGTCTGGTTGGGATGAGGGATGATGGATGAAGGTTGATGGATATTGTGGAAAAATGGGACTTGCTGCAGATATCCCACTATACACAAATTGTAGCCTAAGGTGTCCCTAATAAAACGCAGTAACTCCTATCTCCCAAATAATTTTGGAACTTGAGATATCGGGCTTCAAATATTGCCTATGTTAACAGAGTCTGGTTGGGATGAGGGATGATGGATGAAGGTTGATGGATATTGTGGAAAAATGGGACTTGCTGCACATATCCGACTGTACACAAATTGTAGCCTAAGGTGTCCCTAATAAAACGCAGTAAGCCCTATCTCCCAAATAATTTTGGAACTTGAGATATCGGGCTTCAAATATTGCCTATGTTAACAGAGTCTGGTTGGGATGAGGGATGATGGATGAAGGTTGATGGATATTGTGGAAAAATGGGACTTGCTGCACATATCCGACTATACACAAATTGTAGCCTAAGGTGTCCCTAATAAAACGCAGTAAGCCCTATCTCCCAAATAATTTTGGAACTTGAGATATCGGGCTTCAAATATTGCCTATGTTAACAGAGTCTGGTTGGGATGAGGGATGATGGATGAAGGTTGATGGATATTGTGGAAAAATGGGACTTGCTGCACATATCCGACTATACACAAATTGTAGCCTAAGGTGTCCCTAATAAAACGCAGTAACTCCTATCTCCCAAATAATTTTGGAACTTGAGATATCGGGCTTCAAATATTGCCTATGTTAACAGAGTCTGGTTGTCATGAGGGATGATGGATGAAGGTTGATGGATATTGTGGAAAAATGGGACTTGCTGCAGATATCCGACTATACACAAATTGTAGCCTAAGGTGTCCCTAATAAAACGCAGTAACTCCTATCTCCCAAATAATTTTGGAACTTGAGATATCGGGCTTCAAATATTGCCTATGTTAACAGAGTCTGGTTGGGATGAGGGATGATGGATGAAGATTGATGGATATTGTGGAAAAATGGGACTTGCTGCACATATCCGACTATACACAAATTGTAGCCTAAGGTGTCCCTAATAAAACGCAGTAAGCCCTATCTCCTAAATAATTTTGGAACTTGAGATATGGGGCTTCAAATATTGCCTATGTTAACAGAGTCTGGTTGGGATGAGGGATGATGGATGAAGGTTGATGGATATTGTGGAAAAATGGGACTTGCTGCAGATATCCGACTATACACAAATTGTAGCCTAAGGTGTCCCTAATAAAACGCAGTAAGTCCTATCTCCCAAATAATTTTGGAACTTGAGATATCGGGCTTCAAATATTGCCTATGTTAACAGAGTCTGGTTGGGATGAGGGATGATGGATGAAGGTTGATGGATATTGTGGAAAAATGGTACTTGCTGCAGATATCCGACTATACACAAATTGTAGCCTAAGGTGTCCCTAATAAAACGCAGTAACTCCTATCTTCCAAATAATTTTGGAACTTGAGATATCGCGCTTCAAATATTGCCTATGTTAACAGAGTCTCGTTGGGATGAGGGATGATGGATGAAGGTTGATGGATATTATGGAAAAATGGGACTTGCTGCACATATCCCACTATACACAAATTGTAGCCTAAGGTGTCCCTAATAAAACGCTGTAAGTCCTATCTCCCAAATAATTTTGGAACTTGAGATATCGGGCTTCAAATATTGCCTATGTTAACAGAGTCTGGTTGGGATGAGGGATGATGGATGAAGGTTGATGGATATTGTGGAAAAATGGGACTTGCTGCACATATCCGACTATACACAAATTGTAGCCTAAGGTGTCCCTAATAAAACGCAGTAAGTCCTATCTCCCAAATAATTTTGGATCTTGAGATATCGGGCTTCAAATATTGCCTATGTTAACAGAGTCTGGTTGGGATGAGGGATGATGGATGAAGGTTGATGGATATTGTGGAAAAATGGGACTTGCTGCACATATCCGACTATACACAAATTGTAGCCTAAGGTGTCCCTAATAAAACGCAGTAAGTCCTATCTCTCAAATAATTTTGGAACTTGAGATATCGGGCTTCAAATATTGCCTATGTTAACAGAGTCTGGTTGGGATGAGGGATGATGGATGAAGGTTGATGGATATTGTGGAAAAATGGGACTTGCTGCACATATCCGACTATACACAAATTGTAGCCTAAGGTGTCCCTAATAAAACGCAGTAACTCCTATCTCCCAAATAATTTTGGAACTTGAGATATCGGGCTTAAAATATTACCTATGTTAACAGAGTCTGGTTGTGATGAGGGATGATGGATGAAGGTTGATGGATATTGTGGAAAAATGGGACTTGCTGCACATATCCCACTATACACAAATTGTAGCCTAAGGTGTCCCTAATAAAACGCAGTAACTCCTATCTCCCAAATAATTTTGGAACTTGAGATATCGGGCTTCAAATATTGCCTATGTTAACAGAGTCTGGTTGGGATGAGGGATGATGGATGAAGGTTGATGGATATTGTGGAAAAATGGGACTTGCTGCACATATCCCACTATACACAAATTGTAGCCTATGGTGTCCCTAATAAAACGCAGTAACTCCTATCTCCCAAATAATTTTGGAACTTGAGATATCGGGCTTCAAATATTGCCTATGTTAACAGAGTCTGGTTGGGATGAGGGATGATGGATGAAGGTTGATGGATATTGTGGAAAAATGGGACTTGCTGCACATATCCGACTATACACAAATTGTAGCCTAAGGTGTCCCTAATAAAACGCAGTAAGTCCTATCTCCCAAATAATTTTGGAACTTGAGATATCGGGCTTCAAATATTGCCTATGTTAACAGAGTCTGGTTGGGATGAGGGATGATGGATGAAGGTTGATGGATATTGTGGAAAAATGGGACTTGCTGCACATATCCCACTATACACAAATTGTAGCCTAAGGTGTCCCTAATAAAACGCAGTAACTCCTATCTCCCAAATAATTTTGGAACTTGAGATATCGGGCTTCAAATATTGCCTATGTTAACAGAGTCTGGTTGGGATGAGGGATGATGGATGAAGGTTGATGGATATTGTGGAAAAATGGAACTTGCTGCACATATCCGACTATACACAAATTGTAGCCTAAGGTGTCCCTAATAAAACGCAGTAAGCCCTATCTCCCAAATAATTTTGGAACTTGAGATATCGGGCTTCAAATATTGCCTATGTTAACAGAGTCTGGTTGGGATGAGGGATGATGGATGAAGGTTGATGGATATTGTGGAAAAATGGGACTTGCTGCAGATATCCGACTATACACAAATTGTAGCCTAAGGTGTCCCTAATAAAACGCAGTAACTCCTATCTCCCAAATAATTTTGGAACTTGAGATATCGGGCTTCAAATATTGCCTATGTTAACAGAGTCTGGTTGGGATGAGGGATGATGGATGAAGGTTGATGGATATTGTGGAAAAATGGGACTTGCTGCAGATATCCCACTATACACAAATTGTAGCCTAAGGTGTCCCTAATAAAACGCAGTAACTCCTATCTCCCAAATAATTTTGGAACTTGAGATATCGGGCTTCAAATATTGCCTATGTTAACAGAGTCTGGTTGGGATGAGGGATGATGGATGAAGGTTGATGGATATTGTGGAAAAATGGGACTTGCTGCACATATCCCACTGTACACAAATTGTAGCCTAAGGTGTCCCTAATAAAACGCAGTAAGCCCTATCTCCCAAATAATTTTGGAACTTGAGATATCGGGCTTCAAATATTGCCTATGTTAACAGAGTCTGGTTGGGATGAGGGATGATGGATGAAGGTTGATGGATATTGTGGAAAAATGGGACTTGCTGCACATATCCCACTATACACAAATTGTAGCCTAAGGTGTCCCTAATAAAACGCAGTAAGCCCTATCTCCCAAATAATTTTGGAACTTGAGATATCGGGCTTCAAATATTGCCTATGTTAACAGAGTCTGGTTGGGATGAGGGATGATGGATGAAGGTTGATGGATATTGTGGAAAAATGGGACTTGCTGCACATATCCGACTATACACAAATTGTAGCCTAAGGTGTCCCTAATAAAACGCAGTAACTCCTATCTCCCAAATAATTTTGGAACTTGAGATATCGGGCTTCAAATATTGCCTATGTTAACAGAGTCTGGTTGTCATGAGGGATGATGGATGAAGGTTGATGGATATTGTGGAAAAATGGGACTTGCTGCAGATATCCGACTATACACAAATTGTAGCCTAAGGTGTCCCTAATAAAACGCAGTAACTCCTATCTCCCAAATAATTTTGGAACTTGAGATATCGGGCTTCAAATATTGCCTATGTTAACAGAGTCTGGTTGGGATGAGGGATGATGGATGAAGATTGATGGATATTGTGGAAAAATGGGACTTGCTGCACATATCCGACTATACACAAATTGTAGCCTAAGGTGTCCCTAATAAAACGCAGTAAGCCCTATCTCCTAAATAATTTTGGAACTTGAGATATGGGGCTTCAAATATTGCCTATGTTAACAGAGTCTGGTTGGGATGAGGGATGATGGATGAAGGTTGATGGATATTGTGGAAAAATGGGACTTGCTGCAGATATCCGACTATACACAAATTGTAGCCTAAGGTGTCCCTAATAAAACGCAGTAACTCCTATCTCCCAAATAATTTTGGAACTTGAGATATCGGGCTTCAAATATTGCCTATGTTAACAGAGTCTGGTTGGGATGAGGGATGATGGATGAAGGTTGATGGATATTGTGGAAAAATGGGACTTGCTGCAGATATCCCACTATACACAAATTGTAGCCTAAGGTGTCCCTAATAAAACGCAGTAACTCCTATCTCCCAAATAATTTTGGAACTTGAGATATCGGGCTTCAAATATTGCCTATGTTAACAGAGCCTGGTTGGGATGAGGGATGATGGATGAAGGTTGATGGATATTGTGGAAAAATGGGACTTGCTGCACATATCCGACTATACACAAATTGTAGCCTAAGGTGTCCCTAATAAAACGCAGTAAGCCCTATCTCCCAAATAATTTTGGAACTTGAGATATCGGGCTTCAAATATTGCCTATGTTAACAGAGTCTGGTTGGGATGAGAGATGATGGATGAAGGTTGATGGATATTGTGGAAAAATGGGACTTGCTGCACATATCCCACTATACACAAATTGTAGCCTAAGGTGTCCCTAATAAAACGCAGTAAGCCCTATCTCCCAAATAATTTTGGAACTTGAGATATCGGGCTTCAAATATTGCCTATGTTAACAGAGTCTGGTTGGGATGAGGGATGATGGATGAAGGTTGATGGATATTGTGGAAAAATGGGACTTGCTGCAGATATCCCACTATACACAAATTGTAGCCTAAGGTGTCCCTAATAAAACGCAGTAAGTCCTATCTCCCAAATAATTTTGGAACTTGAGATATCGGGCTTCAAATATTGCCTATGTTAACAGAGTCTGGTTGGGATGAGGGATGATGGATGAAGGTTGATGGATATTGTGAAAAAATGGGACTTGCTGCACATATCCCACTATACACAAATTGTAGCCTAAGGTGTCCCTAATAAAACGCAGTAAGCCCTATCTCCCAAATAATTTTGGAACTTGAGATATCGGGCTTCAAATATTGCCTATGTTAACAGAGTCTGGTTGGGATGAGAGATGATGGATGAAGGTTGATGGATATTGTGGAAAAATGGGACTTGCTGCACATATCCCACTATATACAAATTGTAGCCTAAGGTGTCCCTAATAAAACGCAGTAAGCCCTATCTCCCAAATAATTTTGGAACTTGAGATATCGGGCTTCAAATATTGCCTATGTTAACAGAGTCTGGTTGGGATGAGGGATGATGGATGAAGGTTGATGGATATTGTGGAAAAATGGGACTTGCTGCAGATATCCCACTATACACAAATTGTAGCCTAAGGTGTCCCTAATAAAACGCAGTAACTCCTATCTCCCAAATAATTTTGGAACTTGAGATATCGGGCTTCAAATATTGCCTATGTTAACAGAGTCTGGTTGGGATGAGGGATGATGGATGAAGGTTGATGGATATTGTGGAAAAATGGGACTTGCTGCAGATATCCGACTATACACAAATTGTAGCCTAAGGTGTCCCTAATAAAACGCACTAACTCCTATCTCCCAAATAATTTTGGAACTTGAGATATCGGGCTTCAAATATTGCCTATGTTAACAGAGTCTGGTTGGGATGAGGGATGATGGATGAAGGTTGATGGATATTGTGGAAAAATGGGACTTGCTGCAGATATCCGACTATACACAAATTGTAGCCTAAGGTGTCCCTAATAAAACGCAGTAACTCCTATCTTCCAAATAATTTTGGAACTTGAGATATCGCGCTTCAAATATTGCCTATGTTAACAGAGTCTCGTTGGGATGAGGGATGATGGATGAAGGTTGATGGATATTGTGGAAAAATGGGACTTGCTGCACATATCCCACTATACACAAATTGTAGCCTAAGGTGTCCCTAATAAAACGCAGTAAGTCCTATCTCCCAAATAATTTTGGAACTTGAGATATCGGGCTTCAAATATTGCCTATGTTAACAGAGTCTGGTTGGGATGAGGGATGATGGATGAAGGTTGATGGATATTGTGGAAAAATGGGACTTGCTGCACATATCCGACTATACACAAATTGTAGCCTAAGGTGTCCCTAATAAAACGCAGTAAGTCCTATCTCCCAAATAATTTTGGAACTTGAGATATCGGGCTTCAAATATTGCCTATGTTAACAGAGTCTGGTTGGGATGAGGGATGATGGATGAAGGTTGATGGATATTGTGGAAAAATGGGACTTGCTGCACATATCCGACTATACACAAATTGTAGCCTAAGGTGTCCCTAATAAAACGCAGTAAGTCCTATCTCCCAAATAATTTTGGAACTTGAGATATCGGGCTTCAAATATTGCCTATGTTAACAGAGTCTGGTTGGGATGAGGGATGATGGATGAAGGTTGATGGATATTGTGGAAAAATGGGACTTGCTGCACATATCCGACTATACACAAATTGTAGCCTAAGGTGTCCCTAATAAAACGCAGTAACTCCTATCTCCCAAATAATTTTGGAACTTGAGATATCGGGCTTCAAATATTACCTATGTTAACAGAGTCTGGTTGTGATGAGGGATGATGGATGAAGGTTGATGGATATTGTGGAAAAATGGGACTTGCTGCACATATCCCACTATACACAAATTGTAGCCTAAGGTGTCCCTAATAAAACGCAGTAACTCCTATCTCCCAAATAATTTTGGAACTTGAGATATCGGGCTTCAAATATTGCCTATGTTAACAGAGTCTGGTTGGGATGAGGGATGATGGATGAAGGTTGATGGATATTGTGGAAAAATGGGACTTGCTGCACATATTCCACTATACACAAATTGTAGCCTATGGTGTCCCTAATAAAACGCAGTAACTCCTATCTCCCAAATAATTTTGGAACTTGAGATATCGGGCTTCAAATATTGCCTATGTTAACAGAGTCTGGTTGGGATGAGGGATGATGGATGAAGGTTGATGGATATTGTGGAAAAATGGGACTTGCTGCACATATCCGACTATACACAAATTGTAGCCTAAGGTGTCCCTAATAAAACGCAGTAAGTCCTATCTCCCAAATAATTTTGGAACTTGAGATATCGGGCTTCAAATATTGCCTATGTTAACAGAGTCTGGTTGGGATGAGGGATGATGGATGAAGGTTGATGGATATTGTGGAAAAATGGGACTTGCTGCACATATCCCACTATACACAAATTGTAGCCTAAGGTGTCCCTAATAAAACGCAGTAACTCCTATCTCCCAAATAATTTTGGAACTTGAGATATCGGGCTTCAAATATTGCCTATGTTAACAGAGTCTGGTTGGGATGAGGGATGATGGATGAAGGTTGATGGATATTGTGGAAAAATGGGACTTGCTGCACATATCCGACTATACACAAATTGTAGCCTAAGGTGTCCCTAATAAAACGCAGTAAGCCCTATCTCCCAAATAATTTTGGAACTTGAGATATCGGGCTTCAAATATTGCCTATGTTAACAGAGTCTGGTTGGGATGAGGGATGATGGATGAAGGTTGATGGATATTGTGGAAAAATGGGACTTGCTGCAGATATCCGACTATACACAAATTGTAGCCTAAGGTGTCCCTAATAAAACGCAGTAACTCCTATCTCCCAAATAATTTTGGAACTTGAGATATCGGGCTTCAAATATTGCCTATGTTAACAGAGTCTGGTTGGGATGAGGGATGATGGATGAAGGTTGATGGATATTGTGGAAAAATGGGACTTGCTGCAGATATCCCACTATACACAAATTGTAGCCTAAGGTGTCCCTAATAAAACGCAGTAACTCCTATCTCCCAAATAATTTTGGAACTTGAGATATCGGACTTCAAATATTGCCTATGTTAACAGGGTCTGGTTGGGATGAGGGATGATGGATGAAGGTTGATGGATATTGTGGAAAAATGGGACTTGCTGCAGATATCCCACTATACACAAATTGTAGCCTAAGGTGTCCCTAATAAAACGCAGTAACTCCTATCTCCCAAATAATTTTGGAACTTGAGATATCGGGCTTCAAATATTGCCTATGTTAACAGAGTCTGGTTGGGCTGAGGGATAATGGATGAAGGTTGATGGATATTGTGGAAAAATGGGACTTGCTGCACATATCCGACTATACACAAATTGTAGCCTAAGGTGTCCTTAATAAAACGCAGTAAGCCCTATCTCCCAAATAATTTTGGAACTTGAGATATCGGGCTTCAAATATTGCCTATGTTAACAGAGTCTGGTTGGGATGAGGGATGATGGATGAAGGTTGATGGATATTGTGGAAAAATGGGACTTGCTGCAGATATCCGACTATACACAAATTGTAGCCTAAGGTGTCCCTAATAAAACGCAGTAACTCCTATCTCCCAAATAATTTTGGAACTTGAGATATCGGGCTTCAAATATTACCTATGTTAACAGAGTCTGGTTGTGATGAGGGATGATGGATGAAGGTTGATGGATATTGTGGAAAAATGGGACTTGCTGCACATATCCCACTATACACAAATTGTAGCCTAAGGTGTCCCTAATAAAACGCAGTAACTCCTATCTCCCAAATAATTTTGGAACTTGAGATATCGGGCTTCAAATATTGCCTATGTTAACAGAGTCTGGTTGGGATGAGGGATGATGGATGAAGGTTGATGGATATTGTGGAAAAATGGGACTTGCTGCAGATATCCGACTATACACAAATTGTAGCCTAAGGTGTCCCTAATAAAACGCAGTAACTCCTATCTCCCAAATAATTTTGGAACTTGAGATATCGGGCTTCAAATATTGCCTATGTTAACAGAGTCTGGTTGGGATGAGGGATGATGGATGAAGGTTGATGGATATTGTGGAAAAATGGGACTTGCTGCAGATATCCGACTATACACAAATTGTAGCCTAAGGTGTCCCTAATAAAACGCAGTAACTCCTATCTCCCAAATAATTTTGGAACTTGAGATATCGGGCTTCAAATATTGCCTATGTTAACAGAGTCTGGTTGTCATGAGGGATGATGGATGAAGGTTGATGGATATTGTGGAAAAATGGGACTTGCTGCAGATATCCGACTATACACAAATTGTAGCCTAAGGTGTCCCTAATAAAACGCAGTAACTCCTATCTCCCAAATAATTTTGGAACTTGAGATATCGGGCTTCAAATATTGCCTATGTTAACAGAGTCTGGTTGGGATGAGGGATGATGGATGAAGGTTGATGGATATTGTGGAAAAATGGGACTTGCTGCAGATATCCGACTATACACAAATTGTAGCCTAAGGTGTCCCTAATAAAACGCAGTAACTCCTATCTCCCAAATAATTTTGGAACTTGAGATATCGGGCTTCAAATATTGCCTATATTAACAGAGTCTGGTTGGGATGAGGGATGATGGATGAAGGTTGATGGATATTGTGGAAAAATGGGACTTGCTGCAGATATCCCACTATACACAAATTGTAGCCTAAGGTGTCCCTAATAAAACGCAGTAACTCCTATCTCCCAAATAATTTTGGAACTTGAGGTATCGGGCTTCAAATATTGCCTATGTTAACAGAGTCTGGTTGGGATGAGGGATGATGGATGAAGGTTGATGGATATTGTGGAAAAATGGGACTTGCTGCAGATATCCCACTATACACAAATTGTAGCCTAAAGTGTCCCTAATAAAACGCAGTAACTCCTATCTCCCAAATAATTTTAAAACTTGAGATATCGCGCTTCAAATATTGCCTATGTTAACAGAGTCTGGTTGGGATGAGGGATGATGGATGAAGGTTGATGGATATTGTGGAAAAATGGGATTTGCTGCAGATATCCGACTATACACAAATTGTAGCCTAAGGTGTCCCTAATAAAACGCAGTAACTCCTATCTCCCAAATAATTTTGGAACTTGAGATATCGGGCTTCAAATATTGCCTATGTTAACAGAGTCTGGTTGGGATGAGGGATGATGGATGAAGGTTGATGGATATTGTGGAAAAATGGGACTTGCTGCACATATCCGACTATACACAAATTGTAGCGTAAGGTGTCCCTAATAAAACGCAGTAAGCCCTCTCTCCCAAATAATTTTGGAGCTTGAGATATCGGGCTTCAAATATTGCCTATGTTAACAGAGTCTGGTTGGGATGAGAGATGATGGATGAAGGTTGATGGATATTGTGGAAAAATGGGACTTGCTGCACATATCCCACTATACACAAATTGTAGCCTAAGGTGTCCCTAATAAAACGCAGTAAGCCCTATCTCCCAAATAATTTTGGAACTTGAGATATCGGGCTTCAAATATTGCCTATGTTAACAGAGTCTGGTTGGGATGAGGGATGATGGATGAAGGTTGATGGATATTGTGGAAAAATGGGACTCGCTGCACATATCCCACTATACACAAATTGTAGCCTAAGGTGTCCCTAATAAAACGCAGTAACTCCTATCTCCCAAATAATTTTGGAACTTGAGATATCGGGCTTCAAATATTGCCTATGTTAACAGAGTCTAGTTGGGATGAGGGATGATGGATGAAGGTTGATGGATATTGTGGAAAAATGGGACTTGCTGCACATATCCGACTATACACAAATTGTAGCCTAAGGTGTCCCTAATAAAACGCAGTAAGCCCTATCTCCCAAATAATTTTGGAACTTGAGATATCGGGCTTCAAATATTGCCTATGTTAACAGAGTCTGGTTGGGATGAGGGATGATGGATGAAGGTTGATGGATATTGTGGAAAAATAGGACTTGCTGCAGATATCCGACTATACACAAATTGTAGCCTAAGGTGTCCCTAATAAAACGCAGTAACTCCTATCTCCCAAATAATTTTGGAACTTGAGATATCGGGCTTCAAATATTGCCTATGTTAACAGAGTCTGGTTGGGATGAGGGATGATGGATGAAGGTTGATGGATATTGTGGAAAAATGGGACTTGCTGCAGATATCCCACTATACACAAATTGTAGCCTAAGGTGTCCCTAATAAAACGCAGTAACTCCTATCTCCCAAATAATTTTGGAACTTGAGATATCGGACTTCAAATATTGCCTATGTTAACAGAGTCTGGTTGGGATGAGGGATGATGGATGAAGGTTTATGGATATTGTGGAAAAATGGGACTTGCTGCAGATATCCCACTATACACAAATTGTAGCCTAAGGTGTCCCTAATAAAACGCAGTAACTCCTATCTCCCAAATAATTTTGGAACTTGAGATATCGGGCTTCAAATATTGCCTATGTTAACAGAGTCTGGTTGGGATGAGGGATGATGGATGAAGGTTGATGGATATTGTGGAAAAATGGGACTTGCTGCACATATCCGACTATACACAAATTGTAGCCTAAGGTGTCCCTAATAAAACGCAGTAAGCCCTATCTCCCAAATAATTTTGGAACTTGAGATATCGGGCTTCAAATATTGCCTATGTTAACAGAGTCTGGTTGGGATGAGGGATGATGGATGAAGGTTGATGGATATTGTGGAAAAATGGGACTTGCTGCAGATATCCGACTATACACAAATTGTAGCCCAAGGTGTCCCTAATAAAACGCAGTAACTCCTGTCTCCCAAATAATTTTGGAACTTGAGATATCGGGCTTCAAATATTGCCTATGTTAACAGAGTCTGGTTGGGATGAGGGATGATGGATGAAGGTTGATGGATATTGTGGAAAAATGGGACTTGCTGCACATATCCCACTATACACAAATTGTAGCCTAAGGTGTCCCTAATAAAACGCAGTAACTCCTATCTCCCAAATAATTTTGGAACTTGAGATATCGGGCTTCAAATATTGCCTATGTTAACAGAGTCTGGTTGGGATGAGGGATGATGGATGAAGGTTGATGGATATTGTGGAAAAATGGGACTTGCTGCACATATCCGACTATACACAAATTGTAGCCTAAGGTGTCCCTAATAAAACGCAGTAAGTCCTATCTCCCAAATAATTTTGGAACTTGAGATATCGGGCTTCAAATATTGCCTATGTTAACAGAGTCTGGTTGGGATGAGGGATGATGGATGAAGGTTGATGGATATTGTGGAAAAATGGGACTTGCTGCAGATATCCCACTATACACAAATTGTAGCCTAAGGTTACCCTAATAAAACGCAGTAACTCCTATCTCCCAAATAATTTTGGAACTTGAGATATCGGGCTTCAAATATTGCCTATGTTAACAGAGTCTGGTTGGGATGAGGGATGATGGATGAAGGTTGATGGATATTGTGGAAAAATGGGACTTGCTGCAGATATCCCACTATACACAAATTGTAGCCTAAGGTGTCCCTAATAAAACGCAGTAACTCCTATCTCCCAAATAATTTTGGAACTTGAGATATCGGGCTTCAAATATTGCCTATGTTAACAGAGTCTGGTTGGGATGAGGGATGATGGATGAAGGTTGATGGATATTGTGGAAAAATGGGACTTGCTGCACATATCCGACTATACACAAATTGTAGCCTAAGGTGTCCCTAATAAAACGCAGTAACTCCTATCTCCCAAAAAATTTTGGAACTTGAGATATCGGGCTTCAAATATTGCCTATGTTAACAGAGTCTGGTTGTCATGAGGGATGATGGATGAAGGTTGATGGATATTGTGGAAAAATGGGACTTGCTGCAGATATCCGACTATACACAAATTGTAGCCTAAGGTGTCCCTAATAAAACGCAGTAACTCCTATCTCCCAAATAATTTTGGAACTTGAGATATCGGGCTTCAAATATTGCCTATGTTAACAGAGTCTGGTTGGGATGCGGGATGATGGATGAAGGTTGATGGATATTGTGGAAAAATGGGACTTGCTGCACATATCCGACTATACACAAATTGTAGCCTAAGGTGTCCCTAATAAAACGCAGTAACTCCTATCTCCCAAATAATTTTGGAACTTGAGATATCGGGCTTCAAATATTGCCTATGTTAACAGAGTCTGGTTGGGATGAGGGATGATGGATGAAGGTTGATGGATATTGTGGAAAAATGGGACTTGCTGCAGATATCCCACTATACACAAATTGTAGCCTAAAGTGTCCCTAATAAAACGCAGTAACTCCTATCTCCCAAATAATTTTAAAACTTGAGATATCGCGCTTCAAATATTGCCTATGTTAACAGAGTCTGGTTGGGATGAGGGATGATGGATGAAGGTTGATGGATATTGTGGAAAAATGGGATTCGCTGCAGATATCCGACTATACACAAATTGTAGCCTAAGGTGTCCCTAATAAAACGCAGTAACTCCTATCTCCCAAATAATTTTGGAACTTGAGATATCGGGCTTCAAATATTGCCTATGTTAACAGAGTCTGGTTGGGATGAGGGATGATGGATGAAGGTTGATGGATATTGTGGAAAGATGGGACTTGCTGCACATATCCGACTATACACAAATTGTAGCCTAAGGTGTCCCTAATAAAACGCAGTAAGTCCTATCTCCCAAATAATTTTGGAACTTGAGATATCGGGCTTCAAATATTGCCTATGTTAACAGAGTCTGGTTGGGATGAGGGATGATAGATGAAGGCTGATGGATATTGTGGAAAAATGGGACTTGCTGCAGATATCCCACTATACACAAATTGTAGCCTAAGGTTACCCTAATAAAACGCAGTAACTCCTATCTCCCAAATAATTTTGGAACTTGAGATATCGGGCTTCAAATATTGCCTATGTTAACAGAGTCTGGTTGGGATGAGGGATGATGGATGAAGGTTGATGGATATTGTGGAAAAATGGGACTTGCTGCAGATATCCCACTATACACAAATTGTAGCCTAAGGTGTCCCTAATAAAACGCAGTAACTCCTATCTCCCAAATAATTTTGGAACTTGAGATATCGGGCTTCAAATATTGCCTATGTTAACAGAGTCTGGTTGGGATGAGGGATGATGGATGAAGGTTGATGGATATTGTGGAAAAATGGGACTTGCTGCACATATCCGACTATACACAAATTGTAGCCTAAGGTGTCCCTAATAAAACGCAGTAACTCCTATCTCCCAAAAAATTTTGGAACTTGAGATATCGGGCTTCAAATATTGCCTATGTTAACAGAGTCTGGTTGTCATGAGGGATGATGGATGAAGGTTGATGGATATTGTGGAAAAATGGGACTTGCTGCAGATATCCGACTATACACAAATTGTAGCCTAAGGTGTCCCTAATAAAACGCAGTAACTCCTATCTCCCAAATAATTTTGGAACTTGAGATATCGGGCTTCAAATATTGCCTATGTTAACAGAGTCTGGTTGGGATGCGGGATGATGGATGAAGGTTGATGGATATTGTGGAAAAATGGGACTTGCTGCACATATCCGACTATACACAAATTGTAGCCTAAGGTGTCCCTAATAAAACGCAGTAACTCCTATCTCCCAAATAATTTTGGAACTTGAGATATCGGGCTTCAAATATTGCCTATGTTAACAGAGTCTGGTTGGGATGAGGGATGATGGATGAAGGTTGATGGATATTGTGGAAAAATGGGACTTGCTGCAGATATCCCACTATACACAAATTGTAGCCTAAAGTGTCCCTAATAAAACGCAGTAACTCCTATCTCCCAAATAATTTTAAAACTTGAGATATCGCGCTTCAAATATTGCCTATGTTAACAGAGTCTGGTTGGGATGAGGGATGATGGATGAAGGTTGATGGATATTGTGGAAAAATGGGATTTGCTGCAGATATCCGACTATACACAAATTGTAGCCTAAGGTGTCCCTAATAAAACGCAGTAACTCCTATCTCCCAAATAATTTTGGAACTTGAGATATCGGGCTTCAAATATTGCCTATGTTAACAGAGTCTGGTTGGGATGAGGGATGATGGATGAAGGTTGATGGATATTGTGGAAAGATGGGACTTGCTGCACATATCCGACTATACACAAATTGTAGCCTAAGGTGTCCCTAATAAAACGCAGTAAGCCCTCTCTCCCAAATAATTTTGGAGCTTGAGATATCGGGCTTCAAATATTGCCTATGTTAACAGAGTCTGGTTGGGATGAGAGATGATGGATGAAGGTTGATGGATATTGTGGAAAAATGGGACTTGCTGCACATATCCCACTATACACAAATTGTAGCCTAAGGTGTCCCTAATAAAACGCAGTAAGCCCTATCTCCCAAATAATTTTGGAACTTGAGATATCGGGCTTCAAATATTGCCTATGTTAACAGAGTCTGGTTGGGATGAGGGATGATGGATGAAGGTTGATGGATATTGTGGAAAAATGGGACTTGCTGCACATATCCGACTATACACAAATTGTAGCCTAAGGTGTCCCTAATAAAACGCAGTAAGCCCTATCTCCCAAATAATTTTGGAACTTGAGATATCGGGCTTCAAATATTGCCTATGTTAACAGAGTCTGGTTGGGATGAGGGATGATGGATGAAGGTTGATGGATATTGTGGAAAAATGGGACTTGCTGCAGATATCCGACTATACACAAATTGTAGCCTAAGGTGTCCCTAATAAAACGCAGTAAGTCCTATCTCCCAAATAATTTTGGAACTTGAGATATCGGGCTTCAAATATTGCCTATGTTAACAGAGTCTGGTTGGGATGAGGGATGATGGATGAAGGTTGATGGATATTGTGGAAAAATGGGACTTGCTGCACATATCCGACTATACACAAATTGTAGCCTAAGGTGTCCCTAATAAAACGCAGTAAGTCCTATCTCCCAAATAATTTTGGAACTTGAGATATCGGGCTTCAAATATTGCCTATGTTAACAGAGTCTGGTTGGGATGAGGGATGATGGATGAAGGTTGATGGATATTGTGGAAAAATGGGACTTGCTGCACATATCCGACTATACACAAATTGTAGCCTAAGGTGTCCCTAATAAAACGCAGTAACTCCTATCTCCAAAATAATTTTGGAACTTGAGATATCGGGCTTCAAATATTGCCTATGTTAACAGAGTCTGGTTGTGATGAGGGATGATGGATGAAGGTTGATGGATATTGTGGAAAAATGGGATTTGCTGCACATATCCCACTATACACAAATTGTAGCCTAAGGTGTCCCTAATAAAACGCAGTAACTCCTATCTCCCAAATAATTTTGGAACTTGAGATATCGGGCTTCAAATATTGCCTATGTTAACAGAGTCTGGTTGGGATGAGGGATGATGGATGAAGGTTGATGGATATTGTGGAAAAATGGGACTTGCTGCACATATCCCACTATACACAAATTGTAGCCTAAGGTGTCCCTAATAAAACGCAGTAACTCCTATCTCCCAAATAATTTTGGATCTTGAGATATCGGGCTTCAAATATTGTCTATGTTAACAGAGTCTGGTTGGGATGAGGGATGATGGATGAAGGTTGATGGATATTGTGGAAAAATGGGACTTGCTGCACATATCCGACTATACACAAATTGTAGCCTAAGGTGTCCCTAATAAAACGCAGTAAGTCCTATCTCCCAAATAATTTTGGAACTTGAGATATCGCGCTTCAAATATTGCCTATGTTAACAGACTCTGGTTGGGATGAGGGATGATGGATGAAGGTTGATGGATATTGTGGAAAAATGGGACTTGCTGCACATATCCCACTATACACAAATTGTAGCCTAAGGTGTCCCTAATAAAACGCAGTAAGTCCTATCTCCCAAATAATTTTGGAACTTGAGATATCGGGCTTCAAATATTGCCTATGTTAACAGAGTCTGGTTGGGATGAGGGATGATGGATGAAGGTTGATGGATATTGTGGAAAAATGGGACTTGCTGCACATATCCGACTATACACAAATTGTAGCCTAAGGTGTCCCTAATAAAACGCAGTAAGTCCTATCTCCCAAATAATTTTGGAACTTGAGATATAGGGCTTCAAATATTGCCTATGTTAACAGAGTCTGGTTGGGATGAGGGATGATGGATGAAGGTTGATGGATATTGTGGAAAAATGGGACTTGCTGCACATATCCGACTATACACAAATTGTAGCCTAAGGTGTCCCTAATAAAACGCAGTAAGTCCTATCTCCCAAATAATTTTGGAACTTGAGATATCGGGCTTCAAATATTGCCTATGTTAACAGAGTCTGGTTGGGATGAGGGATGATGGATGAAGGTTGATGGATATTGTGGAAAAATGGGACTTGCTGCACATATCCGACTATACACAAATTGTAGCCTAAGGTGTCCCTAATAAAACGCAGTAACTCCTATCTCCCAAATAATTTTGGAACTTGAGATATCGGGCTTCAAATATTGCCTATGTTAACAGAGTCTGGTTGTGATGAGGGATGATGGATGAAGGTTGATGGATATTGTGGAAAAATGGGATTTGCTGCACATATCCCACTATACACAAATTGTAGCCTAAGGTGTCCCTAATAAAACGCAGTAACTCCTATCTCCCAAATAATTTTGGAACTTGAGATATCGGGCTTCAAATATTGCCTATGTTAACAGAGTCTGGTTGGGATGAGGGATGATGGATGAAGGTTGATGGATATTGTGGAAAAATGGGACTTGCTGCACATATCCCACTATACACAAATTGTAGCCTAAGGTGTCCCTAATAAAACGCAGTAACTCCTATCTCCCAAATAATTTTGGAACTTGAGATATCGGGCTTCAAATATTGTCTATGTTAACAGAGTCTGGTTGGGATGAGGGATGATGGATGAAGGTTGATGGATATTGTGGAAAAATGGGACTTGCTGCACATATCCGACTATACACAAATTGTAGCCTAAGGTGTCCCTAATAAAACGCAGTAAGTCCTATCTCCCAAATAATTTTGGAACTTGAGATATCGGGCTTCAAATATTGCCTATGTTAACAGAGTCTGGTTGGGATGAGGGATGATGGATGAAGGTTGATGGATATTGTGGAAAAATGGGACTTGCTGCACATATCCCACTATACACAAATTGTAGCCTAAGGTGTCCCTAATAAAACGCAGTAACTCCTATCTCCCAAATAATTTTGGAACTTGAGATATCGAACTTCAAATATTGCCTATGTTAACAGAGTCTGGTTGGGATGAGGGATGATGGATGAAGGTTGATGGATATTGTGGAAAAATGGGATTTGCTGCAGATATCCCACTATACACAAATTGTAGCCTAAGGTGTCCCTAATAAAACGCAGTAACTCCTATCTCCCAAATAATTTTGGAACTTGAGATAACGCGCTTCAAATATTGCCTATGTTAACAGAGTCTGGTTGGGATGAGGGATGATGGATGAAGGTTGATGGATATTGTGGAAAAATGGGACTTGCTGCACATATCCCACTATACACAAATTGTAGCCTAAGGTGTCTCTAATAAAACGCAGTAAGTCCTATCTCCCAAATAATTTTGGAACTTGAGATATCGGGCTTCAAATATTGCCTATGTTAACAGAGTCTGGTTGGGATGAGGGATGATGGATGAAGGTTGATGGATATTGTGGAAAAATGGGACTTGCTGCACATATCTGACTATACACAAATTGTAGCCTAAGGTGTCCCTAATAAAACGCAGTAACTCCTATCTCCCAAATAATTTTGGAACTTGAGATATCGGGCTTCAAATATTGCCTATGTTAACAGAGTCTGGTTGGGATGAGGGATGATGGATGAAGGTTGATGGATATTGTGGAAAAATGGGACTTGCTGCACATATCTGACTATACACAAATTGTAGCCTAAGGTGTCCCTAATAAAACGCAGTAACTCCTATCTCCCAAATAATTTTGGAACTTGAGATATCGAACTTCAAATATTGCCTATGTTAACAGAGTCTGGTTGGGATGAGGGATGATGGATGAAGGTTGATGGATATTGTGGAAAAATGGGATTTGCTGCAGATATCCCACTATACACAAATTGTAGCCTAAGGTGTCCCTAATAAAACGCAGTAACTCCTATCTCCCAAATAATTTTGGAACTTGAGATAACGCGCTTCAAATATTGCCTATGTTAACAGAGTCTGGTTGGGATGAGGGATGATGGATGAAGGTTGATGGATATTGTGGAAAAATGGGACTTGCTGCACATATCCCACTATACACAAATTGTAGCCTAAGGTGTCTCTAATAAAACGCAGTAAGTCCTATCTCCCAAATAATTTTGGAACTTGAGATATCGGGCTTCAAATATTGCCTATGTTAACAGAGTCTGGTTGGGATGAGGGATGATGGATGAAGGTTGATGGATATTGTGGAAAAATGGGACTTGCTGCAGATATCCGACTATACACAAATTGTAGCCTAAGGTGTCCCTAATAAAACGCAGTAAGCCCTATCTCCCAAATAATTTTGGAACTTGAGATATCGGGCTTCAAATATTGCCTATGTTAACAGAGTCTGGTTGGGATGAGGGATGATGGATGAAGGTTGATGGATATTGTGGAAAAATGGGACTTGCTGCAGATATCCGACTATACACAAATTGTAGCCTAAGGTGTCCCTAATAAAACGCAGTAAGTCCTATCTCCCAAATAATTTTGGAACTTGAGATATCGGGCTTCAAATATTGCCTATGTTAACAGAGTCTGGTTGGGATGAGGGATGATGGATGAAGGTTGATGGATATTGTGGAAAAATGGGACTTGCTGCACATATCCGACTATACACAAATTGTAGCCTAAGGTGTCCCTAATAAAACGCAGTAAGTCCTATCTCCCAAATAATTTTGGAACTTGAGATATCGGGCTTCAAATATTGCCTATGTTAACAGAGTCTGGTTGGGATGAGGGATGATGGATGAAGGTTGATGGATATTGTGGAAAAATGGGACTTGCTGCACATATCCGACTATACACAAATTGTAGCCTAAGGTGTCCCTAATAAAACGCAGTAACTCCTATCTCCAAAATAATTTTGGAACTTGAGATATCGGGCTTCAAATATTGCCTATGTTAACAGAGTCTGGTTGTGATGAGGGATGATGGATGAAGGTTGATGGATATTGTGGAAAAATGGGACTTGCTGCACATATCCGACTATACACAAATTGTAGCCTAAGGTGTCCCTAATAAAACGCAGTAACTCCTATCTCCCAAATAATTTTGGAACTTGAGATATCGGGCTTCAAATATTGCCTATGTTAACAGAGTCTGGTTGGGATGAGGGATGATGGATGAAGGTTGATGGATATTGTGGAAAAATGGGACTTGCTGCACATATCCCACTATACACAAATTGTAGCCTAAGGTGTCCCTAATAAAACGCAGTAACTCCTATCTCCCAAATAATTTTGGATCTTGAGATATCGGGCTTCAAATATTGTCTATGTTAACAGAGTCTGGTTGGGATGAGGGATGATGGATGAAGGTTGATGGATATTGTGGAAAAATGGGACTTGCTGCACATATCCGACTATACACAAATTGTAGCCTAAGGTGTCCCTAATAAAACGCAGTAAGTCCTATCTCCCAAATAATTTTGGAACTTGAGATATCGCGCTTCAAATATTGCCTATGTTAACAGACTCTGGTTGGGATGAGGGATGATGGATGAAGGTTGATGGATATTGTGGAAAAATGGGACTTGCTGCACATATCCCACTATACACAAATTGTAGCCTAAGGTGTCCCTAATAAAACGCAGTAAGTCCTATCTCCCAAATAATTTTGGAACTTGAGATATCGGGCTTCAAATATTGCCTATGTTAACAGAGTCTGGTTGGGATGAGGGATGATGGATGAAGGTTGATGGATATTGTGGAAAAATGGGACTTGCTGCACATATCCGACTATACACAAATTGTAGCCTAAGGTGTCCCTAATAAAACGCAGTAAGTCCTATCTCCCAAATAATTTTGGAACTTGAGATATAGGGCTTCAAATATTGCCTATGTTAACAGAGTCTGGTTGGGATGAGGGATGATGGATGAAGGTTGATGGATATTGTGGAAAAATGGGACTTGCTGCACATATCCGACTATACACAAATTGTAGCCTAAGGTGTCCCTAATAAAACGCAGTAAGTCCTATCTCCCAAATAATTTTGGAACTTGAGATATCGGGCTTCAAATATTGCCTATGTTAACAGAGTCTGGTTGGGATGAGGGATGATGGATGAAGGTTGATGGATATTGTGGAAAAATGGGACTTGCTGCACATATCCGACTATACACAAATTGTAGCCTAAGGTGTCCCTAATAAAACGCAGTAACTCCTATCTCCCAAATAATTTTGGAACTTGAGATATCGGGCTTCAAATATTGCCTATGTTAACAGAGTCTGGTTGTGATGAGGGATGATGGATGAAGGTTGATGGATATTGTGGAAAAATGGGATTTGCTGCACATATCCCACTATACACAAATTGTAGCCTAAGGTGTCCCTAATAAAACGCAGTAACTCCTATCTCCCAAATAATTTTGGAACTTGAGATATCGGGCTTCAAATATTGCCTATGTTAACAGAGTCTGGTTGGGATGAGGGATGATGGATGAAGGTTGATGGATATTGTGGAAAAATGGGACTTGCTGCACATATCCCACTATACACAAATTGTAGCCTAAGGTGTCCCTAATAAAACGCAGTAACTCCTATCTCCCAAATAATTTTGGAACTTGAGATATCGGGCTTCAAATATTGTCTTTGTTAACAGAGTCTGGTTGGGATGAGGGATGATGGATGAAGGTTGATGGATATTGTGGAAAAATGGGACTTGCTGCACATATCCGACTATACACAAATTGTAGCCTAAGGTGTCCCTAATAAAACGCAGTAAGTCCTATCTCCCAAATAATTTTGGAACTTGAGATATCGGGCTTCAAATATTGCCTATGTTAACAGAGTCTGGTTGGGATGAGGGATGATGGATGAAGGTTGATGGATATTGTGGAAAAATGGGACTTGCTGCACATATCCCACTATACACAAATTGTAGCCTAAGGTGTCCCTAATAAAACGCAGTAACTCCTATCTCCCAAATAATTTTGGAACTTGAGATATCGAACTTCAAATATTGCCTATGTTAACAGAGTCTGGTTGGGATGAGGGATGATGGATGAAGGTTGATGGATATTGTGGAAAAATGGGATTTGCTGCAGATATCCCACTATACACAAATTGTAGCCTAAGGTGTCCCTAATAAAACGCAGTAACTCCTATCTCCCAAATAATTTTGGAACTTGAGATAACGCGCTTCAAATATTGCCTATGTTAACAGAGTCTGGTTGGGATGAGGGATGATGGATGAAGGTTGATGGATATTGTGGAAAAATGGGACTTGCTGCACATATCCCACTATACACAAATTGTAGCCTAAGGTGTCTCTAATAAAACGCAGTAAGTCCTATCTCCCAAATAATTTTGGAACTTGAGATATCGGGCTTCAAATATTGCCTATGTTAACAGAGTCTGGTTGGGATGAGGGATGATGGATGAAGGTTGATGGATATTGTGGAAAAATGGGACTTGCTGCACATATCTGACTATACACAAATTGTAGCCTAAGGTGTCCCTAATAAAACGCAGTAACTCCTATCTCCCAAATAATTTTGGAACTTGAGATATCGGGCTTCAAATATTGCCTATGTTAACAGAGTCTGGTTGGGATGAGGGATGATGGATGAAGGTTGATGGATATTGTGGAAAAATGGGACTTGCTGCAGATATCCCACTATAAACAAATTGTAGCCTAAAGTGTCCCTAATAAAACGCAGTAACTCCTATCTCCCAAATAATTTTAAAACTTGAGATATCGCGCTTCAAATATTGCCTATGTTAACAGAGTCTGGTTGGGATGAGGGATGATGGATGAAGGTTGATGGATATTGTGGAAAAATGGGATTTGCTGCAGATATCCGACTATACACAAATTGTAGCCTAAGGTGTCCCTAATAAAACGCAGTAACTCCTATCTCCCAAATAATTTTGGAACTTGAGATATCGGGCTTCAAATATTGCCTATGTTAACAGAGTCTGGTTGGGATGAGTGATGATGGATGAAGGTTGATGGATATTGTGGAAAAATGGGACTTGCTGCACATATCCGACTATACACAAATTGTAGCCTAAGGTGTCCCTAATAAAACGCAGTAAGCCCTCTCTCCCAAATAATTTTGGAGCTTGAGATATCGGGCTTCAAATATTGCCTATGTTAACAGAGTCTGGTTGGGATGAGAGGTGATGGATGAAGGTTGATGGATATTGTGGAAAAATGGGACTTGCTGCACATATCCCACTATACACAAATTGTAGCCTAAGGTGTCCCTAATAAAACGCAGTAAGCCCTATCTCCCAAATAATTTTGGAACTTGAGATATCGGGCTTCAAATATTGCCTATGTTAACAGAGTCTGGTTGGGATGAGGGATGATGGATGAAGGTTGATGGATATTGTGGAAAAATGGGACTTGCTGCACATATCCCACTATACACAAATTGTAGCCTAAGGTGTCCCTAATAAAACGCAGTAACTCCTATCTCCCAAATAATTTTGGAACTTGAGATATCGGGCTTCAAATATTGCCTATGTTAACAGAGTCTGGTTGGGATGAGGGATGATGGATGAAGGTTGATGGATATTGTGGAAAAATGGGACTTGCTGCACATATCCGACTATACACAAATTGTAGCCTAAGGTGTCCCTAATAAAACGCAGTAAGCCCTATCTCCCAAATAATTTTGGAACTTGAGATATCGGGCTTCAAATACTGCCTATGTTAACAGAGTCTGGTTGGGATGAGGGATGATGGATGAAGGTTGATGGATATTGTGGAAAAATGGGACTTGCTGCAGATATCCGACTATACACAAATTGTAGCCTAAGGTGTCCCTAATAAAACGCAGTAACTCCTATCTCCCAAATAATTTTGGAACTTGAGATATCGCGCTTCAAATATTGCCTATGTTAACAGAGTCTGGTTGGGATGAGGGATGATGGATGAAGGTTGATGGATATTGTGGAAAAATGGGACTTGCTGCACATATCCCACTATACACAAATTGTAGCCTAAGGTGTCCCTAATAAAACGCAGTAAGTCCTATCTCCCAAATAATTTTGGAACTTGAGATATAGGGCTTCAAATATTGCCTATGTTAACAGAGTCTGGTTGGGATGAGGGATGATGGATGAAGGTTGATGGATATTGTGGAAAAATGGGACTTGCTGCAGATATCCCACTATACACAAATTGTAGCCTAAGGTGTCCCTAATAAAACGCAGTAACTCCTATCTCCCAAATAATTTTGGAACTTGAGATATCGCGCTTCAAATATTGCCTATGTTAACAGAGTCTGGTTGGGATGAGGGATGATGGATGAAGGTTAATGGATATTGTGGAAAAATGGGACTTGCTGCAGATATCCCACTATACACAAATTGTAGCCTAAGGTGTTCCTAATAAAACGCAGTAACTCCTATCTCCCAAATAATTTTGGAACTTGAGATATCGGGCTTCAACTATTGCCTATGTTAACAGAGTCTGGTTGTGATGAGGGATGATGGATGAAGGTTGATGGATATTGTGGAAAAATGGGATTTGCTGCACATATCCCACTATACACAAATTGTAGCCTAAGGTGTCCCTAATAAAACGCAGTAACTCCTATCTCCCAAATAATTTTGGAACTTGAGATATCGGGCTTCAAATATTGCCTATGTTAACAGAGTCTGGTTGGGATGAGGGATGATGGATGAAGGTTGATGGATATTGTGGAAAAATGGGACTTGCTGCACATATCCCACTATACACAAATTGTAGCCTAAGGTGTCCCTAATAAAACGCAGTAACTCCTATCTCCCAAATAATTTTGGAACTTGAGATATCGGGCTTCAAATATTGCCTATGTTAACAGAGTCTGGTTGGGATGAGGGATGATGGATGAAGGTTGATGGATATTGTGGAAAAATGGGACTTGCTGCACATATCCGACTATACACAAATTGTAGCCTAAGGTGTCCCTAATAAAACGCAGTAAGTCCTATCTCCCAAATAATTTTGAAACTTGAGATATCGGGCTTCAAATATTGCCTATGTTAACAGAGTCTGGTTGGGATGAGGGATGATGGATGAAGGTTGATGGATATTGTGGAAAAATGGGACTTGCTGCACATATCCCACTATACACAAATTGTAGCCTAAGGTGTCCCTAATAAAACGCAGTAACTCCTATCTCCCAAATAATTTTGGAACTTGAGATATCGAACTTCAAATATTGCCTATGTTAACAGAGTCTGGTTAAGATGAGGGATGATGGATGAAGGTTGATGGATATTGTGGAAAAATGGGATTTGCTGCAGATATCCCACTATACACAAATTGTAGCCTAAGGTGTCCCTAATAAAACGCAGTAACTCCTATCTCCCAAATAATTTTGGAACTTGAGATAACGCGCTTCAAATATTGCCTATGTTAACAGAGTCTGGTTGGGATGAGGGATGATGGATGAAGGTTGATGGATATTGTGGAAAAATGGGACTTGCTGCACATATCCCACTATACACAAATTGTAGCCTAAGGTGTCCCTAATAAAACGCAGTAAGTCCTATCTCCCAAATAATTTTGGAACTTGAGATATCGGGCTTCAAATATTGCCTATGTTAACAGAGTCTGGTTGGGATGAGGGATGATGGATGAAGGTTGATGGATATTGTGGAAAAATGGGACTTGCTGCACATATCTGACTATACACAAATTGTAGCCTAAGGTGTCCCTAATAAAACGCAGTAACTCCTATCTCCCAAATAATTTTGGAACTTGAGATATCGGGCTTCAAATATTGCCTATGTTAACAGAGTCTGGTTGGGATGAGGGATGATGGATGAAGGTTGATGGATATTGTGGAAAAATGGGACTTGCTGCAGATATCCCACTATAAACAAATTGTAGCCTAAAGTGTCCCTAATAAAACGCAGTAACTCCTATCTCCCAAATAATTTTAAAACTTGAGATATCGCGCTTCAAATATTGCCTATGTTAACAGAGTCTGGTTGGGATGAGGGATGATGGATGAAGGTTGATGGATATTGTGGAAAAATGGGATTTGCTGCAGATATCCGACTATACACAAATTGTAGCCTAAGGTGTCCCTAATAAAACGCAGTAACTCCTATCTCCCAAATAATTTTGGAACTTGAGATATCGGGCTTCAAATATTGCCTATGTTAACAGAGTCTGGTTGGGATGAGGGATGATGGATGAAGGTTGATGGATATTGTGGAAAAATGGGACTTGCTGCACATATCCGACTATACACAAATTGTAGCCTAAGGTGTCCCTAATAAAACGCAGTAAGCCCTCTCTCCCAAATAATTTTGGAGCTTGAGATATCGGGCTTCAAATATTGCCTATGTTAACAGAGTCTGGTTGGGATGAAAGATGATGGATGAAGGTTGATGGATATTGTGGAAAAATGGGACTTGCTGCACATATCCCACTATACACAAATTGTAGCCTAAGGTGTCCCTAATAAAACGCAGTAACTCCTATCTCCCAAATAATTTTGGAACGTGAGATATCGGGCTTCAAATATTGCCTATGTTAACAGAGTCTGGTTGGGATGAGGGATGATGGATGAAGGTTGATGGATATTGTGGAAAAATGGGACTTGCTGCACATATCCCACTATACACAAATTGTAGCCTAAGGTGTCCCTAATAAAACGCAGTAACTCCTATCTCCCAAATAATTTTGGAACTTGAGATATCGGGCTTCAAATATTGCCTATGTTAACAGAGTCTGGTTGGGATGAGGGATGATGGATGAAGGTTGATGGATATTGTGGAAAAATGGGACTTGCTGCACATATCCGACTATACACAAATTGTAGCCTAAGGTGTCCCTAATAAAACGCAGTAAGCCCTATCTCCCAAATAATTTTGGAACTTGAGATATCGGGCTTCAAATATTGCCTATGTTAACAGAGTCTGGTTGGTATGAGGGATGATGGATGAAGGTTGATGGATATTGTGGAAAAATGGGACTTGCTGCACATATCCCACTATACACAAATTGTAGCCTAAGGTGTCCCTAATAAAACGCAGTAACTCCTATCTCCCAAATAATTTTGGAACTTGAGATATCGGGCTTCAAATATTGCCTATGTTAACAGAGTCTGGTTGGGATGAAAGATGATGGATGAAGGTTGATGGATATTGTGGAAAAATGGGACTTGCTGCACATATCCGACTATACACAAATTGTAGCCTAAGGTGTCCCTAATAAAACGCAGTAAGCCCTATCTCCCAAATAATTTTGGAACTTGAGATATCGGGCTTCAAATATTGCCTATGTTAACAGAGTCTGGTTGGGATGAGGGATGATGGATGAAGGTTGATGGATATTGTGGAAAAATGGGACTTGCTGCACATATCCCACTATACACAAATTGTAGCCTAAGGTGTCCCTAATAAAACGCAGTAACTCCTATCTCCCAAATAATTTTGGAACTTGAGATATCGGGCTTCAAATATTGCCTATGTTAACAGAGTCTGGTTGGGATGAGGGATGATGGATGAAGGTTGATGGATATTGTGGAAAAATGGGACTTGCTGCACATATCCGACTATACACAAATTGTAGCCTAAGGTGTCCCTAATAAAACGCAGTAAGCCCTATCTCCCAAATAATTTTGGAACTTGAGATATCGGGCTTCAAATACTGCCTATGTTAACAGAGTCTGGTTGGGATGAGGAATGATGGATGAAGGTTGATGGATATTGTGGAAAAATGGGACTTGCTGCAGATATCCGACTATACACAAATTGTAGCCTAAGGTGTCCCTAATAAAACGCAGTAACTCCTATCTCCCAAATAATTTTGGAACTTGAGATATCGCGCTTCAAATATTGCCTATGTTAACAGAGTCTGGTTGGGATGAGGGATGATGGATGAAGGTTGATGGATATTGTGGAAAAATGGGACTTGCTGCACATATCCCACTATACACAAATTGTAGCCTAAGGTGTCCCTAATAAAACGCAGTAACTCCTATCTCCCAAATAATTTTGGAACTTGAGATATAGGGCTTCAAATATTGCCTATGTTAACAGAGTCTGGTTGGGATGAGGGATGATGGATGAAGGTTGATGGATATTGTGGAAAAATGGGACTTGCTGCAGATATCCCACTATACACAAATTGTAGCCTAAGGTGTCCCTAATAAAACGCAGTAACTCCTATCTCCCAAATAATTTTGGAACTTGAGATATCGCGCTTCAAATATTGCCTATGTTAACAGAGTCTGGTTGGGATGAGGGATGAAGGTTAATGGATATTGTGGAAAAATGGGACTTGCTGCAGATATCCCACTATACACAAATTGTAGCCTAAGGTGTTCCTAATAAAACGCAGTAACTCCTATCTCCCAAATAATTTTGGAACTTGAGATATCGGGCTTCAACTATTGCCTATGTTAACAGAGTCTGGTTGTGATGAGGGATGATGGATGAAGGTTGATGGATATTGTGGAAAAATGGGATTTGCTGCACATATCCCACTATACACAAATTGTAGCCTAAGGTGTCCCTAATAAAACGCAGTAACTCCTATCTCCCAAATAATTTTGGAACTTGAGATATCGGGCTTCAAATATTGCCTATGTTAACAGAGTCTGGTTGGGATGAGGGATGATGGATGAAGGTTGATGGATATTGTGGAAAAATGGGACTTGCTGCACATATCCCACTATACACAAATTGTAGCCTAAGGTGTCCCTAATAAAACGCAGTAACTCCTATCTCCCAAATAATTTTGGAACTTGAGATATCGGGCTTCAAATATTGCCTATGTTAACAGAGTCTGGTTGGGATGAGGGATGATGGATGAAGGTTGATGGATATTGTGGAAAAATGGGACTTGCTGCACATATCCGACTATACACAAATTGTAGCCTAAGGTGTCCCTAATAAAACGCAGTAAGTCCTATCTCCCAAATAATTTTGAAACTTGAGATATCGGGCTTCAAATATTGCCTATGTTAACAGAGTCTGGTTGGGATGAGGGATGATGGATGAAGGTTGATGGATATTGTGGAAAAATGGGACTTGCTGCACATATCCCACTATACACAAATTGTAGCCTAAGGTGTCCCTAATAAAACGCAGTAACTCCTATCTCCCAAATAATTTTGGAACTTGAGATATCGGACTTCAAATATTGCCTATGTTAACAGAGTCTGGTTGGGATGAGGGATGATGGATGAAGGTTGATGGATATTGTGGAAAAATGGGACTTGCTGCACATATCCGACTATACACAAATTGTAGCCTAAGGTGTCCCTAATAAAACGCAGTAAGTCCTAACTCCCAAATAATTTTGGAACTTGAGATATCGGGCTTCAAATATTGCCTATGTTAACAGAGTCTGGTTGGGATGAGGGATGATGGATGAAGGTTGATGGATATTGTGGAAAAATGGGACTTGCTGCACATATCCCACTATACACAAATTGTAGCCTAAGGTGTCCCTAATAAAACGCAGTATTTCCTATCTCCCAAATAATTTTGGAACTTGAGATATCGGGCTTCAAATATTGCCTATGTTAACAGAGTCTGGTTGGGATGAGGGATGATGGATGAAGGTTGATGGATATTGTGGAAAAATGGGACTTGTTGCACATATCCGACTATACACAAATTGTAGCCTAAGGTGTCCCTAATAAAACGCAGTATTTCCTATCTCCCAAATAATTTTGGAACTTGAGATATCGGGCTTCAAATATTGCCTATGTTAACAGAGTCTGGTTGGGATGAGGGATGATGGATGAAGGTTGATGGATATTGTGGAAAAATGGGACTTGTTGCACATATCCGACTATACACAAATTGTAGCCTAAGGTGTCCCTAATAAAACGCAGTAACTCCTATCTCCCAAATAATTTTGGAACTTGAGATATCGGGCTTCAAATATTGCCTATGTTAACAGAGTCTGGTTGGGATGAGGGATGATGGATGAAGGTTGATGGATATTGTGGAAAAATGGGACTTGCTGCACATATCCCACTATACACAAATTGTAGCCTAAGGTGTCCCTAATAAAACGCAGTAACTCCTATCTCCCAAATAATTTTGGAACTTGTGATATCGGGCTTCAAATATTGCCTATGTTAACAGAGTCTGGTTGTGATGAGGGATGATGGATGAAGGTTGATGGATATTGTGGAAAATGGGACTTGCTGCACATATCCCACTATACACAAATTGTAGCCTAAGGTGTCCCTAATAAAACGCAGTAACTCCTATCTCCCAAATAATTTTGGAACTTGAGATATCGGACTTCAAATATTGCCTATGTTAACAGAGTCTGGTTGGGATGAGGGATGATGGATGAAGGTTGATGGATATTGTGGAAAAATGGGACTTGCTGCAGATATCCCACTATACACAAATTGTAGCCTAAGGTGTCCCTAATAAAACGCAGTAACTCCTATCTCCCAAATAATTTTGGAACTTGAGATAACGCGCTTCAAATATTGCCTATGTTAACAGAGTCTGGTTGGGATGAGGGATGAGGGATGATGGATGAAGGTTGATGGATATTGTGGAAAAATGGGACTTGCTGCACATATCCCACTATACACAAATTGTAGCCTAAGGTGTCCCTAATAAAACGCAGTAAGTCCTATCTCCCAAATAATTTTGGAACTTGAGATATCGGGCTTCAAATATTGCCTATGTTAACAGAGTCTGGTTGGGATGAGGGATGATGGATGAAGGTTGATGGATATTGTGGAAAAATGGGACTTGCTGCACATATCCGACTATACACAAATTGTAGCCTAAGGTGTCCCTAATAAAACGCAGTAAGCCCTATCTCCCAAATAATTTTGGAACTTGAGATATCGGGCTTCAAATATTGCCTATGTTAACAGAGTCTGGTTGGGATGAGGGATGATGGATGAAGGTTGATGAATATTGTGGAAAAATGGGACTTGCTGCAGATATCCGACTATACACAAATTGTAGCCTAAGGTGTCCCTAATAAAACGCAGTAACTCCTATCTCCCAAATAATTTTGGAACTTGAGATATCGGGCTTCAAATATTGCCTATGTTAACAGAGTCTGGTTGGGATGAGGGATGATGGATGAAGGTTGATGGATATTGTGGAAAAATGGGACTTGCTGCACATATCCCACTATACACAAATTGTAGCCTAAGGCGTCCCTAATAAAACGCAGTAACTCCTATCTCCCAAATAATTTTGGAACTTGAGATATCGGGCTTCAAATATTGCCTATGTTAACAGAGTCTGGTTGGGATGAGGGATGATGGATGAAGGTTGATGGATATTGTGGAAAAATGGGACTTGCTGCACATATCCGACTATACACAAATTGTAGCCTAAGGTGTCCCTAATAAAACGCAGTAACTCCTGTCTCCCAAATAATTTTGGAACTTGAGATATCGGGCTTCAAATATTGCCTATGTTAACAGAGTCTGGTTGGGATGAGGGATGATGGATGAAGGTTGATGGATATTGTGGAAAAATGGGACTTGCTGCACATATCCCACTATACACAAATTGTAGCCTAAGGTGTCCCTAATAAAACGCAGTAACTCCTATCTCCCAAATAATTTTGGAACTTGTGATATCGGGCTTCAAATATTGCCTATGTTAACAGAGTCTGGTTGGGATGAGGGATGATGAATGAAGGTTGATGGATATTGTGGAAAAATGGGACTTGCTGCACATATCCGACTATACACAAATTGTAGCCTAAGGTGTCCCTAATAAAACGCAGTAAGTCCTATCTTCCAAATAATTTTGGAACTTGAGATATCGGGCTTCAAATATTGCCTATGTTAACAGAGTCTGGTTGGGATGAGGGATGATGGATGAAGGTTGATGGATATTGTGGAAAAATGGGACTTGCTGCACATATCCCACTATACACAAATTGTAGCCTAAGGTGTCCCTAATAAAACGCAGTAACTCCTATCTCCCAAATAATTTTGGAACTTGAGATATCGGGCTTCAAATATTGCCTATGTTAACAGAGTCTGGTTGGGATGAGGGATGATGGATGAAGGTTGATGGATATTGTGGAAAAATGGGACTTGCTGCAGATATCCCACTATACACAAATTGTAGCCTAAGGTGTCCCTAATAAAACGCAGTAACTCCTATCTCCCAAATAATTTTGGAACTTGAGATATGGCGCTTCAAATATTGCCTATGTTAACAGAGTCTGGTTGGGATGAGGGATGATGGATGAAGGTTGATGGATATTGTGGAAAAATGGGACTTGCTGCACATATCCCACTATACACAAATTGTAGCCTAAGGTGTCCCTAATAAAACGCAGTAACTCCTATCTCCCAAATAATTTTGGAACTTGAGATATCGGGCTTCAAATATTGCCTATGTTAACAGAGTCTGGTTGGGCTGAGGGATGATGGATGAAGGTTGATGGATATTGTGGAAAAATGGGACTTGCTGCACATATCCGACTATACACAAATTGTAGCCTAAGGTGTCCCTAATAAAACGCAGTTAGTCCTATCTCCAAAATAATTTTGGAACTTGAGATATCGGGCTTCAAATATTGCCTATGTTAACAGAGTCTGGTTGGGATGAGGGATGATGGATGAAGGTTGATGGATATTGTGGAAAAATGGGACTTGCTGCACATATCCGACTATACACAAATTGTAGCCTAAGGTATCCCTAATAAAACGCAGTAAGCCCTATCTCCCAAATAATTTTGGAACTTGAGATATCGGGCTTCAAATATTGCCTATGTTAACAGAGTCTGGTTGAGATGAGGGATGATGGATGAAGGTTGATGGATATTGTGGAAAAATGGGACTTGCTGCAGATATCCGACTATACACAAATTGTAGCCTAAGGTGTCCCTAATAAAACGCAGTAACTCCTATCTCCCAAATAATTTTGGAACTTGAGATATCGGGCTTCAAATATTGCCTATGTTAACAGAGTCTGGTTGGGATGAGGGATGATGGATGAAGGTTGATGGATATTGTGGAAAAATGGGACTTGCTGCACATATCCCACTATACACAAATTGTAGCCTAAGGTGTCCCTAATAAAACGCAGTAACTCCTATCTCCCAAATAATTTTGGAACTTGAGATATCGGGCTTCAAATATTGCCTATGTTAACAGAGTCTGGTTGGGCTGAGGGATGATGGATGAAGGTTGATGGATATTGTGGAAAAATGGGACTTGCTGCACATATCCCACTATACACAAATTGTAGCCTAAGGTGTCCCTAATAAAACGCAGTTAGTCCTATCTCCAAAATAATTTTGGAACTTGAGATATCGGGCTTCAAATATTGCCTATGTTAACAGAGTCTGGTTGGGATGAGGGATGATGGATGAAGGTTGATGGATATTGTGGAAAAATGGGACTTGCTGCACATATCCGACTATACACAAATTGTAGCCTAAGGTATCCCTAATAAAACGCAGTAAGCCCTATCTCCCAAATAATTTTGGAACTTGAGATATCGGGCTTCAAATATTGCCTATGTTAACAGAGTCTGGTTGGGATGAGGGATGATGGATGAAGGTTGATGGATATTGTGGAAAAATGGGACTTGCTGCAGATATCCGACTATACACAAATTGTAGCCTAAGGTGTCCCTAATAAAACGCAGTAACTCCTATCTCCCAAATAATTTTGGAACTTGAGATATCGGGCTTCAAATATTGCCTATGTTAACAGAGTCTGGTTGGGATGAGGGATGAGGGATGATGGATGAAGGTTGATGGATATTGTGGAAAAATGGGACTTGCTGCACATATCCGACTATACACAAATTGTAGCCTAAGGTGTCCCTAATAAAACGCAGTAAGCCCTATCTCCCAAATAATTTTGGAACTTGAGATATCGGGCTTCAAATATTGCCTATGTTAACAGAGTCTGGTTGGGATGAGGGATGATGGATGAAGGTTGATGGATATTGTGGAAAAATGGGACTTGCTGCAGATATCCGACTATACACAAATTGTAGCCTAAGGTGTCCCTAATAAAACGCAGTAACTCCTATCTCCCAAATAATTTTGGAACTTGAGATATCGGGCTTCAAATATTGCCTATGTTAACAGAGTCTGGTTGGGATGAGGGATGATGGATGAAGGTTGATGGATATTGTGGAAAAATGGGACTTGCTGCACATATCCCACTATACACAAATTGTAGCCTAAGGTGTCCTTAATAAAACGCAGTAACTCCTATCTCCCAAATAATTTTGGAACTTGAGATATCGGGCTTCAAATATTGCCTATGTTAACAGAGTCTGGTTGGGATGAGGGATGATGGATGAAGGTTGATGAATATTGTGGAAAAATGGGACTTGCTGCACATATCCCACTATACACAAATTGTAGCCTAAGGTGTCCCTAATAAAACGCAGTAACTCCTATCTCCCAAATAATTTTGGAACTTGAGATATCGCGCTTCAAATATTGCCTATATTAACAGAGTCTGGTTGGGATGAGGGATGATGGATGAAGGTTGATGGATATTGTGGAAAAATGGGACTTGCTGCAGATATCCCACTATACACAAATTGTAGCCTAAGGTGTCCCTAATAAAACGCAGTAACTCCTATCTCCCAAATAATTTTGGAACTTGAGATATCGGGATTCAAATATTGCCTATGTTAACAGAGTCTGGTTGGGATGAGGGATGATGGATGAAGGTTGATGGATATTGTGGAAAAATGGGACTTGCTGCACATATCCGACTATACACAAATTGTAGCCTAAGGTGCCCTAATAAAACGCAGTAACTCCTATTTCCCAAATAATTTTGGAACTTGAGATATCGGGCTTCAAATATTGCCCATGTTGACAGAGTCTGGTTGGGATGAGGGATGATGGATGAAGGTTGATGGATATTGTGGAAAAATGGGACTTGCTGCAGATATCCCACTATACACAAATTGTAGCCTAAGGTGTCCCTAATAAAACGCAGTAACTCCTATCTCCCAAATAATTTTGGAACTTGAGATATCGGGCTTCAAATATTGCCTATGTTAACAGAGTCTGGTTGGGATGAGGGATGATGGATGAAGGTTGATGGATATTGTGGAAAAATGGGACTTGCTGCACATATCCGACTATACACAAATTGTAGCCTAAGGTGTCCCTAATTTGCATTTCGGCGGTTACCATTTTTATTACGCAAATACAGGGGGGAAAGGAACTTCCATTCTTCTTTTATTAAAATTTTGTGTTTTTAAATGCATTAAAAAAGATTTGAACATTGCGAAGCTGGTATGAATATACTTACCATGGATACGTACAGTTTTCTAGCTCGATTCTAATACAACGATTCTAACAAAAACTACAAAACAAAACAACCACATGCCAGTTGTTGACCCAGTTTACTTGTGAAAAAAAAAACAGAAAAATTAAAGGCAGAAACAAAAAAATAGATGCACATCCGCTTTAATTTCTCTCGTATTTTTCTGGGTATTTTTTTGTAACAATTGTGGTGGTCGTTTGTAGCGATTTTTTTATTCTGTTTGTATTTCTTTCTTCTTTTTACTTGTTTTCTTTTCTTCAGTTAGGATGTTGAAAATAAAATAAATAAAGATAAAGGAAGAGGGAAAAGAATTTAGAATGCCAGGCTGCAAGAAAATTGTACAGCAACAACGACTTTGCAAGGCAGTACGTTTTCTGTTTTATATTAGTATAGTTGAGTTCCCCTTCATGGAAAAGCGTTTGGTTTAAAATCCATTTTTAGAAGTGTGCTTAATGTAGGGTAATCGTTGTAATAATAGTAATGCTGAACTTATTTCATACTTTAATAGTCTTGTTGGTTGGTTGCTCGGTCAAATGTTATTCTTTCTTTAGCTCGCCTAACATTGAATTGAGTTTTCCTTTGTTTTTCAATTTTCCTTAAAACACTCAATTTTTCCTCGCCATTTAAAAACAAACAAACGAAAAACCAAATGGAAAGTGTAAATTTTTTTGTTTTTTATATAAAATTTATATGCACTGGCCTTGTGTTACATGCATTCACCCTAAAATTTGTTTAACAAATACACAATAAAACCAACACATGAATAAAAAGGAAACAAAAAAGATGCGAAAAAATTCAACGGAAATGCCAGTTTTTGCGTTTTAAAAATTAAAAATAAAATTTTAGTGTTTGCTTGTCATTAACATGCACGAGTGTTTTATTTTTTTGCACCTCAAACGTCATTAATATTTTAGAATAATTTGTTTTTGTTGTGTTTGTATCTATGTATATATGTTTCTCTCAATAATTTTTTTCTTTTAGAAGTGAAGTAAAAAAAGTGATTAAAAATAAATCATACGCCTCAGGATATGCAGTTTCATTTACAGAACACAATGTCTGATATTACTCATACGTCCAGGTTAGTTGAATTGCAACTACTCATACACATATAGGGTTGCCAGATTCCGATTCGCAAAAAGCTGGACATTGGGTTTCAAAAAGCTGGACAAAACAAAAAAGCTGGACATAAAAAAATACTGAAAAAATGTTAATTTTGGTTTTGTGTAAATAATTTTTATTAAAATATCCATTTTATCAACATATATATACATATGTATTATTATCTAAAAATATTACAATTAAATAAATTCATTGCATTCTTTAAAATTTAAGAAATTGACTATCGCTCGCAATAATATTTATCACAGTGTAACCAGTGGCAACAATTATGATGTTTGAAAAACGCTAAAATCAGCAGTTTTAACCCTCCTTGTAGAGGGAGAAAAAAAATGTTAAACGTTTTTGCCAAGCAAATGTGTTACAAGCAACAGATATACAGAGTGAAAACTGGCGGATAAAGTGGAAAAATTAAATGTAAATAAAGATTTATTTTGTGTTAAAAAAGTACAAATTTGGAATATTTTTTAATTTCTTCAATGAAAATCTTAAAAGTTCTTAAATATTTAAATATTAATCGAAATGTGACTGGTTTTTGGTCAGAATGAATATAGTTTCTTGTGGAAAAGGTAAGTAAAAAGTTAAATACATCAAGATGAAATAAGATATATTGCATATAAAAATTTTTTCTTGTAGAACTTTGTGTATATTACCAGTATTTATTAATTTCTTGATGAAAAAGTTAAAATTCGGTAATTTTTTCATTATTAATCGAACTCTTAGCAATTTCCCTTCACACTGAAAAAAGTTCCGTGCGCAAAAGGTGAGTAAAAATAAAAATATAACAAAATATATACTCATAACTTTTTGTTTCAGGAATGTGTGGTGAAATTAAAATTGAAATTAAAATTGAAATTAAAAGTTAGTGACGACCGATGAAAGGTGTCATAAAAAATACATTAATTCCGAATTACGTTTCCCTAATAAAACGGTTCATCTCCTTTCAAAATTATTCTAATATTCTACAAAAATATCATAAATTTCTACCAAAATAGAATAATAAAAACCACCACGAAAACTAACAAAACAGACAGGCAGTCAGAGAGGGACAGAAATACTTTTTGGTAATATTTGCTGTCCCTTTCTCAGTGAACGGTTAAACGTCAAAATCTCGTGACGACTCTGTGTACCCTGTGATATTTATTATGACATCAGCTGTTCAAGTGTTGAGACATGTTGTCAGTGATGATAGAAGAGGGAAATCATAACTTAGTTGTATAACAAATGTATAATCAGTGTTGGCTAACATGATTTGCCAAAGATAACATGAAAATTGTTGCCCAAGTTATTGCAGTGTACTAAAAAAATTTCTATTTAGCTGGACAAATTAAATTTTAGCTTGAAACTGGACAAGCATCAAAAAAGCTGTACAATCCAGCCAAGTCCAGCCAGGCTGGCAACCCTATACACATAGCTGCCAGATAGATAAACCATCAAATCGTCGTATACTTGAGAAAAAATTGTCAAAATCGTCAGAAACGTTCATTGAAATCGTCAAAAAATCGTCAGAAAAAATAAGAAAATAAATTAAAAGGTTTTTAAAAAAATTCAGTGTGATATTCACTGGAACTGACACATTTTTTAGTGCCTTGGCTTCTTAAGATGGTGCAAGAAATATTTCACTTCATTTGATCTTCTTACTCTTTACACCACTTATATCCGACCAATAATAGAATACAACTCTCATGTATGGGACGGTGCCTCAACGTCTATTTTGAGACTTCTCGATCGCGTACTGGTGAGGGTAGGGTATCCAACTTCATTGATTATTAGAGCATCGTTGTAATGTGGCTTGCGTTTCACTGTTCTATTAGCACTACAACGGATTTTGCTCGAGCGAAATAATGGACTTGATGCCGAGAATCATATAACACTCGTGTTTCTCGGCGAGCATATCCGTTTGTGTTCGATTGGCTAGTGGATTGCACAATGCGTTACAGACAAAATTCGTTCTTCTTTCGTTCTCCCTTCTCGCAGGGGTTTCTCCTATCACTTGTCTCATAAAAGGTTTCAAATCTAGTGCCCACAAACACTCCTCTCTCTTTCCTCATATATTTTATATAAAATATTTTCCTAGTTCCAACACATTGCACTGTATGAGTAGCGGCTATTCGTAATGGTAATGGTTTTCCTAGAGTGATATTAGAATTTATATTCGAAACTTTCCAAATGGTCTGCAACAGCAAATGGTAAATTATGCTCAACTACGAGTGTCAATCTTATTTCAAAATTCTTAGTATTGCCTATTATATGCTAGGTAATGTTAGAGAAGCTAACATAAATTTGCAAAAGTAAAAATTTCAAAGCAAATACAAAGCTTAAAGTGGATTTAATGTATAAAAGTAAAGACAATTACGTAATTTCTGAAATTCGAAAAATCGTCAAAATAAGGGCATAAATCGTCAAATCGTCAATATGATATTTTTGGAGCACAAAATCGTCAAAATGACGATAAATCGTCAAATCTGGCAGCTAAGCTCATACATACCAGAGATCAGCAGTGAAACGTTTTTTCGCTACTCATAAGCAATCATGAAATTTTGAATAGAAGTAAGTCGACAATATTGAAATTTAACTTCACTACTCTGATTCATTCGTAACCACTACAACGTTGATTTATAAGTACAGGTTGCAATGAGTATGCGTACAACGTTGTTTCAAATATGTTTTATTCATTATCCTACTCATTCAGATCAATATCTTTAGAAATATACTTATAATACTACTTATAAATGATACGAGTGACTCGAATCATTCATCAAAATTTACAGTTTTAGTCGTTAGGCACTTACAACAAAAGAAGAAAGACACATAAGCAAATAAGATAGAGTAGCAAGCAGAGCATACACACAACCTTCTAGTGAGTATTTTAGTGTTCGTATGCGATTCATACTTATTTGGTAATTCGTGTATATATTGACTTATGGAGAGTCGAAATCAACAACCTAAACTTTGAATAAGCGTTTAGGAGGTTCCATGGTATTAAAATAAGTATGAATGAGACATATAAGCATCAGAAGTTATAAGTATGATTCGATTCTACTCATCGCTTTGAATACCCATTGCTGATTTCTGATACATAATATAATTAAGTAATTTGTTTTTTTCAATTTTTAAAATTTTCCTAATTAAACAGACTACGGCGGAATCTGGGAATGGATTGCAATTATGAATTATCCCGCTACTTACCTTAAATGAACTGACTGGAATTAGATGCAGTCTGTTATGAAGTGCTCACTTTGTTCTTGGACTAGACTAAAATTTTACTGAATTGGTTTTAGGCCGATTGAATTGTGTGAGGTAACGAGATGGGGTGACAAACGTGATCGTTCGGTTAGAGCTTCCTTAAGACAGTTGTTTGGGTTAATTGATCAAATGATAAACTCCGTATTACTTACAGACAGTAATTGTAATATTGTGAGTTTACATAACTTTTCTTTGTTTTTGTCTCTTTTTTTCCTATACACTTTGCATTTTAGGTGCGGTAATGTAAACATATTGGGCCACTTCTGATGTCCGAGTGACGGTATATCACCAGATCATATTACTACGTTTTTACCTTTTAAAAACGTTTTAATTACGAGCTCGTAGATTACAAATAAAATAAAAATAAATTTGTGTTTAGTTTTAATTAAAATTCTTTATTATTCGCACAATTCTGTGTGCCACTATTCACAACTTCATGTAAACAACAACAATTGCTTTGTTTGCACCCTTTCCATAAATAATAACAATTACTAGACAATTATTGGACAGATCTTTGTAACGGAGATCTTCAAACCACAATTACTCTCTTCAAACGTACCGCGTCTTCACACAAGACTGACTGAACTTCACTGACTGCAGTCGCCTGCTTTGCCTTGCCTTTTAAATGGCAGGGTAAACAGCCTGATGAATATTCTTGAAGGCAAATGTTCATGACTTCGCCTTCTAGAAATCTCTATAACTGTAAACATCGTTGTTGTGTTGTTTGTGTATTTTTGTTTACTTGTTTACCATTTTTTATGCTGGTGTTTGTTGTTATATTAAGCAGTAGGATAATTTGTAAACAAGCTTTTTTACTGCATTGTTTTGTTTTTGTAGCTTTTTTTTATAATTTTAATGTTAAGCGATGCAAAAGCAAGATACCAGTATCTAGATTTTTCATTTTCGTAACAATATATTTTTCTCCTGATTTTGAACTGCTTATATGACGTGAAATAAGCCGTCTATATTGAACTGTTGATTTGTTTTTTGATACTTATGCTACAATATTCAAGAGAACTAAAAAGGTTCGATTTATTTGTTTGCTCTCCTTTAAATCAAATGTCCAGAATTTTTTTTATTTTTTACACAGACTTGGTTTCAGTTTGTTCACAGAAAATAGAATTTCAGTAGAACATCAAAAGTGTAAATGAAATCATCAAGAGGACTTTTTTTTTGGGTTTGAAATCAATACAAAATAAAGAGGATTTTTTTCCAAAAAATACAGTCCTTTGATATAAGCTGAGTGTAATATCAGACATACATACATACATACATGCATTTTGCAATGCCACAACACTTGAGACGAAATTAATTGAAACATTTCATAGGAGGAGATATGAAATAAAAACCTTTAATAAAGTTAAAGGAAAATTTATTTCAAACTATAGAAAATAAAAAAAATGAAAATTTTTATTTAGCAAGTCATAAGCAAAACTCAAACTATTTCGAACGCATTTCAATTAATTCATTTAAAACGTTGAGGGCTGTTCTATGCTTATCCTAAAGCAATTATTTTCAGATTATAACATCTTATTGAAGAACCCTTATTATAATAAAGAGTACGTCCGTATTACCACATATTGTGGCATTAAAAATTTCATGCGAAAAATTAAAAGAATAAAGAAATTATCCCAGGCGTGTGATTAATATGGAAACCTATTTCCAAGAAAAACTAAATCCTACAACGCCATACAAAAATAAATTTTGAATTAATTTTCTAAAAAAAAAATGTTCGCCATGCAAATATTCTCTTACTGGCTGAGAAAAAGCATATTGTTACGTTTTTACCTTTTAAAAACGTTAAAAATATGAGCTCGTAGATTGCAAATAAAATAAAAATAAATCTGTGTTTAATTTTTAAGTCAATTCTTTATTTTCTGCACAACTTTCGTGCCACTGTGCGAACTTATTCTACGCATACAATGATAATTTCCACAATATGTGCTCCTTTTCGTTATATTTCTCTGCTTATAACCTTTTTTATAAGCAACAACAACACTTGTTAGTTATTCTTCTTTGCTCACAACCTTCTTTTGTAAGCACAACACTAACAACTGTTTTCTTCACGCAACTTGTCTGCACACAAGTCTGACTGGATTATAACTCGATCTCTTAACTTCACACACCACTGGTTGAATTCTCACTTAATTCAACGCGACGTCGTCACACGACTAACTTCACTCGAACTCCGAGAATAACGTGTCTTCATACACGACTGACTGAATTCTAACTGAATCATCGTTGCTCGCTTTATCTTGCCTTTTATATCACTCGATCAACAGTGTGATGAATGCCCTTGAAGGATGATGACGACCTTCGGGAACAATCCAAAAATGTAAACAACTCGTTTCCATTTTTGTTGTTCGTTTATCTTATTTACTTTCGTCCAGGCAGAGTTGTTGTTGTTTTGTTTGTTTGTCTTTCTGCTATATTTCTTTTATACGCAGTCGCTGTTGCTATATTTGTTTATTCATCGATCTTGTAAACAAGCACTGTTGTTTTTGTTGCTATATGCTTACTCATTCGTTGATCACGTGAACAACTGCATTGTTTTGTTTTTGGAGCTTTTGTTTTTATGCGTGATCAACTCCATTGTGTTGTTTTTGGAGCTTTTGCTTATTATTTTGACAACACCATTTCCATTTTCGTAACACTGCCGCCCACTTAAGCCTGTTCGTCCCGAATAGGCTCATTATCTCCTTTCCTGTAGATAACCTTGACGGTTGATCTAGCTGTGGGATCATGCATCGCAGATGGATACGCCAGTAGATACCTCGAAATGTGTTCATCCCAGTCTCTTTGTTGCTTGATCACTACGTTTCTTGAGTATTCCTCCAGGCTTCGACCAAATTGTTCTACCATTCCGTATGACTCACACATTCCCTTGAATACGTCTGGCTCGAACTTCTGCCTCGGAGTGTAGCTCTATTGGCACCTAGTAGCAGCATTCCCAGTGGCTCACAAAAACCCTTTTCTACTGTGTTCGCCTCTTGATTGGGTATGGCATACACTTCCGGCCATTAGCTGAAGTAATCCGTCTCGACGAGAACATCTCGGTTTCTGGCAATACAAAGGACCTGTTGTAGTTATTCGCTCCAAAAGTGCGCCCGACTTATATTGTGCAGCTGACCTCGACTTTGCTTTACTGGGCCTTGTGGGGATCTCGCTTCTCGGAAACCAGCACTTGCCCCGCTGATGATGATGATGGCTGGTCTCCCGCCCGTTTGATGGTGAATCGGATCTTGACCTTCCTCGTGGCGCGTTCCAGTTTCTTCGGGACGTGACCGCTCTTTTCACAGTTGAGGCGCCTCAGCTTGACGTTTCGTCCGGCTTCTGCCACAACTTGCCTTAACAGCTTTTTAAATCTATGCAAAAGGCGTCCTTTTTCCTCCGCGATTTCCACTCCTCGCACTTTTCTCGCTTGTGCTGTAGAAATCGTGCCAACGGTCTCATGGGCTAATAAGAAGGCCACGGTCTCTTCAAAGATGGTCTCTCGTGCAGTCCACACCGCCAATCCGACATCATCGGCGCGTATACCGTTTACACACGCCACGGTCTTACCATTGTCTACCAGTAGACGGTTTCCTTCCTGGTATGTGGGCTGCACTAATTTGTCGTCCTTCACTACAAGGGCTTGCAGTGACTCACCACCCTTTTGCGCACGGTACCCCAACTCCATAGAGTAAACTTCTCTTTCGTGCTCGTCACCAAATTCACGCTGTAACGCTACCATTAAATCACTGTTGTCGTTTCTGCAGCTGGCTGGCATATTTTCTAGAGCCTCAGCGTCGGCACCTTTTAACACCAAGTTAAGTTCCAAGGCCTTCTCTTCATTGTCCCATCCATTTCTGTCAGCTACTGCTGATTCGGCTCGTACTCCTTCCGGTCGCTGGCTCTTCTCCTCCATCATGACGAGTTTACCCTCCACGGACTTTTCCAAGTTACTTACTTCCGTGTCAACGGCCTCTTCTAAACTTGACACCTCTTCAGCGACACTTGTAACTCTTCCGTCGAATGACTCAATTATTTCATCTAGTGTTTCTGTATAGGCATCTAGTTTCTTCTCAAGTTTTGAAAATAGCTTTTGGTTTTCGGCCCTAGAATCTTCGAATAGCTTTTTGTTCTCTTCTTGCGCTTTCTGGTTTTCGGCTCTAGAGGCTTCGAATAGCTTTTGGTTTTCTTCCCGTATAGCTGCTAGCAACGAATTCATGTCAAGACCACTTGGGGTTGTAGGAGCCTGTAACTCACGTTCCTCTTCGCCTTCGAAGTCGTAGGTGTCTACATCAATGCCCTGATGCTGCAGCTCTTCCCTTAACCGCCTTTGGAGTTCATTCTTCGTGCCCGCTGTTGGTAGCGCTAATTTAGCCAATTCTTGTTTGAGCCTTTCCACTCTTAGTTCTGAGAGCTTCATCTTGATTTATTTCTACTTTTAAATTTTGCAATCCCACTTCTGACACCAATTGTTACGTTTTTACCTTTTAAAAACGTTAAAAATATGAGCTCGTAGATTGCAAATAAAATAAAAATAAATCTGTGTTTAATTTTTAAGTCAATTCTTTATTTTCTGCACAACTTTCGTGCCACTGTGCGAACTTATTCTACGCATACAATGATAATTTCCACAATATGTGCTCCTTTTCGTTATATTTCTCTGCTTATAACCTTTTTTATAAGCAACAACAACACTTGTTAGTTATTCTTCTTTGCTCACAACCTTCTTTTGTAAGCACAACACTAACAACTGTTTTCTTCACGCAACTTGTCTGCACACAAGTCTGACTGGATTATAACTCGATCTCTTAACTTCACACACCACTGGTTGAATTCTCACTTAATTCAACGCGACGTCGTCACACGACTAACTTCACTCGAACTCCGAGAATAACGTGTCTTCATACACGACTGACTGAATTCTAACTGAATCATCGTTGCTCGCTTTATCTTGCCTTTTATATCACTCGATCAACAGTGTGATGAATGCCCTTGAAGGATGATGACGACCTTCGGGAACAATCCAAAAATGTAAACAACTCGTTTCCATTTTTGTTGTTCGTTTATCTTATTTACTTTCGTCCAGGCAGAGTTGTTGTTGTTTTGTTTGTTTGTCTTTCTGCTATATTTCTTTTATACGCAGTCGCTGTTGCTATATTTGTTTATTCATCGATCTTGTAAACAAGCACTGTTGTTTTTGTTGCTATATGCTTACTCATTCGTTGATCACGTGAACAACTGCATTGTTTTGTTTTTGGAGCTTTTGTTTTTATGCGTGATCAACTCCATTGTGTTGTTTTTGGAGCTTTTGCTTATTATTTTGACAACACCATTTCCATTTTCGTAACAATATGTTTTCCTTACCAAAAAGAAAATTTATACCCAAGAAAAAAACGAAAAAAGAGTACGAAAAATAACAATAAAATTCGGAATACAATGAAGTTGTGAAAATAAAGACTTTATAATCAGCTTAGCAAAAGTAGCTTTTTTAAAATTTTTCTTCGTTAACCACAATACCAACTTGATCAAGGTATTATAGCCTTAGGTAATATATAGTATGACTGGCTACAAAGCCCAGAAAAAAAAAGAAAAAAAATGAAACGATACGAAGCATAGAAGCAAAGAGTTTAAAGCAAAATAAGCTGATACTTCTTTTCTCTTTTTCCTTTACAGTTGTTTTTGTAACTTTTTGCCTTTGTCATGGCATACACAATAAAATTTAATTTACTTTACTTGCTGGCAGCACAAAGCATACAACAGAACAAAACTTTTTTTTTGTTATAAATTTTAGTAAAATAATATGAAAAATAAGAAATCGAAATCATTTATTTTAAATGACCTTCAATTTTGTTTTTCTATCTGCAATATCAATGGCATTCAGCTGTCAACAACTTAATTGTTATCATTTTTCAAATGATCTTCTACTGTTACAGCTTCATACTCGAATGAGCATTAGCCCAGCACTATGGCACTTGCGAGGGTTGTTGGTTAAAAAATTAAATCAAATGCAGGCACTCGATTCTAAATGAAATGATCTTAAAGGAAGCCTGCTTTAAAAATACTGAAGTAGGTAGTCATGAAACCAAAATTTTCCTTTATAGATCGACCACTTAAGTGTGTTGAAGTCGCCGTACTCTAGTAAGTAATGTGTTGATTTATTAGACCCGATACCCGTGGTTCAACACCTCAGCTCGCACACAACGAAATATAAAACTATTTGTCTTCGGCGATTTCCTCTCAGGTGGCTTGATGTAAAAAGTTACGTTCGGAGTCGATGTCAGAATATAGGTCCCGCCGTTAATGATCGTTTAAGGGAGCATGTAGTCACTAGAGTATTAATCAAGCGGTGCTCATGGACGTATCGAAAGTGGCACAGTTCTTCAATAGATTTTTTCAGAAAATTAATTTTCTCTAACTACCAGACTGGGCTTAAATCGATAATAAAATTGAACTCAATGACCATCATTAATAATAATTGCTGGTGATTTCTCAGCCATATCTCGTAAAATTCAAAGGTACAGGAGATGAGCGTATCAGTGGAGATTGGGGAACTGGTCAAGACCGGTATGGACCTCATAATCTCTGATATGTTATCTGTTTTCTATGTTTTCCAAATCCTAAAAAAACCTGTTAATAAGAAACATAATCACATGATGCGTTATGTGTCATGATTAAGGCAAATACTTAGAGCTTCAAAACAGCAGTACGGTTATAAAATTCAACAGAACTACAAAGCCTTCTGAAATCCTTCCCTTTCATTATTTTTCTGTCAAGCTATGTGACATTTTTAAACTGTAAAACCACTTTCAACAAAAACGTTTACTAGTTGGCTATCCTTCCCCTTCTTTTTTTTGTTTCACAAAGAATGTATTTTTGCAATTTTAAATTAAAATTTCAAATTGCACTCCATCTCTATGTAATTGTAGTAACAGCTCTAAAAATGAAAACACATAGCAAAACAGAAAAATAAAAAGAGAAAAATAAAAGGAAAACTGAGATATAGAAAACGAAATATAAACACATGAAAATGAAATAAAATATTGCAAATAAAATATTTGAAAACTATGAAACAGAGATTTTGAAATTTATTGCTGCTATTAAATGCACTTGCAATTCTATTTCTCTACGATTTCCATTCAATCTCGAACTCTCATACTCTCTATACCATACGTTTTTATACATTTTATTTTAGACATTCTTTCCCTCCCTCACACTGTTAGGTTTACTTAAAGGATAACTAATTCAAATGTATGTGCAAATACAAATACATATGCAATCAAGTATTTCTATACATGGGTGTGTGTGTGTTTGGGTTTGAGACACGTGTGGCAATGAGGATAGTTAGTTGGCTGGTGGGTTGGTGGTCTGGTCTCTATAGAAATCGTTTTCATATGTATTACTACTGGCCTGACTTTGCAATTTGTCCATAGATTTTCAGTCATTTTTTATTTACTTTGTGTGCTACTTTGGCTTGAATGGAAATGAATCGTTTTTTTTTTTTGACAAATTTTTAGAAAATTTCGAAAGCAAAATAAAATCTAAATTTTAAAAAAATTTTTAAAGACCAAACCATAGATTTAAAAGAATATTTTAAACTCGCAATATTGCACGAATATCGAATTATCAATCCAATTAATCTAATCACTATATTCCCTGCTATGTATCTTAAGTACATCTCTTGCCACCTCAAGTATTGCTATTCAAACTATGGCAGTGATTTCATTGGACTTGATGTCACGTAAGCCAAATGCAGTCTACACGTTCGTTATTTAAATTCATCAGGAAAAACAAGAAAATTCACTCATAAGGACTTATAGATTTCTCAAGAATTCCCTTATAAACACATTTTATATGCAACAGTAGTTGTAAATGCAAATCCATGCCCCTCCACTATTATTTTTAAAATGAAATAATTTCACATGACAATAAAATTTTAACACTTATCTGTATGCGATACAGATTTATAGTGTCGGTGTGTATATAAAATTGTCAAATATATATGGGAGTTTGATTTCTTTTCTGTTCGAAATTTTATTAAAAATTTTTATTTTCCATTCTGACATTTAGGGACTACAGATATACTAATGCATGCAAGTTAATAAACAGACAGAGGGTGATGTATGTGTACATTCGCTTAGTCAAATAAATAAATTTCCATGAACGTAACATCAAAAATGTAAAGAAGCAGGGTGCTGCGTGATAATGAGAGTTGTTGACTTCATTTTCAACACTCACCAATAATATTGTTCTATTTTTAACTTTTTAAAAACGTTTAAAATATGAGCTCGTAGATTGCAAATAAAATAAAAATAAGTTTTTGTTTAGTTTTAATTAAAATTCTTTATTGTTCGCACAATTCTGTGTACCACTGTTCACAACTTTATTGTTATTCCTCTGTTTATACCCTTTGCATAAACAATAACAATTACTAGGCAATTGTTCGACAGATCTTTGAAGCGGAGATCTTCAAACCACGATTACTCTCTTCAAACGCACCGCATCTTCACTCAAGGCTGACTGAACTTCACTAACACACTCGCCTGCTTTGCCTTGCCTTTTATATGGCAGGGTAAACAGTCTGATGGATGTTCTTGAGGGCGAATATTCGTGGCTTCGCCTTCTCGAAATCTCCATAAATGTAAACATCGTTGTTTCATTGTATTTTGTTTACATTTATTCTTGTGGTGTTTGTTGTTGTATTTTTGTTTACTTATTTACCATTTTTTATGCTGGAGTTTGTTTTTGTATTTTTGTTTGTTTATAATTTTAATGTTAAACGATGTAAAAGCAAAACACCAGTATCTAGATGCTTCATATTCGTAACAATACAATGGAGGGTTTATTTGTTGCCAGATTTTTTTTATTTCAAAGTTATTTTAGATGCTCTGTAACTTTAATGAAAGATGGAGGTCTATAGTATAGGTCACGCTACTTCTGCGTCGGTTATCCTCATTTTGTAGCAAATAAACCAGCCACAAGTGAAGAATTCTATTGTATCAGTGGCTGACATCTTTGAATCCCTACCGGCCCAGCCTTTAAAGATCACTTTTCGCTTGCCAACCGTCAATACGGTTCAGTTCTAACTGAGATTATCGCGTGGATAACCAATGGATTGTATGAGTCAATGCGCGATTGTTGCTTTATTATATCTTTCAAAAGCTTTCGACGCGTTTGATCATCCAATATTACTGAAAGATATCTTAAACTCCGGCGACAAAATAGTCGTGAAGCTAAGGTTCAAACCCCCAGGTCGGACATCTCCAACAAAATGAAAGATGAAAAAAAAATATTTTTTCGGCGACTTCCTCTCAGCAGATTACTGGCATAAACTTTGAGAATAAATAAAATTGCCATGAAAAATCTGTCGTTCGGAGTCGACTTTAAACTGTAGGTCCCGCCACTCATGTATAAAATTAACACACACAACATAAGTGGTGCGAGAAGCCAGATCGTAAACCTGACTAAAGGGTTGTAGTGACGAATTATGTATGTAGGCATGTTCATGGATGAATAGATATTGTCAATGAGGGCTGAAATTGAATTTTGTATCAGGGAAACAGACACAAAGTATAGTTTTCAAGCTAGCGGATGATAATTTTCTTCAAACCGAATGGTTTTCGCTGTTTTAAATAGTCCAAGTCCTTAAACACCGAAGTCTCAGCTACCAATTGCGCCTTCAGATCAATAAAAAAACAATTTATTGCTACCATAAGAGCCTAAGTCTGAGTTACCTAAAGCTTAAGTATGAGTTAGTAAAGCACATGATCTTAAAATAATTGAGATATGTAAGTGCGCACCACACTAAAATTCCGAATTAATTGCACCTCCCACAAGTTTCAAAGACAACCAGTTCTGTTGGATTTTTTAGATATTTATATTTTATTATTTAAACAATATCACTTTAATTTCATTTATTTCCTTTCCACAACACGCACACATACGTACATATATTTAATGTGTGATATTTAATTAAATGCTCTCTCCCTAAGAGTATATAGTTTGCCAACTACGCCTTTGTGTATGCAACATATAGTTTATTGTTATGATTCCCTTTTATTTATAACTGTTTATGTGTGAGTACATTACTGTACGCGTTGTGTGTAAATATATACGTATGAATGGGTGTGTTTGTGTGTTCTCTATATTCAAAGAAGTGGTTCTAAAAAGTTATACAAATTTTTTTATATTTTGTTCAGTGTAATGGAAGTGATAACAGCAACAGCATCATATTGAGGCACATGGCGATTTACGATACTAGACAATACTCCCCCTCATGCATACATACACATCTGTATGTTTACATATAGAATTTTATGCATTTACTTTCATGTTTACATTGCCAAGGGAAAAGGGTTGTGCATGCAACGGTTTGTTATTGAAAGATTTTCCATTGTTATTGCAGAAAATATTTAACAGAAGTGCTGATTTTATTGATTGAAAATATAATTTTAATAAAAAAACATCGTAGCGAGAGTTTACCCTTTATTTGCAGCAACATAGACAAGTGAGAAAAAATAAACAAAAAAGAATGCGGAATGTGTTTAAAAATTGAACTTTGAAAATACATAACAAGTAATAAATGGATGAAATAGACTAAGGATAGAGCAGGAGAGCGAGAGACTGAGGAACATGGAATATGTGTTTGCAGCAGCAGTATGCTGATATTGATTCAGTTGTGTTGTTTTTATATATTTTTTCTATTTATATATATATATTTATTCTGCATAAAATTTAAAGAAAAAAGAAAATAAAATAAGTAAGAAAAACTAATAAAAATATTTTCTATTCATGTTTTCTTTGTCAAGCGTATTCTTTTTTATTTTTGTTTTGCTTTCGTTGTTGTTGCTAACATCGAACATAAAAGAGATACCAGATATAAAATATTTTATGCTAAAAGCAAAGAAGAATACATAAAATTTTATAGTCATATGAATAAACTACAGGAACAGCGATGGGGAAAAATAATAGCAACGTTAGAGGTTAAAATAGAAAATCTGGAATGGAAAAAAAATACTATAAACGAGAATGACAGTCTCTATTCTTAAATGTTTGTAGCTTAAATTCTTTTAGGAAAGAAGAACTTAAACGAGATAGTATGCTTCTGTGAAGCGGCATTTGACAGTATGATTTGTTTGCTCTGCCGACGTATTGGCAGTTTCCCAATCCTCACCTGATTAAGTGTGGCATTATTTTCCTTATAAGGCCAGAACATTCTTTGAAGTGACCACCAGATTCATAACTTAGGACCCTGTTCTATGTAAAGCAATTGAGATTATTTATAACAACAGATTTGATTCCTTAAGTCGATGTAGGCTAGTAGGTAGTGTGTTGGCTTATTAGACATAAGGCCATAGTTCAAACGCCAAGTCAGACACCAAAATGAAAATATGACAAAATATTTCTTCGACGACTTCCTCTCAGCAGATTTCTGAAAAAAAAAACTTTAAGAAAAAACTAAAATTGCCATAAAAAACTTTCTTAAAAATCGACTAAAGACTTTTTCCTTCAGTAGAAGGAGCAAATCAATTTATTGGCTGCTGATAAATCTTGCCCCGTGGGAGAATCTTGTTTATTTGCCAGACTTCCTTAACCTATGTATATTAGATAGGTAGGACACTAATCATGTACTCAAATTGGATTATAGAAACGTCTATGTAACTGTACCTACTCTAATGAGTCAAAGCATTATGCAGAGAGGCCGTGCATGCGTTGACGATGACGCTAATGTCTGTCTCTGACTCGACGCACATAACTATCATTTGAGTCTGCATTAGCCATGACTACAACGTAGTCTCTCACATAAGTGACGGCATCTATAATTTAAAGTTGACTGCGAACAACATATTTGAGAACTTTTCGCGAGAATTTAATTTTAATTTCAGAGCTTCTGCCCAAAGATTGGTGCAACGAAGACGCCGATAGACGTATTTGTTTACATTCCATTTTGTTCCAAATGGCTCTCGCTTAATAAGCCAACAGCCACACTAATTAGATTCCAACGACTACGAATAGACTTAAGTGGTTATTATTACATGATGTCGGCTCGATAACTAGCTTCATTGAACTTACAGGCTCTTTTTCAGCTTGACTCTCTGATTGTCCTGTCCCGCTGAAGTCATTTAAGGTCATACTCAGCCTCTGAAACAGAGACATAAGAATTTTTTTTCGCCTTTTAAATGCATCTGAAGATTACATATGAAGCTATTGCTATATTTTTGCCCTCAACTGTAAATTCTAACATTATTTATATTTATGGAATTTCATACACTTTGGCTACCTATTGAAGCGTAACAAAACAATATACGAAAACGCCGTTCATATAACAATGACCAACATTTAATGGTCGGTTATGAATTGAGGCCAAATGAAATCATAAACGTATGTCTCCATACCCATACTCATACCCATACCCATACACATATAAAGAAAACTAAATTACCTTTTTTGTAATGTATACAGTAACACTCATAATCATCGGCATCATTATTATCAGCATCAACAACATTTAAGCCAACGCAACCGCATAGTCATTACCACTTTTAACGTCAATGCAACCATCACAACCGCCAACCACCACCATCCTCATCATTATCGCCACCATCATCGTCATCGTCGTCGTCATTAACGTTTTTAGCAATTTAATGTTAAATGTTTGAAATGAAAATGGTAACAGGAAAGTAGTAGAAAAAACGTGATAATGCTGCAACATTTTTGCTGTTTTTTTTTTTGGTTTTTGTTTTTGGTTTTTGGTTCTTCCTGTTGCTACTGTCAATAAAGAGAATTTTCTGTAGTGAACGTATATTTATTTATTACCAGCCATTCATTTTCATTCATAAATGAACTGATTTAAGTCGCTCTCTCTCTCTCTCTTTATCTTTCTATTTTTAGTTGCACAGTTCCTTCCTAATACTTTGTAACTGTAACTGTATTCATTAATTCAGGCATTCATGCAGTCACTCAGTCACCGAATCACTCACCAGTTCATTCATTTATATACTCAGTGGCTCTCTAGTCAGTCTCATTCTTGCAATCATTTATAATTTTCATACAATTTCATGATGATTTACGAGTAGTTTTCTCTTTCATCGCTGATCTCTCACTCTGTCTCTTTCTGTTTCTAGTTGATGATGACATTTTAATAAATCCTCTAAATGATGCCGGAGTAATGAAATGTCAATAAAAAGAGGAAGAATATTTTCCGTGTAATTGTTTTTTTTTTATTTTATTTTTCATTTTAGATTTTGTGTGATTCTATGATTCAAATTAAATTTTAGTTTTCTTTCATTGACAGCGAAATTATTTATTGAATATATTAATACATTCAGTGAGGACTTATGCAGGAGTGAGTACACACAATCCCAAAAAATTTATACATACCTACATACATACATAATTCGTCATTAATACCCTTCAGTCAGGATTACGACCCTTCAGTCAGGATTACGACCTAGTTTTTCACACTATTTATAGTGTGTGTGTTAAATTTTATACCTGAGTGGCGGGACCTACAACAACAGATTTTTTGAGAAACTTTTTCATTGCATGAAGAAACGTTATTGTCTAATTCCAGTTGGACTTCACATTGGAGTTTACATTGTTGGATTATTAAATAGACACTAGTAAAGAGATAATGCGACATATCTTCATATTCTTCAATCCCTGAGCAATAGACAAACAGCTGAAAACATGCATAGAGTTATGAACTTGATGTTGTAGCATGCAAGCTGGTTTTCGTCAAACGACGATACAATATTGAATCCTAGCACTAGATTGTACACAGGACGGTTTGAAACCACTTAGATGATCCAAATTATTATAGATGGTCTAGTTGGTTGTAGGCAGAACTTCAATTGCCGAAGCCGTGGGCTCTATTCGCACCACAGTCTCTGAGAGTTTGTGACTGTCTGATTGTTATATATGTATATGTATATATCAACAATGATATAACAATTAACTACGATAGAAAAATTGTTACAAAGTTATTCTGGAGAAAAAAAAGAGACACATACATATATGGATACACTGGTCAATAAAAAAATTGTCACATGCTACCTACCCCCTCTTTCCTTTCGCCAATAAACTATTTTTCCTGTATTCCTGTAAGTTCTAGCCAGAAATCTGCTAAAAGGAAGTATTCGATGAAATATTTCTTCATATTTCATTTTGCTGGGGATGCCTGACCTGGGCTTTGAACCGAGACCTCATGTCTAATAAGTCAACATACTACCTACTAGACTACAACGATTTCTTCCTAAATATTTATACATTTCGAAATTACATTATAACTGCGAATTTTATACGGATATTAGCACACTTATAAACATTATTTACTTGATATAATGGAGCAGAACAAAGTTTCAAGTCTCAATCACAAACTTTTCGGTCGGATATTCTTATCAATGCTTGTTGACACAGTTCTTACAGATCTTTATTGTGTTATATTCTGCTTTCAATATAAAGCTGAATCGAGAACTCTAGGAAAATTGAGTTTTTTCTCTCGAAAACCTGCTGTATAGCCTTACAAGGGACAAGGGCTATATTATGTGATGGTACAGTTTGATTTCTCTTTTTGCAATAAAAGTTTTTACTGTAGAGTTTTTTGGTACGCTATCTCAACATCTACGACTGCTAAGAAAATCTTTTTATGTCATCATCATCTAGATAATCTAATTCAGGTTAAAAGAAGTTAATGACAATCGACCCATAGTGCTCGTTATAGACAGTGATGGTCTGGATAATATCATTCTCAAAGAAATAATGTCCGATGACGCAGCCAACCCAAAATCCACACAAAACAGTGACTTTTTCAGTATGAATTGGCCACTCTTGAGTGTAAGTTGTCATGTAAATTGCCCGAAATTAGAAAATTTTCTTTGTTCACGAACATATTCATCCAGAAATAAGCCTTCATCAATAAGATGAAGATGATTTTACGATGCAAATTTGAGTCCGTGCTGGACATCTATTTCGATAAAATATTGTGATTTAGCGTCCATTTTGATGTAGCTTCAACAAGTTCGGAAGTTTTCTGTTAGTTGACCCTTTACTAAGCCCTTTACTGAAATTCTTTGCATTTATAATGGGTACCCAATTTGAGTATCAAAAATTGCTATGGAGTATCAGAAACTTGATTAAAATAGTAAAGGAGGTGATACTTACGGCATAAAATTTGTGAATTTTATCGGTGATTGGTCGGAGTGCGAAAATTTTGTTTTGTTTTACAGGCCGCATTTATCTTAGAAAAAATGGACACCATGCATACAGATTATGTGTCACTTTTATGAATGAGTGGCAATGACCTACAGTTTAAAGTCGACTGTGACTTCGAACGACATTGCTTTGAGAAACTTTTCATGTCAATTTTTTTTTCAGAACTTTTGATGGAAGACTGATGAAAGGCAGTCGTCGACGAAATAATTTCTTCAGTTTTACGATTTGTTTATAAGTCAACAGAACACCATCCAGTATATAGTCTTCGATTGCATTGCATCATGCCAATATAATTAAAAAAGAAAACGTCTTAAGGGTGTTGCCTAACACAATCAAATGCCCCAAATGCCCCTTTCCGAATGCAATGACTTTTTAAAAGTAACTTCTTTGTTCAATAAGCTTCACATGCAACAATTTTGCAGAAGAAAAACTTTTTTGAAAAACCTGCATTGATAGCCTTTTGTTCCTGCACACTTATCAGGTTCGAATGATTAACTTTAGTTGTTGCGGATGGAAATGGAAATTTTAATGTAAAATCCTTTATAATTCCTATATATCCAGTTACTGTTAGCGCAGAAAATCAACAAATTGGAATTATCCGTTACAATTTCTATTAATTTCCAACAGTAAATTTATCGATAACTTACATTTGTCGATGACTTGCATTTTCTTTGGAAAATTTGTTAATCATGGTATAATATAGAATCTAATAGAAAATAATTATCACAAAAGAATTATTTTAATTACACTGAATGAAACTTTCAATTTCATTTGAAAATAATGGATTTCATTACATTTTTTATTTAAATTTTTTACGGAATCTACACCTGGCGCGTATACTTAATATTCAATTAGACCTGTGTTGTCATATTAAAATTGTTACTCATACGTATTGTTCCCATACATACATAAAAACATAGAAAATCTCATGTACTTTTCAAAGTTTTGAGTTATTAATTCAATTTCGGTTTTATGGTAATGCGAGAGTGTTATCTTTAAATTTTATTCTGAACACAAAGGAAACATTATGTTTTGTTTTGTGCAAACACTTTTAAAATATTCTATTAAAGCAATGGGTGTGTGTGTGGGAAATTTTATAAAATACACATGCATTCTGTTAAATCCTTGGATGTGCAATACAGATTTTGTGTAGTGGGAGAGTGGCATTCATATTCTGTTTTCATACTCAAATCAAGGCGAGTGCCTCTAAAAATTTTGATAACCAAGTAATACAGTACCTCGATCTAAAATTTGGGAAATTGTGGAATGTTGAGGCAGTTCTGCCATCAGGTCTGTGAGACTGACATTACTGGTAGAACTGTTAGCAAGCATAACAGTGTATACGGGTGTTCCGGCCTCTTCTAAAAAATTCTTCTTCAAACTTCTTTAATTAAATCTCCTTGATTTTTTTATAATCCCTCAGAATATTCCAATTCTTTGGCTGTCGTATTGTTAACCTGATGGCATTACCTTTTATGCTACGGAATTGCCCATATGCATGTAAAAATGTTGTACACAAATATCCTATCATGCCGAGATTGTCTACATGCATGTTTTGGTTTACAAGTCTATGTGTTGCATGCCAGCATGTTTAGTTTGTGCAACAAAATAATGCACAGAAAAAGAATACACAAACAGTGGGTTAGAGGGGATGGAAGAAACAAAACAAAATCACTTGCATAAATTTGTTTCAACATGTAATTGTGCCTGCAAAATTCACATGAGTTTGCTGTGTGTGGTACATATTTTATACAATGTTGATGGAAACACAACAGCTCAACAACAGTGTCAACAAGTTGTTTAAAGGTTGGTTGAGATCTAAGGAAACAAATAGCGGAGCTAACTTTAGGTATTCAAAACTTCAAAATTTCGTCTCTTGGTGACACAAACATGGTGTTAAAGACTAACTTTCTTTGCATTGAATCGAGCAATATTTCTCTGAAGCTCTCAAAACTCGTGCTGTGTTTGGCAGATCATTTGCATCAGCACCAAGTTTGACTAAAATTTGGCTTTTAAGCTTTCTACATACAAAATACCTCTCTCAACGTCATTTCCTTGCCAACTATATACGATATTTTCATAAATTAGGCTTAAAATTTGCCAACAGCGTACTACAATGAACAGTTTGACTTTGTAACTGCATCAAGGCCATCCAAATACTTTGTACAAGATGCAGGTTCTAAGAGTTCGTTGAGATACTTTGTATATATTCTCTACACCTGATTTTATATTGAGGTTATCTGTGCTGTTGGTATTCTCTTCGATTTGCTTACAGGATTTGTAGAAAAATTCTGTTATTTCTGAGGCTTTATGTACATATGTATGTATGTGGCGTAATGAATATGATGTTTGTTGGTTTTATTAAAATTGGAGATTAAAATGCTACACCCTACACCCTCTAATAACAAAGACGGTTTCAAATTACTGAGCAAATTACTGAGCAATAAATCACACTTCTTTAAGGCGTACGAGTCAATTTGTAGCGGGGTATTTTAAAAAGCCCATATAAACACTGATTATTACTAATTTCTTTTACATTAAATCATAAGCCAATAGTGCCAGAACATACATAGTTGACATAGGCCTGCAGCTTATTATTGATTTCAACAGTCATAGGCCAGATTTCGCTGCATTTTGACAGCACAGAAAGGATGTTGCTTTTGTAAAAACAAATTCGGGACTGAGTATATTGTTACGAAAATGAAAAATCAAGATACATTTGTTTTGCTTTTACAATGCTTAACATTAAAATTATAAACAAAAGCCACAAAAACAAAACAATGCAGTAAAAAAACCTGTTTACAAATTATCGCTAGCATAAAAAATGGTAAACAAGTAAATAAGTAAACAAAAATACGACAACAAATACCACAAGAATAAATGCAAACAAAATACACAAACAACAATAATGAATGTAAACAACGATATTTACATTTATAGAAATTTCGAGAAGGCGAAGTCACGAACCTTCGCGAATGGATTAGTGAAGTTCAGTCAGTCTGGTGTAAAGACGCGGTGCGTTTGAAAAAGACTAATCGTGGTTTGAAGGTCTCCTTTACAAAGATCTGTCGAACAATTGACTAGAGTGTAGACAGAGGAATAACAAACAAAGCAAAAAAATAAAAATTAAACCCAAATTTATTTTTATTTTATTTGCAATCTACGAGCTCATATTTTAAACGTTTTTGAAAGGTGAAAACTTAACAATATGTATGTTCCTGTGACTTTAATGTAGATTAATTTGTGGAACTGAAATATTCTCACATGCCTTCTTGCAAATGTGCTGCACTGTGGGCAAACTACATACATAAATGTGTGTTTAGTTTTTAGCATAAATTAACTTTGTTATTTCACTTTAGTTTTCTTTTTCTTCCATTTTCTATTTTCTTTTTAGTTTGTTTTCCATACAAAATTTTCTAGTTTTGTCTTTACTGTTTAAAAAAAAACAACTCACAAGTGGTTCCTTTTGCTGCACACACATTTAAATTGTTCATGCTGCTGATATGGCAGTAACAACTGGTCTGGTGTGTGGAATCGTGTTTGAAATCTTCCTAGAACCAAAAATTTGACAAATAGAATATGTTTTGCACATGTTGTTGTTGTTGTTAGCATTTAGTTTTATAATAAAAAGGAAATTTTAAATTGAAAAAAAATAAAGATTTACGCAAGTATTGTTGTTAAATTTGTGATAAAATTCAAATTAAAGTTTTCCTTTTCCATTTTGTTATTGTTGTTGTCATGCGATGTTTTATTTTCTACAAGTCATGCCAACTGTTTTGAGAGCCTTTTCTTGCTTTCATTTTTAATTTGTAAAATTTATTGCCTGACAAAAAACAGATTTTCTTTGATATTTTGCAACACAGTGGGATACAATGCCTGGGGTTTATGTCCAGTTATTGCTATGTGGGTTCTTACCCTTGGCTCTCCTCCATACCATACTTATTTGCCTAGCACTTGTCACATGTCTTCTTTGCCTCTTTATGTGTGTCACATCTCTCTCTCTCTCTATATACTCGTATATTATAGATAGTGTGGGTGGCTCAAAGATGTATGGAATTCGTATTTGAAATTTTTTTGTTTGGTTGTTTGTAACATTTTGGGGAACCTTTTAGGCCCATAAATCAACTGTTATAATTAAGACATGATTACAAGAGAGAAATTTTACTCGTTTTGTTTAGGTTTGCTGCCCATAAAACAAAACAAGGAAAACTAAACTAAACTGTTAAAGAAAAATAGAAAATATTTTGCCAAGTTAAGGTCATTTGGTTTTTTCAAACCAAACCCACCCTGCCTGTTGTTGCTGGCTGGTTGATGTTTTGGTAAACATATCCATATAAACTTTGTAGTGGGCCTAGTGTCCCTGCTTTTAGTTCGTAACAGTTGGTATAGAGCCGTTAGAGATGATAAGACCAAGACACATAATTGGTCTAATCTTGTGATGTGACAGAAATATAAAAATTTAACAGGAGATCTTTATTAAATGATGTGAGTTTGTGCGTGTGGTTAAATATTTTGTACAGAATTGTTTGCAAACCAATTCCAAACAATTTTTCAATTTTATGGCAATTGGTAAGCAATGTAATCGGAATTACGGCAGATTAATTCAAATGCATAAAATATGAAAAGATAGCATGGAATGGTATAGATATTCTTAGGCAGCAGAATACATTCAATGTAAGTCGATGTCAAGGATTTATAAAGATTTTTACAATACCCATTTTCCTTCCAGGTCATGGCATAGTAGCACTTCATATATACTTAGGTGTTTCTACCAGAGATACATTACTGCCACACAGGTTCCAAGAATGTGTTCGAATAGGCGTCACAGAATTTAAATGTTGGTCTCGAAACAACTCCCATTCTGAGCAAGCGTACTCTGAGTATACAGTGCCTTGTCAGAAGACCGTTTACCAACCCCAAGTTGTTTCTGGATCGTTTGATACATGAATCAGATCTCCATTTGTTGTAATTTCACAACAAAAAGTTTATAATTGTCTCAAACCCTTATGGTTTGATTTCTCTCTGTAGTTTAGTAGGTAGTGTGTTGGCTTGTTAGATGTGAGTCCGTGGTTCGAACTTCAGCTTAGACATTACGAAAACGAAAATTAAAAATTTTTATTCAGAGACTTTCTCTCCGTAGTCGATTTTAAATTGTAGGGCTCACCACTTTTGGATAATATTATCACAACAACATGGATGGTGTGAAAAGCTAGATTGCAATCCTTACTAAAGAGTTGTAGTGGCCAATTAAGTACTTTGCCTTTCTTATCTTCTTTTTCGTTAAATAGACTTTTAAAAACGTCCACTTTTACTCTACAAAACGAAACTCTCCTCTTTGCAAGCTCGTCTGCTTGCTCAAAAGCCATCTGAATTCCTATAGTCTTTCTTGCAAACGATTATGCTGCTTCTAAATTACTGCATTCGTCTACTGGTTTCGTCCAGAAGACGCTGTTAGCCTATCGGCTTTTTAGGCCTCAAAGTTTTCTAATGAATTTTATGTTAGACTCCCATCAAACTGACAATAGTCTCCAAGGCTTTAGTCTCTATCGCCGAGCACGCTACCATATATGTAGCCTCTCCAAGTCTCTGTTAGATCAACACCAGTTATTCTCTGTATGTTATCCAGCACTAGTTGAACTGTTTTCAAATCTGTTCCATCTGCCCAGAGAATTGCTCCATAGGTCACCATTGCTCTGATCATCTTGATACATGTACATCCAATGTAAAATTCATGGATTTTATCCCAAGGATTTGCCTACAAGCCTGGTGCATACTATTATAGCATGTCTAGTCAATTTACTATCAAAGGTGACCATTCGGTGGGCTTACGAACAGAATAAGCACTGCACGACAATTTCCATAGAATTTATTAAAAACCGATGACCGCTGTGAAATAAAATTTATTTCAATTTTGAAAAAATAAAAACAAAGATGACAGATTATGAAACAAGATGACAGAAAGAGGACACAAATTTTATAGATGACAGCCAGTTAAAATAAATGATTGTCCTCCAAAAAAAGAGTACATATGGTTACGTTATCTAACCTTCTAATGATGATCTTTGTTGATGTTGTTATTCCTCTGTTTATACCCTTTGCATAAACATTAACAATCACTAAAGAATTATTCCACAGATCTTTGCAACACAGATCTTCAAACCACGATTACTTGCTTCAAAATCGCCGTGTCTTCACACAAGACTGACTGAACTTCACTAACTCACTCGCCTGCTTTGGCTTGCCTTTTATATGGCAGGGTAAACAGTCTGATGAATGTTCTTGAAGGCGCATGCTCGAAATCTCTATAAATCTAAATATCTTTGTTTCATTATTGTTGTTTGTGTATTTTGTTTACATTTATTCTTGTAGTGTTTCTTGTTGTATTTTTGTATATCTGTTTACCATTTTTTATGCTGGTATTTGTTGTTGTACATATTTCTTTGTTTATAATTTTAATGTTAAGCGATGTAAAAGTAAAACAACGGTATCTGGATTCTTCATGTTCTTAACAATATCATAATCATTTTGTTCGTGTACCAAAACACAATGAACGCAGCATATTGGTATTTATTTTGACTTCATAAACAAATTTCCTTTTAATGCGTGCAACTATTTTCAGGCTTTAATAACAAAAGTGATATCGGTAAAATTCTTTCTAAAAAGCAAAAAAGTAAAAACAATCGAGAAATGAAATGAAAATTAAAAACAATTTCTATCGAAACGACTGTGTACAGTTTATTCAACTTTGTTTTATGCTCACACAGAGCAAAGTTTGTGTTTATTTTGTTTTAAATTTGAAAAGTTATATTAGATGGACACCTAAACACCTCAACAGCTCAAAGTCAACAGGGTGTGGGCACATAACCATGGACACATGCAAATCATACGGAAGAATGAATTTTAAATTAATTTTCTTACCTACAACTAGAATTTCAAAGAAAAAGTATTTCCTATAAAAGAAAAAATTTTTATTGTCCTTAAAGTATCATAAGAGTACTGTGTTAAACAGGTTCTACACTGCAAAAATAAATTCTATTAAATGTTACTTGAAAAATAAGGCACCTTTTTATTATTTTGTGGAATCGTTTATCATTTCGTTTCTGAATTTCAGATTGTTGTATAGCTAGGAACTTAAATCTGAATTTTACTTAAGGTGAGTTAAACTTTCTTTTTCCCTCAGTGTATATAGAAATTCATATGTAAATACATATGCAACATATGAAAGTCTGTGTTATCTAAAGTGAAAGAGATATTCGCAAATAAGTATGTGCGAATGTGTTTGTGTTTGTGCATCTCCTGAATTCAAGAGAGGGTGCACTTGAGTTCACATAGAAAAACAATTTAAAAAGCGTAAATAGAGGGAGTGGAACAAAGCAAACAAAAAGAAAAAATATCAAATCGTTTGTATTTGAACATGCATTTCAAAATATGTGAATATATGTCTGTGTGTGTGTGTAGAAATTCTATTGAATTCTGTGAATGTTTATTCACAGAATTATATGTGTATGCACATATGTGTATGTGTGTGTATTTTTTATTTAAATTTTGTCAAATGCTGATTTTCCTTTTACGAAAACAGCCACACTCACTCTGTGTGTGTATATCGACAAGTGCATGTGATAGTGGCCATAAAAAAAGAAAAAAAAGGATATCCACAAATAGATAAATTGACAGGAAGAAATTGTATTTCTTGCCACTTTGTATTAAAGAGACAGAAGAAGAAATTAAACCGTCATTAATGTTAGACATTTACTTTCTGGTTTTATATCCTGATTCAGAAATCTGGGTTAATTAAGGATTTGAAAATAAATTTTGCTTTCCATTACAATATAAAGTGGACGGTTTATTGAAGAACTATTGAGGAGAATAGAAATATTTTTCGTAAATTTAAACACACAGCTATGTAGTGGTTTACGTTATATATAAGTCGTGATATATGTATACTATATACTCATGTTGTCATATAAAAAGAGATTTAACAGATTTCAACAGAATAGTTGCCAGGTGTCCGGATCAAATAGGTTCCTCGAATAAAGCATTGCATTCTTTAGCATGTATGAAGACCCCGTAGTCTAGTGGGTAGTGCGTTGGCTTATTAGACGGAAGTCCACAGTTCAAATCCCAGGCCAGATATCAAAACGAAAATATGAAAAAATACTATTCACAACTTTATGTAAACAACAACAATTGCTTTTTTTGTTATTCCTCTGTTTATACATTTGGATAAACAATAACAATTACTAGGCAATTATTCGACAGATCTTTGTAACGGAAAGCGTTGTTTACATTTATTATTGTAGTGTTGTTTGTGTATTTTGTTTACATTCATTCTTGTAGTGTTATTTGTGGATTTTTGTTTACTTGTTTACCATTTTTTATGCTGGTGTTTGTTGTTATTTTAAGCAGTACGATAATTTGTAAACGGGTTTGTTTACTGCATTGTTTTGTTTTTGTAGCTTTTGTGTTTAGTTTTAATATTAAGCGATATAAAAGCAAAACACCATTATCTAAATATTTAATTTTCGTAGCAGTATGTATTCCTTAGCATGTAATGTTGCATCCGTGGGCTAGCTTTTTCATTTTGCAAACGTTAAGTTTACAGGAGCGAAATGGTAATACTATGGAGTTATGAAGTAGTTATTGTACTCGATACCCTAACACGAGTAATACACAAGGAGAGCCAGGAGAATAAAATCATCGAATTTTTCGCATTAAGAAAATACCCTGACCTTCCCCCTAAGCAACAGGTTTTTACTTCCAAAGATAACGAACGAAGAGTCACAGCTCTAACTGCTTCACTGGCGAGACTTCCAGTTTAAAAACGACTCAGAACGACTCCAAACGACAGGTTTTTTGAGAACCAGAAATCTGCTGAGAGGAAGTCGCTGAAGAAATATTCTTTCATATTTGGTATGATGTCTGACCTGGGGTTTGAACTGTGAATCACGTCTAATAAGCCAGTAGACTACGACTGTTTGTATAGCTAATATTATTACAATTTAAAATGATTTTATTTACGAATTTGTACATGAATAATGTTCTCTGGAATATTTCCGTTATTCTGGTTATAAAACCCGTATAGAAACCTTGGCATGACTATAATTTCTGGGCATTCAAGCTGTTGTCGGGATTATTCTCATTGCAGTATAGTGAACAACACCGTGGTCTAATTCTAAATGCAGTTTCTGATAATGTGGCGAAGTCTATCTATTATTTTGCATTATGGATAGTAAATATCAAAGAGTAAATATCGCCATAAATGCTAAAAAAACCCCTTTTTTTGGTTAAGGTGTAGAATTAGAATCTGGACCATATTCATCTGTTTTACTTGTTGAACACACCTCGCATAGCGTTACTCGTATGGTGCCATGTATATGAAATTGAGGCTAAACAAATAGTGAATTTCATTTCAAAAGTAATGGAATCATTTAACAAAATAAATAAAACTGACCTCCTATCTCTTACACAACACATGTTACAACGTTACGCTGGATGGAAATGAAATTTTTTGTAAAATAAAATCAAAATAAGAAAAATAAAGAAATAAAATTAAATCCGAAAAACATTAAAAATTCTATTAAAAACTACTTCATACCAGAGCAGTGGATGTGATGTTTCTTTTATTTTGAGTTTTATCTTCTTCTGAGATTGTTGTTTGTCACACAAAAAATTGATGTTAAGCTACCAATTAAATTAACACTTGAACTCAATGTTTCTGATAAGACGCACACAGTGACAGACACATGAAGTGAAGAGAGGGAAGTACTTGTAACAATTTTTATAGCCAAACAAACATCCATTTAAGAAAAAAGGAAAAAAAGCAAAAGAAATTTGTTACCAAAGAAAGCAAAAACATATCATATAGCATACTTAGATGAATAGGAAAATCTTTGTTATACTTACACAAACATACATACATACATACTTACATACATGCAAACATTTGACAAATAAGCCAACGAGTAAGCAAAATATCAACTATTTGTGTGGAACGAGGCTTTAGGGTGTATTATGTTGAAGTTTGTTTTTGTAGAAGAAAACAAAAAAAAAAAAGCCATAAGAAGATAATATTTTGTAGACGATTAGACGAAGCGAAAACGGGTGAGAGAGACGGAGAGAGAGAGAGAAACTGGGTTAATGGTTTTATTTATATTTGTAAAATCACTTAAGCCATTATGCCTTTCCGTTAGCAAAGCTGCTTTTTTCACTTATAAAGCTTGCTTTCCCATCTCACATTTCCTTCCTTTCTAACATACATACACTATGTATGTACTCGTACATGTGCACGTGTGTGTGTGCGTGTGTGTTTGTGAGCTGCTGCTCATATATGATCTGTGTGAGTAGAAAAGTCTGTTTACAAATCGTTTTCAGCTCATTAGTATATTTTTCAGTCAACTGACAGTCACATCATGAAATAGAAAAGAACGACAACGACAGCCAAACAGCCAAACGTTAATGTGAACGCCAAAGTTCAGCATTCTTTTTTAGCCAAAAAAAAAAACAATCCCTTTTCGTTTAGATTCACAGCAGTTTTTCGGGGAACATAAAATTACTTGTGAGAAAATAAAATGTCAACTGATAAGAACAAATGTATGCGCGAATGTATACGAGTAATAATCAGAAACAAAAAAATAAAGAAAGAGTAAGAGTAAGAGAAAGAAAAAAAGATATTAAATTGTTCCGTGTTTAACCCAAATTTTGGTGGAATCATTCGTATGAGAAAGTACATGAGGGCAATTATGGTTTAAAGCCAAAATAGCTTATGCGTATAAGGAATATGCGCTGTGCTACTCTATTAAAAAAATAATAAAATTTCGTTTGTTTTTTTTTGTTTTAAAGAGGATTAAAAAAGTATAAACATAAAATGTAAAAAAAAGCGAATAAAAAACAATAACAAAATTCCTATTAATAATGGGTTGCAAAAAACGTATGTATATGCAGTCTTATTACGTAATGGTAATTAGGCTTTTACATCAGTCGCTACGAAATACATTAGAACTCGCATTGTAGAATATTTTAAATTTAGGGATACAACACGCTTTAATTCTTAGGTCTTATCAAAAAGTATGAAAATTTTTGGAACATGATTTTTTCCCTTTCCCCATTAACAACGACCATTATGGTCGTATGGTTAAGGTCAGGTATTACTATCACTTGAAAGGAGTAGAATTTCATGAGCAAACCCAATAAATTTTCACAGATAGCATAGTTTTTAGCCACCGCTGGATGACATCCGTAGAGGGCTAGAAGTTGCCGTAGTCTAGTAAGTAGTGCGTCGGTTTATTAAACGTGAGGCCAGAAATCTCCAACAAACCGAAATATGAAAGAATATTTCTTTGGCGACTTCATCTCAGCAGATTTCTGGCAAAAACTCTGAATGTGAAAAAAATTGACATGTAAAAGTTTCTCAAAAAATCTGTCATTCGGAATCGACTTTAAACTGTAGATCCCGCCACTCATTTATAAAATTAACATACACAAACATAAGTGGTTTGAGTAGCTAGGTCCTAATCCTGACTGAAGGGTTGTAATGACTAATTACGTATATATGTAAGATGCTACAATGCTAGTACAATGGGTCAATTCGACCTCCGGGTACTGTACTTGTCACAGTTGACAATTACACGTCCTCTAACCTAAGATGCTACAACGTGATGAATTTCGAATTTCAATTGCTTAACCTTTAATAAAATAGTTAAGAAATAGTGCTCGTAGAGATATTGAGTTGAACTGAAAACGTGAGGTATTCGAGCCTGCACATGTCGGGAAACACACACCACAACTGACTAAGAAGTTTTGATTTTCATGTGAGATCGTATATTACAAATAAAATAAAAATAAATCTGTGTTTAGTTTTAATTAAAATTCCTTATTATTCGTACGATTCTGTGTGCCACTGTTCACATCTTTATGTAAACAACAACAATTGCTTTGTTTGTTTATTCCTCTGTTTACACCCTTTGCGTAAACAATAACAATTACTAGATAATTGGTTGACAGAACTTTGTAACGAAAAACTTCAAACCACAATTACTCTCTTCAAACACTCCGCGTCTTCACACAAGACTGACTGAACTTTTACTAACTCAGTCGCCTGCTTTGTCTTGCCTTTTATATGGTAAAGTAAACAGTCTGATGAATATTCTTGATGGCAAACTTTCATGACTTTGCCTTTTCGAAATCTCTATAAAAGTAAACACATTTGTTCAAGTTTATTATTGTAGTGTTGTTGGTATATTTTAGTTTACTTGTTTACCATTTTTTTGATGCTGGTGTTTGTTGCTGTATTAAGCAGTACTATAATTTGTAAACAGGTTTGTTTACTCCATTGTTTAGTTTTTGTAGCTTTTGTTTATAATTTTAATGTTAGACAATGTAAAAGCAAAACACCAGTATCTAGATTTTTTTTCATTTTCGTAACAATCTGTTACATTGTGTACAAAACTCTTTTGATCATAAAATTAGGTGATATCAAAGGCAAAACCTGCTGAAAATCAATTGGCCATTACCACCAAGACTGAAGTCTAAGAGTAATGGACGTTTGAAGCCAACCCAAACATAACAAAAGTTCTATGATAATAACAACAAATATGTTTAGAAATAAAACGGATTTTGAATATAAATATGTTTGTTAAGAAAGTCACGTTTTTTATGCCCCAATAAGACAATACAAACTGCTAAACAGACTGACACTACATTACTATTGAAAGTAGCTCCGGGTATTAGTTAAACGCTGTAGATATAGAAATAAAATTCGTACATCATACTAACACCATTACAAATGATTACAATAATTATAATTTATACACAAATACATACAAATACACACATGAACACACATGTGTATGTATATTATAAGTAAGTATTAGTGTTAATATCATCATAAATAACATGAGGCTTTAACATGTATTTACAACAGCAAATGCGAGCATAAATAAAACAACAAGAAAAACCAAATAAATAAACATACAAACATACAAACAAATACGAAATAATTTAGAAAATCTGATTAAAAAGTATGCGATTACATAAAAATAATTAATGACTGGAATAACCTTTTTGCAATGAACTCTGGTAACCTCATACTTAAACTAACTTTGTTTGTACTTCTCATCCTCTGTTTAAGCCATACTTTAATATTTAAATTTATTGAAAATAATTTATTTATTTAAAACTTTTCATTTTCATGTTTATTTTTGTTTTTGTTTTTGTTTCTATTTTTATTTTCTCTTTTTCCAACTTACCAAGAACAAAAGCAACAACGTTAGAGAAGAAAAGTTTCGAGGTATAAATCTTTCGCCGATATTTTCTTTTCTTTTTTGTCTTTATATTCTTGGATACTTTTAAGTATTCTTATGCGAGAGTTTATTTTCCATTTTCTTTGAACTTTCTACTTAAAGTTTCGAAAACAATTCGAAATTTTTTCGTTTCCCTTTAATAGACTTTATTTCAGTGGGAACTTCTTTAAAATTGTTGCCATTTTTTATTGTGAAGCATTTTTTGTGCTTTTTTTCTTTACATTTCTTTAGCGGTTAACAATTCTCTTGTTTCCTGTAATAATTTACGTTGCAGTGCGTCACCGGAAAGTACCACCAGCATCAGTTGAAGAGAAACCAAACGACAACAAAATCCTTCAACGCAGTGTGTAGTTTTCAGCTGACAATTTTCTTTTCTCGCTTTTTTTTATTTTATTTTTCCAGTTGCCCACCAACCACACTTATGTTAAAGTTGATGAGAAAAATTTTTGGTTTTTTTGCATGTGTACGTTAGAGTACTTGTACATAATTGTCTAGGCTTTCATTCATACATACGAAACACGACACGTACAATTAATATTGTCAGCAGCGGGGTTAGCTGCAAGGTGTAGTAATATATCACAGTAGGTTATTATGGTCCATAACATTGCAAGATTTCTTGCAAATTGTAAAGCAACAGGAGATTGCTACTAAAGTAAAGACTTTTGTGGGAAAATATTTCATGGAATACAGTATTAAGGGCCACATTCTCGTAAATATAAGGTTTTCCAGTAACTATAGGAAAAGGATTGATACATTTTATACACGATTACATATAGGCAAAAAAATGCTGAAAATTAAGAAAATAAAGGAATAAGTATAATAAGAATAAAATGTATTTCAATTCTCAAAATACAACATCTTAATGTGGGTCACATTTACCAACACACAACATACTAAAGCGTCCACGATTTTCAGCAAATTTTTTAATTGATTTTCATCTTTAACAGTTTTTCGGCTAGTTTTACAATTTCAACAATGTAGAACTCTCCTGTGTCGTTAAGTAAACTTTGTCAAGTGATTTACAACAGGTTTTGGGTTTTACAGACACTGAAACCAGTTTTAGTTAGACAGTGCAAGACAGTGGGTCTTTGAGATGAAAAAGTACTCGATTAACAAATTTTAAACTTCGTTTCTTTATTTTTTGATAAAGTTTTCCCCGACATATTCAAAAACTTCAATGTCATCAGACTTCTCCAGCTAGGTTGTATGCAACTGCCATCAGTGCATTATTTTGCTAAAATGTAAAAAGTTATTTTCTTACTTAATTGGCTTTAACAATCTGTTTATCGGATTTCGAACTGCCTTAATACTTTCCTGCGTGTTCTTCTACTTCTTTCGCGTCTCTGCCACTTGGTCACACCAATCAATGATAGGGTTTCCTTGATTTGGCCGTTCCAACGTAGGAAATATCGTTCTCTACGCTGACTTCCGATAATTCTCGCTCTCATAGTAACATATTCTTCCGAACCAGTGCAGTGTTCTGCACAACGTCCATAGCATTGGGACTAGAGATATAGGCGTCGAACTTGATTGTTTTCTTCAAGTCAGCAAGCAAAAGTTCTCTATATAAACCGGGAAAAATTTTGAGCGCTAGCGTTTTTTTTTGTCGATGACTTACATTTATTGTCGATTGCTTTAATTTTTGGGTAATAACTTGCATTTTTTTTGGTCGATGATTTGCATTTTTCTTTGTCGATGATTTGCATTTTTTGGTCGATGACTTGCATTTTTATTGTCGATGACTTGCATTTTTTGGTCGATAACTTGCACTTTTTTAGTGGATGACTTGCACTTTTAGTAGTAGATTTGTTAGATGACTTGTATTTTTAGTGCCAATGACTAACAATTCTCCGGTCCTAAGTAATGCCCGATCGTAATAAAAACTGTTTTGGAATACTTGATGACAGGGCTATCCAGCACACTAGGTTTATTTCCACTACCATTCTATTATATTTTCGATTATGACCGATTTATAAAGAGCACTTTTTTTTCTTATATAAAACAAGTTAGCTTTGTCGGCTATATCTACTGTCCCAAAGGTTACCCAACCGTAGCGAAAACTGGATTCCTAGGTCCAATAGCTATCAAGCCAAGTGGACCCGATAACTGCACCTAAGTTACAAATATTAAAAATACTACATATACATTGAGTTTTGAATAAAAATCCTCCATTGTCCTTCTTGACTTCGTACTGAATATAACGAACACTTCATTTTACCAGGCCTGACAACTATTGGTTTCGTTAAATCGGCATACTACTGTACCTTTAGCCCAAATAAAAACATAAAAAAAGACAAAAAAATATCCCGCTTCGTTATGCATTATAATTTGCGAATTCACGTTAAAATTGATTTTAAAAAATCTGTCATTATCAAGTAAATCTCAATTTAAGGTGAAATCCATTCGCAACATAATATCAACAAATTCGTATTCGCATTACGATTTCGAAGAATTACCACAATTTGCTGCTCTACACTCCACAGTAATGATAAACCTGTGTTGCTGCTACTATTTTATCCTTCCAATATTCATATTTTTCTGTTTGCCGTTGACGGCAGGAGGCCTCGTTGTCGTGCCAGGAAAGGAAATACTGAATATTTTCCATGAGCAAATGTCGGAAACGCAATGAATTTATACGCACAGTGATACACACAGTAAATCCCAAAGTTAAAGCATGTTTAATGCGGTAAAAAAGAAGAGAATTTAGCATTTCCGTGGTTTTTCTACACACGATGATTTTATTTCAGGATTGCCTCTACTCTTTTCCAGAGTTATCTTCTCTGTAAATTTAAGTGTGTTTGTATGTGTGTGTGTATGTAGGTGTGGGTGTCTTTACATAATGTGAGTGCGTGTGAGTAAAGAAAAAAAGTGTAACATGTGGCTGTGTTTAACCAGTTAAATATGTTTGCATAACGGTATACACTGCGAGGAAAAGTTGTATAGTTTTTGGAACATTTTGTCTCGATTAACAAAAATTATAGATGTTAAGATGAAGATGATGGTAACAAATGAATATAATGAATGATTATTAAGATCAGAAAACTAAGTTAATAGTTGCTGCAGATGAACATATACGAAGCAAAGTTCAGACGACCTTTAGTGTGGTACACATAAAATACAATATCATGGCGAAAGGAATTTCTAACACAGTTCCACTGGTACTTAGAAGTACTGATCATGTAAGTGAGGCACAAATAATCCAGCATAATTTCTTTTAAAAATGCATTTGACACCATCGAGAGAGACACCTTTGGAGAGTTTTAGTACAGTAAGATGAGTCAACGAAACTAATCTCTCTGACTTAGAAGAAACGTTTCGAATTTCGGTGAACTAAATCTAAGAAAAATGAATTCGTCTTTTCGGCTTTAAGGTTGCATTTATTCCCATTAACCTTTAACGTATTGCCATGGTAGGTGAGGTCTGTATGGTTGCTTAAGCTGGGGATATATCAGTCAAATAATGAGCCGGTATTAGGAAAGAAACTGGAAGAGGACCTCTTCCGCCATGTAGTAAAGACTATTAAGTTGTCAAATTTAATTTCGAATATCAGATTATTGACTGGAAAAAGAAATAAAGAAGCTTAAGTTGAATAGGTTCGATCACATTTTATGAAGGCAATAAACCGATATCAGCTCATATGCCATCCAAACGGCATACTACTGTATATACATAGATCAGCTAAAATATAACTCAATAGTCTAGATAAATTACGTAGAATGTACCTGTTGGTAACCAATACTCAGTATAGAAAACTTAAACACAATAAAATATATAAAATCCGGGCAAAGAGAAAAAATGAACTAGGAAAAGTTCATATCAGAGTTTGCAGTTTTAGAAATTCAGAGCCTTCAATCCTCTCCCACTACGAACACCTTTGACTAGCATCTATTCCCAAACCTCGGCCACAACAAAAACAAACAGAAATAATCTTTTGCTTATCAAGCAGCTATTTATACAGCTTTGTGGACAACGATTAAAGCAAACATTTTCAAGTGAACGTTAACGTCTGTCAATACATTCTTTATTATTCTACAAAGTTCTGCCTAATACAATAACAGGTTAGATGACATTGCTTATGCAGACGATGTCAGTCAACTATCTCAATACAGTTCAATCATGAACTTAAGGCAGGCCTTTAAGTCAATATCAGTACAACATATAGTTACGTGGCCAAAAGCAGATTGCATGTAAATAAGCCAACAAGACATATAGACAAAAACAAAATATACATATCGTATGGTTAATTGAATTATACCAAAGAATATGGATATAAAGAATGCGCATCATGTAGAAGTAAAATTTCTTATGGCGGGATGTACCAGTAACACCCGCTCTCACCAAAATCTCTTTTAAAAATCATTTCTTGATGAGGGAGGGAAGACAGGAGAAAAATAAACACAAACAAAGAGCGTAACAATGTGTTGCTCTCATCGTACGTATGTATATGAGTATGTACGATTATATATGTATGATCGTTGTTATTGTTTGACCAAAGACTATAAATATGTAAAGATGTTGCACACAGTGTATTTAAAATTGACAAAATTTTGTGCTTCTTTCTTATGAAAGCTGAATCGTCGTTCTCACTCTCATGTTAACTGAGAGAAAGAAAACAAAAAAGACTCAGTACACTTATTGTACTCAGAGAACTTATTATACTTAGAGAAAACGTATTGTTATTTTCTCTAAGCAATTTATTCTCATATGCGTGTATACGTGTGTGCATGTATGTATACATACATTGCCAAATAAAATAATAAACAAACTGAAAGATTTTTTGTTTTCACAAAATGTATGTGCAAATAGCCTGTGGAAAACAAATATTACCGTTTATTTTATTGTAGGGTAAGAATATGTGTTTTATTGTTGTAGAAATGAAATTATATCGATTCGCACCGAATTATATATTACTATTCAATTATGTATGTATGTATTTACCATATGTGTCTATTTTTGTATAGAATGAAGTTGTAATAAAACGAATGCTTTTTTTGTTTAGTATTTATTAAATTTATTTATCATTTTAATGGTTCAAAATTTTAACTTTTTCCATACTGGATAATTTGAATTTGTATGTTTCCCATGTGAAATGCTTCCGTAGTAAAACAACAATTAGTAAATTAAGCATCTCCATTCTGTGTTTATAACATTCGTTATTTTCATCAAACCAAAAGGAATAGATTGTATTTTTTGTGCAACTTACGCATTGGCCAACTACAAATGTTTTTATGTTTTTTATAGATTTATTTTCTAAAAAATTTTTTTCGAAGACTTGTATGAATTTTGCAAACTTCAAAAAATAAATCAGATGGAGCGATGGATTTGCATGAACGAACATTTCTGAAGGATATGACAAAATTTGCGCTGGTTTTATTATATCCACACGACATTTAACGCATGATATTCGTTGAGCTATGTAACCAACAAAATATCGACTTGATGTTAATTCAATTGGCACATTGTTGGACGTAAAACAATCGGTGCCTTCATTAAAATATTCTTTATTTTCATCGTATACATTTATCTGCGACATTTATATCAGGGGTATGGGTACTTTCTGATATATTTCCAGTCCTATCAATATCTTCTAAAAATATGATTTTAATTATATATTATATTTATTAAACGTTTTGTTTGAGCATGCACTACAATTTTTAAATTCACACTTTTTATAAAACAATTTTTCAGTTTTTCAGTTTCAAATGTCCACACAAAATGTGGATTTTTTATTTCGGTGCGAATCGATATAGTTTCATTTCTACAACAATAAAACACATATTCTTACCCTACAATAAAACAAACGGTAATATTTCTTTTCCACAAGCTATTTGCACATACATTTTGTGAAAACAAGACATCTTTCAGTTTGTTTATTATTTTATTTGGCAATGTACAAACACACACGTATACACGCATATGAGAATAACTTAGAGAAGAGAACAATACGTTCTCTGAGTATAATAAGTTCTCTGAGTACAATAAGTGGCAGTAGCCGTACTGCCATCGACAAATTTGGCACTGGCAGTACAATGTATGGCAGTGCAACATCTTCATATATTTATAGTCTTTGATCTCATCGCGATGAGAGCAAAGAATGAGAGCGACGCATTGTTACGCTCTTCGTTTCTGTTTACTTCCCTCCTATCTTTCCCCCCGCGTCATGAAATATTTTTGAAAAATATTCCAAAATATGTTAAGATGCACATTCTTTATACTTTATTTTCTTTGATTATACAAACAAATGCGTTGTAAATTCTTATATAAAAAATAAAAGCAGATCCATAATCGAACAATAACAATTTATAGGAAGGCTGTGAAATCACTAGATAGTAAAATAAGGGTATAAATATAGAGGGAACGACGCTGGCAGTATGTAGTGTGTTGTCAGCCAGTGATGAGATTTGAGTTTGCGATTAAAAACCGAGGATTGCATTAAAGTAACTGTTAATCACAGTGGTATTGTACATGGAAAGTTTGTTCTTTGTTGATAAGTATTTAAATTAATAATGCATATCGATGGAAATCCATTGAACTTCAAGGTACGACTTGATAATACAAGTGAATTAATGAGTGGAAGTTTACTGAAGAACTGGAGAGTAAATGCACTTTGTCATTAACTTTAAAGAATTTGAAACCAGTGTAGTCTAGCAGATAGTGTGTTAGCGTGCTAGACCTACATATGTCCGTCGTGCAAACCCCAGCCCAGATACTTTGTATAAAACGAAAACCAAAAACAGTTTTCTTCGACGACTTCCTCTCAGCAGTCTTCTGGAAAAAACTGCTGAGAAAATATAAAATTGCCATGAAATGCTTCTCAAAAATCTGTTATCCTGAGTCGATTTTAAACTGTATAAAATTAAGACACACAGTCTAGACGGTGTAAGAAGCTAGGTCATAATCCGGTCTGAAGAGTTGTAATGACTCATTTAGTAAGAATTGAAGAACTTACAGATCATTGAGGAAAATTGTCAGCTTTTGGGCCTTTGATTTCACAATTGTGTTTCCAAATAATTGCTTACAGTGTAGCTACTCACTAAAAACCTTGAATTAGAAATTCTTAACAAACTTTTGATTGTAACCTAAAACACCACGAAAAAAAATTTGTTTTTTTGGCATATGCGTGTAAATAAAACCATATATCGTTAGAATGACATTTTTTTTACTTTGTTTCCTGTTTTTTTTTTTTGTTGCTGTGACAGTAACCAAATATGGGTAACGATGTATAAATTAATTGAAATTTATGACATTAAATTCGGTACGACTGCATGAATGAATGAACAAATTTTGCCAAATAACTTTCACTTTTTAAAAATAAAAGAAAATTTAATTTAAACACAACAACAAAATTTTGAAATTCTTTTGCCCATTTTTTTGTTAATAAATTTAATCAAAAAGTTGCCAGCGAACAACACACCAATAGATAGTGTTGGTTACAATCTGGAAAATTATTAAAAAAAAATATGACGATGGCTTTATTTAATTTGAACACAGGCAACAAAATAGATACGAAAATAAATGAAAAATTGCTATTTTGCTTGCAGGCCTTAGACAATTTAATAAAAAATTTGGAAAAAAATGAAATAAAATAATGCCCTGAAACCAAATTTTAAATGCTTGACTGTATCAGGCGGTATTGTGCTAGACTTTGGTCAATAATATGCCACCAATTTCCCCCAATTTTTTTTTGGCGGATTTTTTATTTTTTCTAATAAAAAATGGATTTCCAATAATAATGTTTTTTTCTCTCGAATTTAGTGAATAGCAATCCACGTATTAAGTCAGGCATGTGTTAAAAGTGTTTGTGTGTGCAAGTGCGAGAATGAATTTTTGTTTTTTGGCAAAATCATTGTATATTTATGACCTATTCAAGCGTTAAATCAAACTGTCAATTTTGGCCTATTTTTGGGACTTTTTTTCAATTCTTTGTCTACCAATAAACTTTTAACATTTATTATGTATTTTTTTTCTTTCTTTGGCCACATAAGACACACTAATCCCAGACAGCAAAATCTCTACTTTGAATAGAAATCTCTGGAGTCCATTATATAATTCAGCCGAAGGCCACCATTAAAAGGCTTCACTGTCGTAGGATTATATTCCCATTTTTTATGCACATGTGTTCATAAAAATAAAACAACAACAATAACAATATAAACAATTTTTATTTGCAACAAAATTTCTATTAAAAACACAATGATGGCACATTTTCTTCAAAAAAAAAATAAACTTTTGTTTTGTTTTCTGTTGCATTTTTATTTTAATTTTTACGCTCAACATTACTTTTCATTTAAAACGGGTGAGCACATTTTTCTTTTGTTAACATTTTTTATTTTGTTTTCTGTGCCAGCATTATCACGTTCCAACCATTACATATACGGCCATAAATTTTTGGTTTTAATTGCTTTTATGGTGGTACTACATTCACAGCCATAGCTATCGTTTAAATTAAAGCATTTGTCGATATCTCTCTAACCCATGTCATACGGTACCATTGTGCTATTATTGGTTCAATTAATATTTTTTTTCTTTAGTTGTCCAAAAAAAAAATAAATTTTTATTCTAAAAATACATGGAATTTTAAATTGGGTTTGAAAAACTAACACGAGGATTTGGTGGCAAATTAAATTCCCTGTAAGATTTTAAAATTAATTGAGAAAGACCAAAACATTTTATTAAACGTCCACATTATATTGAATCGTGAACTACAGCCAAAAAGTGGCTTTTGAGCACATTATATTGAATCGTGAACTACAGCCAAAAAGTGGCTTTTGAGCAAAGAAGGTATTTATTGATCACATCCCTAGCTTGAAGGTAATATTGTTACGAAAATGTAAAAATCTAGTTACTGGTGTTCAGCTTTTACATCTTTTAACATTAAAATTATAAACAAAACTTACAAAAACAAAACAATGTAGTAAACAAACCTGTTTACAAATTATCGTACTGCTTAATATAACAACAAACACCAGCATAAAAAAATTATAAAAAAGTAAACAAAATTGCAACAACCAACACTACAAGAATGAATGTAAACAAATTTCCCAAACAACAATAATGAAACAAAGATGCTTATATTTATAGAGATCTCGAGAAGACGAAGCCACAAACATTCGCCTTCAACAACATTCATCAGTCTTTTTACCCGGACATATAAAAGGCAAAGCAAAGCAGGCAACTGAAAGAGTAAAAGTTCAGTCAGTCTGGTTTGAAGATCCGGTGTGTTTGAAGAGAGTAATCGTGGTCTGACGATCTCCGTTTCAAAGATCTGTCGAACAATTGTCTAGTAATTGATATAGTTTATGCAAAAGACTGCAAAGAAGAATATCAAACAAAGCAATTGTTGTTGTTTACATCAAGTTGTGAACAGTGTCAAACAGAATTGTGCGACTAATAAAGAATTTTAATAAAAACAAAACACAAATTTATTTTCATTTTATTTGCAATCTACGAGCTCATACTTTAAACGTTTTTAAAAGGTAAAAACATAACAATATTTATACAGTCGTCTGAATTTTTTCTCGTTCTTATTTTCAGTATTTGTAGACTTAAATTATGAATTCGAACCTTTATTAAAGCAAAGAGTTTAATACTCGTTCATTACATTTTAATTTAGTACTTATATACTTATACACTGGGTGTTGGTACATCGCCGTAGTATTTCATGACTCATTACTTGATATGGATTCCGCTAACGATTTCCAACGTATATCTGGGAAGTCGCCGTAGTCTAGTACTTATTATTGGACGTAAGACCACAGTTCAAACCCCAGGTAGGATATTAAAACGAAATTTGAAGAAGTATTTCTTCGGCGACTTCCTCTCAGCACATTTCTGGCAAAAACTCTGAGAGCCATGAAAAGTTTCTCAAAAATTTGATGTTCGGAATCGATTTTACACTGTAGGTCCCGCCACTCATGTGTGAAATTAACGCACACAACATAAGTGGTGTGAAAAGCTAGGTCGTAATCCTGACTGAAGTATTGTAATGACCAATTTGGTATGTATCTCTGTCTGGGAACAAGCAAAATTGAGCACATTAAAGAATATTGGCGTCTGCAAACGCAATCGGTTTAACAACAGGGCCTTAGACATTCTGTCTATTTATCTTAACCTAACCTATAATTCTTATTATAGGGTGTTCAACAAAAACATTCTGTTGCACTGTAAATTTCTCTGCAATAATTTTCAATCTACTTTTGTTTTTTTTGGTACTTATTTTATGAAAATAAAACATTTTATACTGCCAGGCAAGGTTTGTTGCATAGAATCGCTTGTAGTTTAAAGCACTGGCAAAATTATTATGCCACTAATGTTAAATGCCCTATTTAAGGGTGTCGCTTTAAACCTGAAAAAACAAACAAACAAAAAATAATTTATTTTTCAGAAATGCCTGCAAATTACGGGCAGCCCTTAGCAACTATAGCTCGAGGAATGAGTTTAAATTATAGCCCAGAGCCAAGAGTATTTTGCGTGGCGGTTTTAAGAATTGTTTCGTTTTGTAATGTTTGCTTCTCTTTTCTTGTCTTTTCGTTTCTGTATTGAAGTTCAAAGCATTTCTTGCCGTTGTTAGTAATGCTGGCAGCTTATTTTGCTTTACTGTAGTGGTTTCTAAATGTTTTCTTCTCCTTCTTCTGGTTGTTGTTGCTGCTAGTGCTGGTGCTGTTGGTTCTAGAATTTGTACATTTTTATTGCATTGTGTTCATCTTAATTATGTGCTCCGCTAATTAAATTTTTCTTAATAAAATCAAAGAAAAAAAGAACAGAAGAAGACAAAATTTTGTGGATACGTTTCGTTTTTTTTTATTTACTTCTCTTTCGTTGTGAGTTTTCTCTTTTTTATTGTAATTCGTTACAATTTTTCCCTTCTAATTTTTTATCTCATTTACTTGGGCTCCTAGAAGTATTTTATTTTGTTTCATTTACTGGTACTGTTGGCGTGCGATACATTCCCCGTGCCTGGGAAGTAGGAGTAGCATTCGAAATGTGAAATAATTTTTTTAATGATTAATTAGCCAGCGGAGAGATTTATTTGATTTTAAGTGTGTTACAAGGTGTTTATTTTTATTGGAGCATTTCGTTACGAAATTTCGTAGACACAAATAAAAAAGATTTACAACGTAAACGCTTTACTGCTGCAAAAATTACGTTGAAATTGAAATTGCGTTTGAAGTTATGCTTACTTGAGATTGTAAGATATTCTGTGTGTTCACAAAGGCATGTAAAAGTGCAAATAAATCTTTTGATTGCTCTGCTCGTTAAATATTTTTACAATTTAATGGAAAACAATTAATGAACTTGCAAAAGGTAAATTACGTTAAATAATTAACTGTACGCACACCTGCAGTGAATAAATAAAAATAAAATTTTAATGAAATTAAAATTCTTTTCTTTGTATTCAAATTATCGAATAATTGACTTCAAATTTATTCTCCGAAAATTTTTTATGTCAACGACAGTCAATGTAGGCCATTGAATACCCTGCCTTGTAGAAGGCATTTCCAAATTTAGAAAACTTGACAAAAAAAAAAAAAATAAAATCAAACAAATTAAGAAATATTTTCATTCTTTTTCTCAACATAATCATCCTTTAAGCTGTATTCACTTCTTCCAGCAGGTAGTAAAAAAAGTCTAACTTTTTAAAGAGGTCATCAACTATGTACATACTACTACATCTTGATTGTCGTCAAACTTTTTACCATTCAGTTTTTTTGAGATTGAAAATAGAAATAAATTCAAGGCAGCAAAATCTATTCAAAAATGTGCGGTTTGATGTTATTTAATTCTCTAATTTTATTCATCGCAATGGTAGATACATATGTAACTTTGTACATTTTCAAGAAAATTAGGTAGGTTTTGATGTAACATTAACTATGAACGCCAGACAAAGATATAATGGAACACAGTGCTCTTTAGTTTGATCAATCCTGCACCCTTTTTTTAAAGCATTGTTCTAAAGGTCGAATTTGCGCAGTATAGAACAGATAATCACTTGTTATAATTACACACAGTAAGTTGTCCAACACTTTGATCCACCTCGTTTACTAGCAATCAATCATATGCTTATACTGCACGATTATCAGTACAATACTTACCGAAGATGTTACCCAGTAAACCACAATCGTCTATGGATACCATCATCTCCTTTAAATGTTATTTCAATGAAAAAAGGCGATTCGATATTCACATAGCAACTTCTCTGCTTTCGAAATGTCTTACTTATCATCATCCCGACTAAGGATGACAACATAGCTTCTCACACCACCCATATTGAGAGTATTATTTTTAGTTAGTGGCCTTAACTACAGTTTAACCTTCGCTTTACCAAAGATTTTTATATACATCGTTTACCAATACCCACCCGGGTGGTATAGCATTTTTAGCTTATGTTTACAGGCGATGAACGAGTATTTGTTACATATATTTATGTTTTTTAGCGTAGTGACATGCATTATGAAATTAACTTTTTATTTTCTCAGTATATATAAACAGATTTTAATATTTATCTAAAACAATTCAATTACATGCAAGAAGCCCATTTGTGCAGCACACAGCGTCTGTCAAACTAAATGTGACAAATGTCACCAAGCTGAATTTTCATAGTAATATAAAAAAGCAAAAAAAAAACGTTTTTTCATAAACTGTAATTAAAATATGTAAATAAAAATGTAAAAAATTGAATATATGTATATAAAAAAAAAAATTGAATATATTGAATATAGTTAAAATAGTATAATTGTACCCACCAGGGTGGGTGTTGGTAAACCTTGAAGAAAATTTGGAAAAAGTTAAAAAAATGTACTAAAATATTCAAAGTGTTTTAATATTTTTTCAAAATTCTAAAGAACATGAAAATTTGTTAAGTGAGTCTAAATTTCATTTAAATCGATGCAAAATTTAAGAAGTTATTATAGAAAGAAAAACGAATTGGTCACCCGGGTGGGTATTGGCAAAGCGAAGGTTAATGTCGTCACCGAACGACAGATTTTTAAGAAACTTTTCATAGCAATTTTATTTTATCCTCACAGTTTTTGGTAGATGACTGCCCAAGAAATAGTTTTTCATTCGAATCTTATTCATATCGCTTGATCGTGGGCTTAGTCAGAACAGTACAATTTTACAAAATGCTTGCTGGAGTATCATTCTTCTCCAGGCGTTGTCTCCACTCTCTCCATCTCATTGAGAAGAAGTAACCTATTAAGGTGTTGGTGGACGTAAACTCGTAGGTAGTTGTGTACTGATAGATAACCTACTGTCTTACCAATGTTAACTAACCTTTGGATGGTCAGTGACGTTTTTTCATAATATCATTTGGATCTGTTGCGTGAAAGCAGCGTTTTTTGAGTGCTAAGATAGCACTTTTAAATAGTTTATGGTAATTCAAGCAGTTCTAAATGCGATTGTTGTCTACTCTTTTGATTGACAAATTATGTAGCAATAATGCGAATCTAATTGAGTCCCAGTTAGGCCACTGTAGTTTTTGGCTTATACGCATTTTCCTGTGCCTTAAGAAATACCCACAAGAAAAAGTCTAAAAGTGTCAAATCGCACGATCACGATGGCCAATTCACATCACCTTTACGTGAGATGACCATGCCTTCAAATGGCTCTTGCAGAATATCTAATTTGCCACATAGCATCATTCTATTGAAAGAACAAGACGTTGGTGTCTAGAACATTCAATACAGGCCAAAAGAAATTGGTAATAATCGATCTATAGTGCTCGACGTTAATAGTGAAGACTTCGCTAACAGCGTTCGCAAATAAATACGGATTGATAACGTTTCTAGACTAAAATTCCCATTAAACAGAGACTTTTTCGAAATGCATTGTACGCTCTTGGATCAATTCTGTATTGTTGTCGTCCCAGTTTCAACAATTTTGTCAGTAAAAGTTCAGTCAGTCTTGTTTGATAACGCGGTGTGTTTGAAGAGAGCGATCGTGGTTTGAAGATCTCCGTTACAAAGATCTGTCGAACAACTATCTTGTAATTGTTATTGTTTATACATAGGGTGTAAACAGAGAAATAACAAACAAAGAAATTGTTGTTGTTTACCTTAAGTTGTGAACAGTGGCACACAGAATTGTGCGAATAATAAAGAATTTGAATTAAAACTAAACATAGATTTATTTTTATTTTATTTGCAATCAAGAGCTTATATTTTAAACGTTTTTTTAAAGTAAAAAACGTACCCATTCTGCCAGAAGTGTTCCTCATCGCTGGATATACTCTTTAGATAAAAATTAGGGTCAGTTGGCAAATGTTTTAGAGCCCATTCAGCGAGTATACGTCGTTGTTTACGGTCGTTCAAGGAGATTTGACAAAACTGTGGAAATTAATGACAACTGATGTGTAGTTGTTGAAACTATGATGGCCCTTATTTTTTTTTTTTTTTTTTTTTTTTTTTTTTCGAACGTCCCCGGCCTCACACTAACCCACCCTCACCCGACCGCGGAGGGCTCGTCCCCATTACGTAGGGACACGTACACACTACAGTCCGGACTATAGCGGGTTAGGGAAAAGTAAAGGCAACGACAACATAAATCAGCTACAGAACTTAATCACAAGCTGAATAAAGCAACAATAAACCATAACTACCTAAGACAAGAACGAGAATATATTTTTATATAATAATTTACAAATTAATGGCAGCATATAAGCTACGTTTAATATTATAAACAGTACAATTAAAATCAATAAAATCATAATACATGTTAAAATCATTACATAATCTACGAAAAGGAAAATTACAACCATAGTTTGTTCTATAAAAATCTAGGGAAAAAGGACGATAGTGCCGTGAACTTATCAACTGTATAGTTCGGTAGTCTCTATTGGAAGACCCTATTTAATTAAAAAAAAAAAGAAAACTGAAATAAGATTTTTCACGTTTCATTCACAGTTAATAACATTTGGTTTTGGGGGCTTAAACATTGCATGTTGCTGCGTATACGTTACTCGTTTAAGCCGCATTTTGAAGTCATTAATGAAATCTCCACCACATATCATCTGACACGTTTCTATTAAAGGTTGATTTAATCCTGAAGGCTACAGGCATGTAAAAAAAAAAGACGAAGAAATACGATATTCTTCTAAAATACAACAACAAAAGTGTATTGATTATCTCAAACCTATAAACACACGTAAATTGTATGTTTGAAAATACATAACGAGCATGTAGAATATATGGTACATATGTACATACGTACATATGTGCATATATGTTAAGTATATAAATAGCATTTACATATGTAAAGTATCTAAGCGTTTGGCATATTATTGGGTTTGTATATGCGTTGGAGAGTAGAAAGAAATACAAGTTTATCTCACCATATCCTACTGAATTTCTGAATTTAACACATGAATTTAAGCGTATGCGTGTGTCTTACTTATATTGCCATGGTCATATGCAGATCTAAAGGTTTTTCATGTTCTTTCCGAATTTCTTAGAAAGAAAATATGAAAAAAAGAAAAAGAATTCTCTCTACAAAAACATAATTTATTGCTTGAAAATGTTGTTGTCAGTTGCCTTTATGGGCTTCTTAAATTTCCGAACTTTTTGTGGATTTCTTGTTTTTTTTGGTAAAACGAAGCATTTTCTTTAGCAATAATTTCATTTCCCATTTTAACATTTTATTTCTATTAAAGTTGTATTAAATTTCAATAGAATTTTGCTGTTGTTGTTGTTGTTTTTTATTTTGTCGGTTTCAGCAGAAATATTCCATAAAATTGTTTTCCCCTCTCCGTTGTTGTATTCTTATTGTATTTTCCTAGAGTATGTAACCCTTTTATCTTTTATAAAATGGTTGTAAAAATATTCCCTTTTTGTGCTTCTCCAGTTGCTTCTCTGCTGTTGTTATTGTGTGGAGTAAATATTTCGTCTTCTTTGTTGGGAACTCTTGTCTTTTTTTTTTTTTTTTTTTTGAAAAATATTTTGTTGGAGAAAAATTTTTTTTAAATTGTTTTTAAGTTCTCCTCGTTTTTATTAAAAAAACATAGTATTTTTATTGTTGTTTTTGTTGTTTTGTTGCTGGGCGAAATTTTCTAAATAGTTTTTCCTGAAACAGAACAGAAGTGAATGAACATGTACCACCAACCCCTTAAAAAACAAAAAAACCAACAAACAAATACGGAAAAAAGAAATCCAGAAATTTATGGAAAATATTTTTTAATTTAATAAATCAAGAAAATATTTGTGAAAAGTTTTCAGAAATTGCTGCAGTATGTGGAGATTTGACAATAATTTTATTCTTTAATGTTTTAACTTTCACATAAAAATCGTATGAATTGAAATTCACAAAAATATTAGATTCTGTCTCCAATGAATCTTTGAAATTTATTCTCATTCCCAATGGTATTCCCATAGAAAATTATATGGGTGGATAGTCCTACATTATGCAATTGAATATATTGTTAAGTTTTTATCTTTTAAAAAGGTTTAAAATATGAGCTCTTAGATAGCAAATAAAATAAAAATAAATTTGTCTTTAGTTTTAATTAAAATTCTTTATTTATCACAACTTGATGTAAACGACAACAATTGCTCTTCTTTGTTATTTCTCTGCTTACACCCTTCGCATAACCAATAACAATCACTAAAGAATTATGCGACAGATCTTTGTAACGGAGATCTTCAAATCACATTTACTCTCTTCAAACGCACCGCACAGTCTTCACACAAGACTGACTGAACTTTTACTAATTAAGCAAAAGCAGGCAACGTAAACAGTCTGATAAATGTTCTTGAAGATGTGGCTTCGTCTTCTCGAGATCTCTATAAATGTAAACATCGTTGTTTCATTATTGTTGTTTGTGTATTTGGATTACATTTATTCTTGTGGTGTTTGTTGTCATATTTTTGTTTACTTGTTCATCATTTTTTGTATGCTAGTGTTTGTTGTTATATTACACAGTGCGATAAACAAGTTCATTGTTTTTGTTTTTATAGCTTTTGGTTATAATATTAATGTTAAACGATGTAAAAGCAAAACACCAATATCTAGATTTTTCCATTTTCGTAACAATATTCCTTTGAGAGCTCTAAATCCATATTAAATCGCTGCATATGGCAAAGGATAAATCAGTAGTGGACTTCATGGTTGTTCATGTTGGTTCAAAACTTTGTTGTGCTGTTAACTAGACAGTAATGAAAGACTCTCTCAGTACTGTAATTAGGGAGCGAGAAAACCAGAAGACTACGCCAGATCAAACGTTTATTAGAGTATTTCTCCAATGTATAACGATTGTACGGAAGGTAAACATTGATATTATCTTAAGTTTCTAATGAAGAAACAACTACCTGGATGTCATCTAGTGTCCAGGTTATAAGTTATGTCTGCTGGATTAAATAAATTGTAGAGACTCTGCCTAAAGGAAAATTAAGCAACAGGGCACATTTTTATAGAACCATATGGCATGTTTTCAAACGCTAGCAATTATACCACATGTATAGCAAAGCTGTTACTGGACTTCATTCGAAAATTTGCTATTTAAGCAATGCTTTTGGATTGCCCGTTTCTATTCGGGAAACTCTTGACTGCCAAACGATACATTTTTTGAGAAACTTTTAATTGTAATTTTATTTTACTCTCAGAGTTTTTGCCAGAAATCTGCTGAAAGGAAGTCACCGAAGAAATATTTTTTTCATATTTTTTTGATGTCTGACCTGGGGTTTGAACGGTGGACTTAGGTCTAATAAGCCAATTATAGGTAGTGTATAAGTGCTCGCCAAGGGTAATTCCGCCTAGTGTCTCAATTATAGTTTGTTGATATAATTTGTTACTCTTTTTGATCCATCCAGCCATAGAAAAAAAATTATAAAAAACCTGACATTACAATAACAATTCAACAGTATGTTCTAGAAGTTGCCAAATCAAAAATAAATGAAGAATAAATAGAGCGAAAGGTAAAGTTGTCAGTCAGTGGTTGTAAAAAAATATGACAAATAAAAGCATATGTATTTTACACTGTGAAGTAATAAAAAAATTTCGTAGAAAATTAAAAACCTCCACACATTTACTACGAAAGACAATTTTTAAATATCTATTCAATCTTACACGGAGGCAACTTTCGATTCCAAAATAATTCTTAAATTCATCACTTTATACCCACTATTTGAATGCTTTCCAGTTCAGGAAACTATTCCCATGTAAATCATTTTTTAAATTTTCTTTTTTTTCCATCTCCGTAGCCATAAATCATTTAATGTTTGGTTTACTTCCTTAATATCCTTATCATCCCATTTCATATCCCTCATATCACTCTCTCTCTCTCTGGCATTTTATTTTTCTAGTTTTCTTTAAACAGATCAAACATGAACATGAAATGTTTTCTCGATTTTAAGAACAACAAAAGAAAAAAGAACAGAAGTTTAGTTCCATACAGGACATGCTTCACTTAAACAAACCTTCGGGGAACAATTATGCTGTTAGGGAAAGCATGTTGGTTTGGTACGCTTAAGCTGATTTCATTGTTGTTTCTCTATTGCTAATACTATTATGTTGCTGCGGATGTTGCTATTACTGTTGCCAATTGCTTATGTAGCTGATGCGGCTGTTGAAAGTAGCAACAGTTTCAAATTTAATTTTTATGATTTGATCTTAAAATATTGTGGCCAGTAAAGAGGCTTTTGGAGACGTCCAATAAAAATTTAATTCCAATAACAATTGAAATTTTTAATTCGCCAGTAAAAGAAACTAAAGAATCTCGTTACATTTTTTCTGACTTTATGGCATCAAAAAATACAGGAAAATTATCTGAAGAACTCCAGTATACAACTGGCTACGAGACTACAAGGAGACTGAAAGAATTCTGTACAATCAATATGATTTCCAAAGAGCAAAACCGAAGATTGAGGAAAGAAAAGTTAGAGATGGAGTTGTGGCCAGACATTTGCCTATAAGAACTATGGAAAGCAAGATACGAAAATGCTATCATCGTTACAAAGATAAAAGATACAATAGTACCTTGAATCAAACAAATATTAAAAATATTATTATTAATTATATAATTACATACATAATTGGTCATTACAACCCTACGTCTAATAAGCCAACACACTACCTACTAGACTACGGCGACTTCATAATATATAATTATATAATTAATTATTATTAATTATTTACGAATACGACAGGACATTGACATGTATCAGATGGAGATGGGCACGGGTGTAAGGATCGTAATTTTTAGAATAAGTGTCAGGAATTCATACAGGCCTCCGACAAAATGTGGAATTTTTCAGGAGGAGGTTCTGGCGGACTTTAAGTTCACATACCCAAGAGTACTACAATGGGTCAATTCGACCTCCGGGTACTGTACTTGTCTTAACTGGCAAGTACACGTCCTCTAACCTACCCAAGAGTATAGTGGACATAATATGGATAATCAGGCATGGAGGGGATATGCTTTTAGGTCACATCTGGTCTGGTAGTGCAAGAAGGCTGTTAACAGACTTATGCCAGATTATCGAATTGAATTATGGCTGGGTATCTGGTCATTGCGCAATTTTTGGCAACATAGTTGTGGGTGAATTGTCAAGATCAGGCTCATATTTGAAAGCTATAACAAGAAAGAATTTGGTAAGACAACCAATGAGCTTCTTTTTTAAAGGAACATTTTGATTCAATCGTAAACTGTGTCTGGGTATGTAGAACGCACAGTTGGGTTGCACGGAATTAATGGCCAAGTCGCAATCCTAAAGCAAGGAAACTTATCCTAAATATAGGAAGGCGTGAGATAAAAGCTATTATAGAAGTATTATCGGCTCATGGCACCTTTCACACTGTGAATCAGTAGATGGAACAGAGATGTTTCAGATTTATGTACGCTACGTAAACAGAGGAAACATTTTCCCACTTTTCTTGTTTACAGATGCGTAGGCAGAGATGACTAGGTAGCTGATTTTCTTTTTTAAGACACTCTGTATAAGACTCCTACTCTTGCAGTATATTGTAGTGGCATAGCAGAAAGAGACAAACGGCGTTGGCACACTGCCTACTAGACAATCGGGGCACCCATTGTTGATTTGTTAATGAATTGGTCGATCTGAAAGACTATAAACTTGGAATTACTGGGTTCATAATCTTTAGAGGTAGAAGTTTATCTCTGGCTGCCATGAGTGAATAATTGTCGTTCAACTTTCTTTCTTTTCCTTTTCTAATTATGTTTCCAGCCTTCTTCCCCTTTCTTCTTTCTTTTCCTTTTCTTCTAATAGAAGGGACACAATCAAACTATGAATCTTTAGCTGAAGGCGTGTAACTATTGATACAGTGAAGCGCCAACCTTCGAAACTAACGTGAACTTACAAACACAATTGGTCATTACAACCCTTCATCTAGGATTACGTGAGTGGCAGGATCTACAGTTTAATGACGACTCCGAACGACAGATTTTTTTAAGGAATTTTTCTGAGAGTTTTTGCCAGAAATCTTCTGGCAGCAAGTCGCCAAAGAAATAATTTTTCCTTTTTCGTTGTGTTGGAGATGTATGACCAGGGGTTTGAACCGTGGCCTTACGTCTAATAAGCCAACACACTACCTACTAGACTATGGCGAGTTGATCTAGCTTACGAGTGTTACAAATGTAACAAGTTCTACAGTGTTCTTGTCTAGAATCGGTATATAGTGGAACATTGGTTATAAGGAGGATTCTATTGTAAAATTCTTGGATATTGTCGAAGATATGAAATCTTTACTTACCTAGCAAACTGTGCTAAATAACGATTTGAATCACTACAGCAAAAGGATTTTGTCTACAATCTGCCTTTATTCTACAAACAATGACAGTAATTCCATCCGAATTTTTTGACTGCCAATACTCTGACATATCGCTCCTTTATTGCAACATAGTCATATCTCAAAAAAACTTGAACTTGGCAAAATGCGATTTAAGTTTTCAAGAAATAAGTCCTATGATCTAATTGCCTAACTTCTAATTGCTATAACTTCGGTTCAGCTTGGGATATAAAATTGATTTTTTTTTTTTCAACATGTACACAAGGTCTAAAAGAGCAGTTTTGCTTAAGTAACTACAAATTTTTAATTTTTTGAGATATGACTATGTTGCAATAAAGGAGCGATATGTACACCAAGTATGTGGTTGCACATTCTAAGCCGAGTGTAGCTTAAATTTATTTATTTTTGTTTTTTATTTCAGATTATTTATTTATTATTTTTTAAAAATAATCTCTTTTTTATATTGTTTGGCACATTTTTTTCTTACAAAAAATTGCATTTCCTATGAAAATAATCTTTCAAAAAGACAGAAACTTTCTTTCCATTGCGAAGGCATTAACTTTGACTTTAAGCTGCTTTTGAATTGGATTTTTGTGTGTCAAAAACATAACAATTTTGATTGTAAAAAAAAAAAATCTTTCTTTAAAACTGGATTTAATAATTCTCTTTTAAAACAAATTTAAACAATCTTTTTAACCTAACGAAACAAATTTACATAATTTTAAATGAAAAATGAAAATAAAAATGAAAATAAAAATGAAAAAAAAAGAAAAAGAAAAAAAGTGAAAAAATTATTATAATTTGACCGACTTCGACATTGAAACTTTCCAAAAAAAAGTTATGCGAATGAATATGAACAATTTTTATGTAATTTTTTGAAAGAATAGATATTCTTATATAAATATGTGTGTATATGTGTGTCTGTGTGCGTGTGAAAATATTGTTCATTTATGTTAATTTTCTGCTGTCATTCAATGTCATGTTAATTTTCGTTTCGTTTTTCCTCTGCTTTCACTTCTATTATACCAGCCAGCACATTGGCTCTGTACAAATAAACCAAGAGAAACATTTAACAAGACCATCAGGAATGGCATAAAAAATGTGGGAACACTACACACGATCAAGCTAGACACTTTAGTACTCTATATTACAATGTACTTTTTGGGGAAAATGTTCAAGTTTTAGACTAAAGTCACTCAAATAAGGACCCGTACTTTACTTTCATAAAATTTGACGTATTATTACTATGACAGTTATCATGGAAAGCGCAAAGTGAGGTTGTAAGTCCATTATATACATACATACATATATAATTATTCATTATAACCCTTTAGTCTGGATTACAACCTAGCTTTTCACACCACTTATGTTGGGCGTGTTAATTTGATACAAAAGTGCCGATACCTGCAGTTTAAAGTCAACTCCGAACGACAGTTTTTTGAGAAACTTTTCATGGTCATTTCACTTACTCTCTGAGCTTTCGCAATCTGCTGAGAGAAAGTCGCCAAAGAAATATTTTCGTTTTTGTTAGAGATGTTTGACCTAAGGTTCGAACCGTGGCCTCACATCTAATGAGCTAACACAATACTTACTAGACTACTGTGACTTCCTTAGCACTTATTTAAAGTCACTAGATGGACTAGTCAGTCACAAAAGAAGAGTATTTGGATATTCGCAGAAATATGCAACTGAGTTGTGTTCGACAGACATCGAACATGTTCGAAGCGATATAGAATGTCAATGTCATTCATTGATGGCCCATAAGCAACATAGGGCTTTAAAACTCGTAGTGTAATTGCACAAGTTGTTAGCAGCATGGAATTTTCACGTTTTAACTTTCATAGGAGCTAAATACGTAGAAGGAAGATTGTCTTTCTCGTACATGGTACGTTGGTTGTGTGAGCATGTAATCAGGTTCTCCAGTTTTCAAGCAGAGGTTATGATAATTTTGAAAGCAGCGCAATGCTTCTGAAAATGTTTTGAAGTACATGGACAGCCGGTTGCCATTAAGTCCCTAACGTATGTAGTTTTAATGTTCGTTGTTGTCCACGAATGTCGGGGATTTCTCAGAGAAATAAATTTGGTCATTCAAAGGTAACCTTCATATGCATTCCGGGTCATAGGGATATAGTTGGAAATTTCATTGCTAATAGGCTAACCAGAGCTCGCAATCTCCGACATGTTACCGGGCGTAGGTATTTCGATTGCTTCAGTTAACGTGGATATTATTATAGGGAAGCTCAATCTCGTTGGCAGCTACAGGATACTTACAATATTTCTAGACTCTGCTGGACTTGCTGGGCACGTACGGATAGGCAGAGGACTGACTCCCTTCTATTATTAAATCGCATGGCCATCCATTGCACAATAGGAATTTTTAGAGGCCATTGTCCTTTTGGTAGGCATAACGAAAAACATGTTATTTCCGCAAATTATTTCTGCAAAACAAAATTCATGTAACGTTTCAACAAACAAAGAGTCCAGGTTAGTTAAGCCATGCAAATTGTATCTACTCAGGAACGTTTCAATTGTTTACTAGCAACACCAGACAGAGTACTGGGATCTTAGTCGTAATACTTTCAAGTAAGTTGAATGGTACATCAATTATACGGTCAGAGTTCATAAGGTCACATCTCACAGAAGCATAGACGCTAGTATGCACCAACGCAGCAGCTTTAAGAATATTCAACAATACTGTCCTACGTGATATTTTCCGTCCATAGCGGGATGGCGATGATTTCCCCATCTGATGTAACAAATGGCTGCTCATACTGCTCTCATACAGCATTAACAACATGTGCTTTGTGCAGCGCAATAACATTCAGCGGCTGAGTTGAGTCGGCCATGTTGTTCGAATGGAAGACAATGTTCCTGCCTGTGATGCGGGGATTAGCGCTAATCAACATAGAGGACGATTTTGTTTGCATTGCAAGGACCAAATCAAAGAAAATCTCTCAGCGATTGTTATAATCAACTGGCGAAAGCACGCAAGAAGCAAATGCGGTCTAAGGCACTACGCCAAAATGATAGGAAATTATTCTGTTTAATTGATATTCTTTCCCGCACAGACCTACTGTAGGGTATTGCCAACACTATTTTATAAACAACAATAACAGAGCAAGGGGCGGTGTAATACAATTGCATGTTTTATGTTGTAACATTTACCTCAATAACGTTGCTCGTACAAACGTATGAATGAACAAACGAAAGTATTTGTGGCATCATTACTGACACAAGAAAAGGTAACGAGAGAGAGAGAGAGAGAGACAGAGAAAATATAAAAAATATTTCGCTTCACTGGCTATTTTGTTAATAAATCATTTCCACTTGACAATGTCAGAGGGAAACTGTAGAGAACAATAATAACAGAAACAACTACAACAAGGACAAGAAACGGAAAGTAAAAGACGAGACAAGAAAATTCATGTAAAAGATATCTTAAGTTCTGTTTTGCCATTTCGGTGTGTTCTGCATGAGCTATGCATGAGCTATGGATTCATTTCAGTTTTTCTTTTTCTTGTTTTTTTTTTTTTGTCTATCATTTGTATTTTGCCAGACACTACACAGTTTTCATTTCCCCTCGGCCTATGACTTAAAGAGAATTTTTTTCAAGTTACTGTGTGAAGAAAAGCAATGAAAAATTACAATATTTTTGTTGGCTTGTTTTTCTTCTCTTTTTTTATTGTTTTTCTTGAAGTTGGGTTAAGGAAGCTTATCAAAAAAAGAAAAAATTATGCAAATTAATCAAAAGTAATGTAAGAAATTAAATCGGTATGAAAGTAAATCGAATTTAAGATGATTTTAAAGGTGAGGAGCGATATATATGTAGGTGGAAGATATATCAGATGTTTAATCAATTAAACTGCGGGTAGTAGTTAGTAATTGTTCATATTGTTCAGTTGTTAATTATAAATGAAAAGGAATTACTTTGAGTCATCAAAAATCATTTTCTTTAAAACTTTACATTCCGCACCATAACATTTTGAAAGCTTGAAAGCTTAAAAATTAATAACAGACTATCTAATCAGGCTCAGGATCTATTCCGTTTGACAATGGTCCAACTTGAACTATAGTAGCCTGATAGTTCGAAGGACTTCCCTACTTCTCCCATCAGCACAAAAAGTAACCCGTAAAACGACTTACAGACCTATCCGGCAGATCCACGGACTTGGCCTTGATATCTCTCAGCAGTTCTTTTGGGATCTTACTTTTCCCCACGTGCCAATGATTAGAAATCGAGCACTATTTCAAACAATACCTTCCTGCTTCGAGATTACAAATGCCCAGTCAATACCCTCAGTATTGACCAGATTGTTGACCTAATTTATCCTGTGCGATTTGTTTACGAATCAGCTCCATTTTTTTAGCGATATTTTAGAAATGTTTTCTAGAGCTTATCTGAAAGTCTATTAAAATATTTGAAAACGTTTATGGTGATAAGGGCAAATACAAATGTTCTAGAAATAGAGAAAATAATACACAATCTTCAGCCATCTACATCCACACTACTTACTTACTTAATAATCATCAACTTCAGTCAGGATTACGATCTAGCTTCTCACATCACTTATGTTATGTGTATTAATTTCATCCACAAGTAGCGTGACCTTCAATTTAAAGTCGACACCGAACGACAATTTTTTTTTTTTTTTTGTGAGACTTTTCATGGCAATTTATATTTTACTTTACTTGCCAGAAATCTACTGAGAGCAAGTCGTCGAAGATATATTTTTTTATAATTCGTTTAGTACGAAATGTCTAACCTGGGCTTTGGACCTTGCCGTCACGTATAATATGACAACACACTACGTAATAAACTACGGCCATTTCTTATAAGTCACAGTACAGCCTGAAAATCGACTTCTGGTAGAGAGTTAAAAGAAACCACTCTAAAGCCAACATCTGGACATTTACAAAGGTGATATTTTATTATCTCCAACTCCTCACTTTGACGCATCCTGTAGAAATCTCGCTGAAATATTTCCAAAATTCGTAAGAAACACAGTCGCCGCCCGTCACTCGTTGGGCTTACTACGCCCCAATCACACAGCATCTCTATTTACAGTATCACTGACTCTGATACATCTCCCAGACCAAATCCCCGATGAGCATATAGGGAAAAACACATTACTTATCGAACGAGATGCCAATCTCGCAGATACGTTAGTCTTTATGTATACAGGAATACCACTATGATCCTGAACCAAACAGAGACATGTATGTGGTGAGTGACCACTCGAGTCCCTTAAGCGTATAAAGTCAGGCAGATAATAAGCATCAAGAGCAGCTTAAAGACAGCTTCTTCTAAGCTATCAATAATAATCAATGAGGCAGTCCACTTTTGTACATAATAACTGACGAGATAGTCACCCTATAGACCCGCCCCTTAGGCGGGCGGAAGGCCCCAACCTTTGTCTATGAAGTTGTGACACTGGTATAAAGGATTCAGATATTTCTTTCAACCTTTCCTCGACATTGCTTCTTCAGCCCAGTTGACTGTGCAATACAACGACTAGATATTTCCCCTCAGAGGACACTGTGAGCTTCACACCAAAAATATTTGTGCCAATAAAGCGTTTAGGTTCGGTTAAGTCAAATTGACTGCCACGTTAAGCAAATTTAAATACTTCGATCCTATAGCAGGTATCGATGTACTATCATTGTACCTATTGTATGTAGGGCCATAATTTTTGCCTGTTATCGATTATTACTGGCTTGATTTTTATCTAAATTACCTCTGGCTAGGCTGTCGGCATTTGGCGCCAAAAGCAATCCATTTCAAATGCCCATTTGCAGAACAATAACAGGAAAGATGAACTGCGTTGTTCTTTCTATCTCTTTTTCTCCTTTTTCGTATTTCTGATAAAATCAGAGTATATTCCATTAAAAAAATGTTTTGAAGGCCAATGGAAATTTAAAATTCGATTTTTCTACGCCTCATTACACCACATAATCCATAAATTTTATTTGAGACTTTTATAAGCTTCATTAAGTCATAATTGCTTAAGTATCTGTTAACCTTTCTGACTAATAAAAATTTTTAATTATTTTTAACTTCTAACACCCAAAACATGAACAACATCAACAACAGCAACAAGATTTTATTGTTTCACCTGACATTAGTAGGCAGCAGCTGAATATATTTGTGAGGCAATTTGTCTACCAAAAAATTAAACACATTGTGTAGAAAATAGTTTAAAATACCTTCCAAAATATGGGCTTTTCTAACGTTTATTGGTGGTGGTGGTGGTGTTGTTGGTGTTGGATTCCTTAGGCAGGTTATTTCCATAATTTATTCATTTAAAATGAAATGAATTGAAATGAAATGAACATCTTCGTCTAACAGGCAACACACCATATTTTTGCTGACAAATAAATATTCATGTTGTTGTTGGATTCCTACCACCATACTACTTGTGATTCTTGGAAGCACCGAATAAACGTTTTAGGCTTTTCAACAATTTCTAAAGGTAAAGTAAAGTTTGTTTTTTTTTTCTTCGGTTTTGCCTTCATTTTGAAGATTTTTGTGGCATGTCTTAGGCAACGGCGACTAATTAACATGTTCTTTGACTTTGGAATTTTTCTTTCGTTTTTTTTTCTTCATTTTCTGGAAATGTCAAGACAGTTGAAAAAAAAAATTTAATTTCATCAAAGAAACACACACAGTGTGGCATTTAGGCAGCTAAAATGCATTTTCACCGTCTTTTTTTTTTTAAAAGGAATTGTTTGAGAATTAATTATCCCGAAATGAAATAAGTTTTCATTTTTGAAACGAGGGCCTATGAATAAATTGTTGGCTTTTGAGGTTTATATTCGATTTTTAATAGAAGCCTTTCAAAATATTGAATACATAATTCTCCATTGACAAATGATATTGTTACGAAAATGAAAACTCCAGATACTGATGTTTTGCTTTTACATTGCTTAATATTAAAATTATAAACAAAAGCTACAAAAACAAAGCAATGTTTACAAACTATCGTACTGCTTAATATAACAACAAACACCAGCATAAAAATAAGGTAAACAAATATACAGCAACAAACACTATAAGAATAAATGTAGACAAAATACACAAACAACAATAATGAACGTAAACAACGATGTGATGAAGTCACGAACATTCGCCTTTAAGAACATTCATCAGATTGCCATATAAAAGGCAAGGCAAAGCAGGCGAGTGAGTTAGTGAAGTTCAGTCAGTCTTGTGTGAAGACGCGATGAGCTTGAAGAGAGTAATCGTGGTTTGAAGATCTCCATTACAAAGATCTGTCGAATAATTGTCTAGTAATTGTTATTGTTTATGCAAATGGTATAAACAGAGGAATAACAAAATAAAACAATGGTGTTGTTTTCATAAAGTTGTGAACAGTGGTACACAGAATTGTGCGAATAATAAAGAAGTTTAATTAAAACTGAACACCAATTTATTTTTATTTTATTTGCAATCTACGGGCTTATATTTTAAACGTTTTTAAAATGTAAAAACGTAACAATACGTAGACTCAAAATAAATATTCTAACAACTAAAACCATGGGAATCAGTAAGGCGAATATATTATATTGACTGTATAAATGTAAACAACGATGTATAATCAGTAAGGCGAATATATTATATTGACTGTATAAATGTAAACAACGATGTATAAATGTAAACAGCGATGTTTACATTTATTATTTTAATCTTGTTTGTATATTTTTGTTTACTTGTTTACCATTTTTTATGCTGGTGTTTGTTACTACATTAAGCAGTACGATAATTTGTAAACAGGTTTGTTTACTGCATTGTTTCGTTTTTGTAGCTTTTGTTTATAATTTTAATGTTAAGCGATGTAAAAACAAAACACCAGTATCTAGGTTTTTCATTTTCGTAACAATATTACCACCTTCGTCTCGATATTGTTAAGTTTCGACTGTATGCCATCAAATCTGTGGAAGAGCAGGCGCTATAGATACTCTACTCTAAATGGGACATAAATAGGTTGTAGAAGTCTTCGAAATTCGCCATAAAATTTATATCACTGACTTGGTTGAAATTAAAATTGAAGAACTCAGCTTACATACATTCTTGAGATGAATTACTTCAGTAGCTTTAAAATTGATAATGTATAGACTCTTGAGATAGTATACCATAGCATACGATAACAGATAATCAATGAGAAATAAAATTTAAATTAAATTCTGCAACAAATTATTTGATTCTAATACTCCCGAACAGTTCATATTTCGCATTTAGAAAGGAAGAAAAGGAACAGCATCTTATCAATGTACAATTTCGAGTTTCGTAAACATGCGATAAAATCTAAAATACTTGCTTAATAAAGGGTGGGCCATTTAAAAGTTTACATTTAAAAATTTGAAATTTTGCCAAATTTATTTTTCTGTTAAGAAGTAAAATTGTTTCGCTTAGAAATGAAATATAACTCCATTCATATGGCTGCCGCAGCTGGTCTCATAGTATCTCATTCGATCGGATCCATTTTCGTGCCCTTTTTCGTGTATATGGGGTCGTATCTCGGCAATGGCATCATAAATGTTAGCCTTCAAATGCTCAATTGTCTGTGGTTTGTCGGCATAAACATTTTCTATGACGGCGCCCTACAGAAAATAGTCAAACTGTGTCAAAACTCATCTTCTTGGCGACTAATTGACATCACCATTTCGGCTAATTAAACGGCCATTAAACGTTTGACGCAATAAATCGATTGTGGCAAGTTGCATCATCCTTTTGAAACCAAACGTCGGTCACATCAATACCATGAAAGGCGGGTACAAGAATATCGGTTATCATGCTGCGATAGGTGTCTCCATTGACTGTAATGGTTGTGTCGCCCTTGTTTTCAAAGAAATATGAACCAATGATGCCTCCGCTTCACAAGCAGCAACAAATAGTCCCTCGTAATGGATGCATTGGGTTCTGTAAGATCACGTGCGGGTTTTCTGGGCCTAAAATACGGCAATTTTGTTTATGAACGTGCCCACCAAGATGAAAATGAGCTTCATCCGAAAAGATGATTTTTTGCAACTTTTGCAACTTCCGACCAATTTTCTTCCATTTGGAAATAACTTTCCAATAAATCCCAATGTTGTTCAAGCGTAAATCGATTCATTACGTTCAGTGGAGATAATATACTGAATTTTCTGACAGAATAGAATGGCATTAGTATTGTCAGATTCTAATTTAAACCAACTGATGCCATACACGTTAGAACTGCCTTATTTATTTCTGCTTTAGAAGCCTTAAAATATCTTTAAAAAAAGAAGAAAATTAGCTGACAACATACCTTAATTTTACATCGACTTTAATGTGATACTCGAGTGTAAATCACTTATTTAGTTGAGCAAAGTAATACATACATACATATGTATGTATGTACACACACTCGAAAGGAACCCATAGAAGACATTCTAATTTACAATTTATGCCTAGGAAAAGTGGCAGCTAAAGATGTTACTGTTGTTGCCTTGGCAATGGAATCCTCAAAGTATGTGTGTTTGTATTTGCAGGAAAACATTTCCAAAAGTGTCAATGCTGTTAACGATAACAACAGGAATAATTTTAACACCTACACACTAACAGCCAACATGAATGCTACCAACATATACAGAGAGAGCGAGAGAGAGGGAGAGAGACACTTACAACATATTTGGGGGATGCTAACAAAGAGGTCGTTACCGTTGTTGTATATTAACGCCTAGGCTACCTGTTCGGTTCACTTTTAAGCTGGATGGCTCCCCTAAAATATTTGAATATTCAAACAGGGCAGGGCAAATTTAATTTTATGCTTCGAAATAAAACATTTAAATCAAGAAGGAAATGAAAACATATTCTCGTACTCTCTTCATATTTCACGGAGCATAGGTGAGCTCATGCTATTGCGAACAATTTTGCATAACACAGTGGCAGTGTATTTAACTTCAAGTTTAGAGCCTCAAGCGTGTTTTTTTTTCGTTCTGTTTTTTGTTCGTTGCTTAATTTTTCTTAATGTTTTTATTTTTCTTGTTTTATTTTTTTTTTGTTGTCGTTATTATTACGCCAACAAATTTACTGCTGATGTTCATGTTCTACATTTCAAGAAATCACTCATACGTAATGTTTTTAATAGAGGCACACACAAAAATTTCTGTTACTCATACGCATGAGTGTACAAATGAAAATATTATTAATTATACGCCCAGATGGAGTTTATTTTACAAGCAAATTATAATTTCGTTTATAATGGTAGCTGATGGTGGTGATGGCGGTGGCATAATTAAAAATCAACATCAAATTTAATTTAAGAATGAAAAATTTTAAAGGAACCATAATTAACGCACCCGAATGGAATAAAAACTTCAAAAATATTTCTTTCTTCAAAGGTCAAAAAAAGATTCTGTTTTGTTTTCTTAAGAGTTTGCTATAATTAAACAATTTAATATGGGAGTACAGCCTATAAACCTTTTCGACATGTATACTTGCATACCATCAAGTTTAAATTATGTGACAAAGTACTGACTTCTCCTTTTTGCATATAACGTTCTTACGAGCGTATTGTGTGAAGGAATGAAGCCATTCGTCAAAACACTGATTGGAGCTTATCAGTGCGGCTTCAGACCTGGCAAGTCCAACATCGACCAGATCTTCACACTACCTCCTGGAAAAGACCCACGAAAAACAAGTCGACACACACCATCTTTTTCTGGACTATAAGGCAGCCTTCTATAGCCCCATAAGGGATACCTGCGAAGCTGATAAGGCTATGCAGAATGACGTTGAGCAATTCCTGCAGCTCCGTCAAGGTAGGAATGGACCTCTCCGAACCTTTTAATACCGTGCGAGGTTTAAGGCAAGGCGGTTGTTCGGAAGGAGAAATGGCACTATTTTTCAAAAAGCGTCCAGTTGCTTGCGTACGTTGACATCATAGGGCGTACCAAGCGAGATGTTACTGCTGCCTTTACTACTCTTGAACGGGAGTCTACTGAGATGGATCTGGCAGTAAATAAGGGCAAAACGAAGTGTATGTTATCGACAAGTAGAGACGTGCGGCGTATTGTACCTCGGATTACATCCGATAACAATACTTTCGATATAGTCAAGGAAATTATTTATCTTGGCTCCGCCGTTACCACCAAAAATGATGTCAGTCTGGAGATCAAAAGCAGTTTGCGATGATTTCCGCATCCGATCCAACAGTGAGCTATATGAGCTCCTCAATGACATAGACATTGTGCAGCATATTAATATCCAGCAGCTGCGCTGGCTCTGCAATACCGTTCGAATGGAGGAGGATGCTCTGACGGATATTTGAAATCTGACGGAATCTGTGGAAATCGACGAGGATTACGACCTTGTTTGGACCTTGGAATGACCAAATCGAGGAAGCTCTGTCATCGATTAATGTGACCAACTGTCGTAGGCGCGAGAGAAGCAGAGGCACCTGGAAGGATGTGTTAAGATGTTCGTATGTGCAGGCCGAAATACGTTAATCGGCTTGTTAATGGCCAATGAAGTAAGTTAGCAAAGTACTGCCACCATAAATATTTGCTATTGCAATTGGCTGTGCTCTCCGATTTAGTTCATTCTTTTTTTTATGCCACTATACCATGCAAAATAGGTATGAATTTTTAATTTTGTTTAAAAGCGATTAAAAATCGAAAAAATGTCTTTTCATTTAAAAACCTCTATCTGTCACACATCAGAATATCTACCGGCTCAATAAATTCCGAATTTTAAAAAATGTTAAAACCTCATGCGGTTCATTAAGATATTTCGTCTGTGATAAAAAAAAAGAGAGAAAAACTTTATCGTTATCAAGTGAGAATTTCATAAAATATCAGATAGAGTACAGTGCCGAGCAAAAGTTAAAGAACTTTCTGGAGCTTTTCCATAATTTTGTTAAATATTTTATAAATCCCTTTAAAAATAAGAGCTGATAATCTATATGCAGTTCGTAACCTGAGAAAAAAAATTGTGGAATGAGTTCTTTAAAGGGAGATCAATTAAGGGCAACAATACAAGCGACTTCGCTATGCAAATATAAAATAGTTTACTATCGTTAATAAATAACTGTCAGTGGAATAAGAAACTTTCCACAGTACAGTCTCAAACCATCATTATTCGCCATCCCATAATTTCCAGTTCTACCTCAGTTTCATTAATAGATTTTTACTCGTTAAGTAGCTAATTAGAGCACGGAAATAACTGCCTCTATGGAAATGATTGACTGTCTACTAAGATTTAGAAATGTCTGATAATTTTCATGCTTTTCGTTGATGAGAACGCAAACATAAGCGGTCAATACAACCCTTCAGTCAGTATTACGAGCTTTTCACACCGCCTATGTTGTGTGTGTAAATTTTATCCTCGCATAGCGTTGTCTTATTTTCCTACAGTATACGTCGATAATAGGTTATCTATCCGCAATGAAAATTGTTTGTTTTCTGCTGTGATTGAAACTGAAATCATTTGAATTACAATTACTACACCATTCCCCCTCTACAGATACTTTAACTACTCCTGTACAAATTGAAGACAAAAATGTTTTCAACTTAAAATATATATTTTGGAAAATTTTTCACAATCCAACAGGGACATCCGAATTTTGACAATTAATTACGGCCATCTTGTTGAAGCTACATCTATCAAACTCGTTGTTATTTATTTAGCTTGTTTTGCCACATCACAATGGACGAATATATGCAACAACAATACGAGCAAATAATAAAATTGTTTTATCGAGCATTGTATCACTCCAAAAATCGTCTTCATTTCTGTATGAATGATTACATGAATAAACACAATTTCGGAATATGGGATGATAGCAATCAATACGAGATTCAAGAGTGTCAAATGTAACTCGAAAAAGTCAGTGTTTGGCGTGGATTTGGCGTTAGCGACGTCGTGGGTCCGTATTCCTTTTAAGACGATATTGGTCAGTCCATTACTGTCAACGGCAAACACTATAAGCCGATGATTAGGAACTTCTTTCGGTCTGTATTGGATGGTCTTTATACCAACGTTACGTGGCACACAGATCATACTGTGAATTGGCCACCGCTATCGTGTCTGTGAATGAGCCTCTTTATCCACTGCCATCGATTAAATAGAATATAGAGACGCTCTTCACCCAGAATGGTCGGGGCGGATATTTGAACGTTGCTTTATTCTCCACTTAATGGCATCAATATGTCTTTTCTTTTTTAAGATATCTCATACTCGCTTTGTTTTATTTAAATAAGAAGCGCTTAATGAGAGACTTTATATGAATTGCAAAAGGATGACTAAAGCCTTCAAGGCTTTAATTTAATTAAAACCTAGCGGTTTTAATGCTTAACTACAAGGGCCTAGCAGTTTTATGCTGAATTTATTTTCAAATTTAAAGGTTAAATCATCATTCCAGGAAGCCTCTGGTCATTTGCCCCACAGAGTACAACACTAAAACGAAGATCACACATGAAGCAGGGAGCACAGAGAAGTACTCATCACCATCAGACCAAATAAACATTGTACAAGATGTCGTTTATATGTAAGGCTAGTTGGCAACCCTTTAATTTAAAACAAAGCAAATAAATAATAGAGATATCTGTGATATATTTTGTTATACAACACGGTTCCTTAAAGAAAAGAAAGTGAATAAGACACTCATAGTATGTGGTAATAAAAAACATCCAGAAAGCTATTTGACCTCATCGAAAAACTTCAAAAATTTATGTGTATTAGAAAATATGAGTTAAAACACTCATTTGGAATCACTTCATGTAAAATATATTCTTTATTTTACTCAAAACCATTTCATTTAATTTTGAATTAATTTTTTTTCTTCAATCCGTACACTTTTGTACCGTACTGTATACATGAAACATGTTAATTTGCATACATTAAGGTTTAAATTGCGTTACCATAAATACAATACACTACAGTACATACATATGAGTACTTACTTATATGGCAGCAACAACAACAAAAAAATATTAACATTAATAACTATAAATACAACAAAATAAATTAAAAAACAAAAAAAAAATAATATTAAATAAATTGTGTGAAGCTCCATTAAATAACTTTTACTCGAATGTTAATACATTGGAAACCGGGATAACACAACTGTAACCATAGTTTCTGGTATCGAAAATAATTTTAATGGCACACATACATACATACATACTTCTAATACAAGTGAACAGACAACATGTAAGATTTTGTTGTATTTCTTATATTAAGTGTAAGTGTAGTTGTAAGTGTAAGTTGTAGATTGTTGTTGTTATTGCTGTTATTACTTTACTTTTAACTATAGAGGAATATTGGCAATTCATTTATTTTTAACACATACCATACCCACCCACACACCCTTACACGTGCACATACTTTTAAGTACTCATACGCATTGATACACTTTTCTTAGTGAACAAAAGACTGAAACAAAGTTTTCAAAGTGTGTCTCAAGAGAATCACTATATGTAGACGTATGTGTAAGTAACAGAGTAGCGGGAGCAGGAGATAAAACAAAAGAGAGTAAGAGAAAGAGAGAGAAACATTGTTTTCATTACATTTTGAAACTTTTAATACACGCACTCATACATAAACATAATTTTTTTTTTTTTTGATGCAATTATTGAAAAAGTTTCTTCGCTTGTTTTTATGGCGTCAATGATTTTACTCAATAAGATGTGCCAGCCATCTTCATTGTTATTAGAATGTATGCCTGTGTATGTGTGTGTGTGCAAAAGAGACGCGTTGTTGCTACTTACTGTAGTTATGTTAGTAACTGCTGTTGTATCACATTGTAGTCTTGTTTTGCAATTTTATTGAAATGTGTTTACATTTTAAGCAAAAAAAAAATAAATAAAATGAAGTTGAAGTAATTCAAGTATTTTTTACCTCTCATTGAATTGTTAATTTTTATGATGGTTAGTAAATAACATACACACTCTCACATGTACATGCATATAAACATATACACAACATTTATTCCCTCATTCGTTCACATACGCCACAATGACTTTTATTTTGTGTGTGCAATTTTTATTATTTTTTTTATTTTTGTAAACAAATACCAACAAAAGAGGGGAAACGTATGAGCGTATGTTGTAAATGAAATGGCAGTTTGTTGAAAAGTCATAAAGGAAACAGAGACAGAGAGAGAGAGAGAAATACACAAAAAATTTTATTGTAGTTTTTTGGTCTTTTTATGTTCTTGGCAATGTGTGTCATTGTATTATAAGTTTAAGTTTTTGTGCGTCAATGTGTGTGTGTATATGTATGTGTGTGTCAATAATATGCAGTTGTTTATTTACTTTTTTTTTTCTCTATATTTAGGGTTCCTTTTTTTGTTGCCTTTATGGAAAAGCATTGAATTGGAAAAGAAAATAACAAAAAAGGACCTGATAATTTGTCAATATTTCATTGAACTTTATAAGCGAGAAAAATGAAATTAACGATATAAATGGCATGAGCAGAAATGTGGAAAATATTATTATTGGCACAAAGAAAAGAAATACAAAATTGGACAGCATGAGCTATGATTCATTTTTTTTTTTTTATCAAGACTATGTTCAGCAACTAAATTATTACAAGAAACTAATCTCTTACGTAATCTTCTTGTAGTAGGGTAAAGGGACGACTATACTTCGCAGGATCATATCTATTGTCAGTCTTCATCTACTTTTATTTCAAAATGAAAAGTACCAAACTTAATCTTTTACGTAAAAAGCATTTGAAAGTACACCATACGGATGTCACAACAACAATTAATTGAAACATAATTTAGAGACGAATTGTATTATTTTTAAACAATCACATCTTTATTCACCACTTTTTACTGTTCCTATTATCCGAAAGGAGTGACTTACCCTCACCAAAGATGATCATAAAGATTGCAAAAACTTGAAAGGCTGCATTAGCCAAAGCATAGTAAACAAGATATTGGAAACTATTATCAAAAATAGTCTTTCTCATTTTCGTCTACACAATGAGTTTCATTATACACAAGCTTTCTCAAGAGTCTTGTGGGTCTAAATAAGTATTCTTCGCATTTTAGTTAGGCAATCAAATAATCATCTAATCGGTCTTCATCAATTCTGAATAAGTCCGCGACACACATATCCACGTTGGTATTTGGAAAGAATTACCTTTAATGACGTAAAAAAAGAAAGTAAATGATTTCATGTAGGAAGTATACACAAATGCAAACTTTAGTGTGGTTCATCCAAGGATTAGTAAGTGTTAAGGTTCCTGAAGAAGAGGGATATTCGACAAGGTTGCATCTTATCACATACATACATACACAGTTGGTCATTACAATCATTTAGTCAGGATTACAACCTAGCTTCTCATATCACCTATGTTGTATGTTTTAATTTTATGCATGAGTGGTGGGATCTACAGTTTAAAGTCGACTCTAAACGACAGTTTTTTGAGAAACTTTTCATGGCAATTTTTATTTATTCTCAGAGTTTTAACCAGAAATCTGCTGAAACCGAAACCTACGAAAAGGAATGAACAAATGCAGAAATTTCGTAACCAAATTTAAAACATTTTACGAATATGTATATCTTTAATAGTTTTGCTCGTATTTAAAGCTAAGCTTCGACTTCAAGCTTTTTCTTTTTATTTAAATGCTACCAAACTTACGTAAACTATACTGAGAGAAACTGAGAGGAACTGAGAAGAAGTCTCCAGAGAAATATTTTTTCATATTTGGTTTAGCCTGGAGATGTCTGCACCGTGGCCTCAAGTCAACGCACTGCCTTCTATCCTAGAAGACGACTTCATCTAAGAACTTTCAAAAAACTGAATATTTGGTGCGGTTCATCTAAGCTCAACAAGCCTTAAGGCATATGTAGAAGACGATGTTCGACAAGGTTGTATCTTTTGGTAAAGACAACTAAACATGTGAGATTAAAAAAAAGAAGTAGTTGAATACATTATTGTGTCTGTTTACGCCTGGAGATTGCAAAATCCTATCCCCGGCGATCATCTAGAAGAGAAGTAACATCCAATAGAGGGCGCTACAATATTAATTTAAGCTTTCATGTTTTTTTGTTATAACAGTGTAATGAAATGTAATTAAAGCTTTAGGAATTTATAACATTATACTGTAATTTAAGTAAAGCTTTGGAATTTTGTAACATTACTCTGTAATCCTGTTTATTTTAGGCTTCTTTTTTGTTTAAGTTGAGACTAAAATATTATTCTAATTTGTTAATCCAAAAGGATAGATTAGTATAAGGAAATATCAAAACTCAATTTTAATACACTAGAGCCCCGACTTACGTCGATCCGATATGCGTCGTTTCGATATGCGTCGCTTTTTAAAAATTGACAAAACTCAGCTTGCGTTGTTGCAATTTCAACTTGCGTCGATTAAATTTAGCCGAATTTGAAGGAATGGAAGAGGATGACATTAATGAACTTTTACTGTCTCACGATGAGGAGCTTGATAATAAAAATTTATTATTCATTAATATTCAGCATGCTTTAGAAGATTATGTTATGATAATTGATAATACATTAGAGGAAAAAAAATAACAATCTCCAATATTTCGAAAGCTATGCAATTAATTTCCCATGCATTGGATATATTTTCTGAAAACGATCCTGACGAAAATCGTGGCGAGGGCGTAGCTGCATCTGCTGACCAAGCCATTAGTTGTTACAAGGAAACATATTAGCAAAAAAATCTCTAAAAATTCAACAAAACTTTTTGTTAGCAAACCTGTAAGACCACGTAATCAAATGGAGTGTTGTTGATTTGAATTTATTATCTGAAGAAAGCACCACATAAACTAAACAAAGCACAATTTCTTCTTTAAAATTTATTTTTTTATAAATGAATTTTATTGATTTTTGTTAAGTTTTTTTGTTAATTTATATTTTTGCTACTTCTTTATAATAATTAGAAAAAACTTTACTGAACTTAATAAAATAATGAAAAATGTTTTCATAATTCTGTTATATCCGAAATATTAAGTTTTTTTGCTTCATTTTGATGAATTTCAATGCATTTGTATAGAAAAAGTTGATTCGATTTGCGTCGTTTCGATTTGCGTCGCAATTCTCCGGTCCCCATTAACGACGCAAGTCGGGGCTCTAGTGTACTTGTGACATAGTGAATTTAAAGGCAATCGGCCTGTGAAAAGAAAATTTAATAATAATTTGTATTAATATTTGATAAAAGGAATAAATTGTATTTACTTAAAAACCAACAGTGCCTAGAAAGTTTTTAAGTGCTGAAACGAAAAATTGTGTGTTTATTTCCAAATGGAAGAAAGAAAAACCTAAAGGAAGTTCAAGGTAATTTTGGCCATCTCGAAGAAGTGGAAAAAGACGGAAATAAAGTACCTCAAACAGTGTATAGAAAATAGCTATCAAATAAAGTGTTCCGAGATTGAGGACAAAATTGGTCTACAACATTCCCCTACATACAGTCCACGGGATAATCGGTGTCTCTACTGAAGAGAATTGGGGAAGTGTATTCGCTTTGTTTCTACCTGAAGTGTGCCTATATCTTTCGAAGTAATCCGACATATAGTGCGGATAAAATTTAATGCTTTCTCGATCCATAAGTCAATAGTAGAGGTGAAGTGTGTTAGCATTGTGACTATACATAATAGGCCATTACAACCCTTTAGTCAGGATTACGACCTAGCTTCTCCCATCTCTTCTGTAGTAATTTTATCCATAAGTGGCAGGACCTACAGCTTTAAGTCGTCTGCGAACGACACATTTTTTTTGAGAAACTTTTCATTGCAATTTTATTTACGCATTGTGACTATAATACGAGCAATTGAAAAAGTACTGCGAGGGATTATAGTGCCTCAATTACAGAAGGCCGGTATTAAGAGTACATGTAGATACGACTATGGATTAACCTAAAATACATTTGTTCAGAATGGAAATTGTAATGAATCCAATATGTGATGAAGAGAATAAATTATTAGGACATATTGTAGGAACCTGTGGGGCACTAACGGAAGCTGGGTATTATCTTTATTGATACCGAGCAGCATCCTGAAGTGTTTCAGAACAATTTTCTTGGGAGAGACATTATACGGATACCCTATAAAGCTTAAAGGAGAGTACAGTATGACTGTAATACTAATGCGTTACTACAGGACAATAATAATAATAACTAAACATTGCAATACTAAAAGATATTATCCTGATCATATGGTGGCAACACATACCGTGATTATATAAACGACAATTATGAAAAACATTTGATTTTATATTATAATAAAAAAAAACGTCTAATAACAAGCATTATAATACTGAAATAATCACTATTTAAGGCATTTAGCCAAAGACCATTTGAAATTTTATTGCAAAAATATTTCTCTCTTTTCATAGAGTTTTTTTGTTTTCATTTTCATTTTTGGAAATTAAAAATAAAAAAAAAAGGAATATTTTTAGCCAAACATATGCAGACGCCATTAAGTCTGCTGCTAATAAAAACTTAAATAATAAAGGAAGAAAAGAGAAAAAAGAATGGAAATAAGAAGTTATACGAACAACAATACAAAGAATTATTTGATGTAGTTTAGTCGACGGCATTGTCAGGATAATGTTGTCGTCTCAACTCAATCTTTATTTCGCATCAATAACACTGCGAATGAATATTATTACAACCACTAATGCCAAAACACACATACACAACAGACAGTTGTAAAAAAAAACACGATAAAACAAACAAATCAAAATCAATATAAACACATTGACAACATCTTTCATAACTTGGCTTAGAGGAATTGTTGTGTTTGTAGCTAACAAAGGAAGAGAAAAACTCATTACGTTGATGTGATGCGAACGTAAAAAAGGAAGCCGCATAAATAAAAATAAACTTCTAACGCGGAGTACATGATGGAAATGTGAAAATCGGAAAAAGATATAAAAAAAATAAAGATTTCAGCGGAATATTACGAATGACAATAAAAGAAAAAAGAAAAAAAATTTTAAAAGGAAGTCATAACCCAGCACAGAGAAATTGAGATATTTTCGTAAAAGTTTTGATTTGAATTTTTAGATATCCTACGTCGTCAAAGAAACGAACAGCGATGGAATGGATGACAGAATATATTTTTAGAAAAAAAAATTTTTTTCAATAAAAAACAAAAAAAGTTGTTCACCTCTTTGGCTTGGTAATGATACTGCGTTTGATAGCGAATTTGATAGGAGGTTTAAAACCAAAATTTTAGTTGTTCGCAGCAAACTTATCACAAAACAATCTCACTTTTTTTTAGCAAAACAGTGTTCTTTGGCTTTATGGCCTAACGGATTCATGGAGAATTCCCAAACTACAGCGAGAGTCGTGATATCATATTTGGCATCTGAGTTATGATTAGGTAAGGTGAGGTAATAGCACCAAACTTATTCACAAAAGGTTTCCACTTAGATTAGTTCATTCAGTGCATTGTTCTATCGATCTTTATAATGAAGGGGCGCGAATGCAAGCCATCTCTGGCCCGAGACTTTTCAAAACCTTTATGTACCGGGTATTCATGCCATTTCCCTTAGGAATTTTAGGATAAAGTTCGATATATCACCAAATGCCTTAGTGCATTATCTTAACAGTAGCGCATTAAGTGCTATTTTTTCCTCCAAATCGCAACACAAGAACAAATTGTGTTAGGGGAAAATAACGTCAGTTCTGCTTGGTATGCAGTGCCTCGAAATAATGGACACCTCGCAGTAAAAATAAAGGCTAGAGAAGCCATGATTTGCATTCTTTTCCTAGGTTATGATTCAGTTAATTCAACTTAGCGGTCGAGATCTTCAGTACATAATAGATGGCCAGTTTGCAGAAGAAATAAGCGACTTTTGCAAGAAACTTTCAGGCAACTTTTTTGCCAAGTAAATCAGTATATTCTCAGAGAATATTCTTATAAATAGCATACTCATATTGAATCGTGCATCAATTCGAAAATCTAATGTTCATGTCCTTAATTTTCCTTTTCAATTTCGAGTTATTGGTGTATATTTCCAGAGAATTTAGAGGAAGAACTGGCTTCCTGTTTCTGTCATCTACACTTTGGATATCGCTGTCTGAGCACCTGTCTGGATAGTCTTAGAAATCTTCTAAGCAGTCCATGCAGGTCTAAAGCCTTAACATACCCAAAAGAACAGTGTTTATTTTCCCTGAAGGGCTAAAGGGTCGCCGTAGTCTAATAGGTAGTGTGTTGGGTTATTAAACGTGAGACCTCGATTCACACCCCAAGTCAGACATCTCCAACTAAACGAAATATGATGAAATATTTCTACAGCGACTTCCTCTCAGCAGATTTCTGGCAAAAACTCTGAGAGTAAATATAAATTGCCATGAAAACTTTCTCAACAATCTGCCGTTCGGAGTCGACTTTAGGTCCCGCCACTCATGTATAAATTCAACACACATATCATAAGTGGTATGGTCTTAATGATAAATAAAGGGTTGTAATGTACATATGTATGAAGGCCTAATCGGCGTATGAGTGGCCTTAGCTTTCGTGTCAATCGCAAAGCATTATTACTATGTATGGCAATATATCGGTTTCAATTACTGCCTTGAACAGTCTGGATATAATCACATGTGTAAGGTTTTATCTTTTGAAAATGGTTCGTTGATAGTTAAATAGGGTAACGTAAACATTTCAAGAAGTCGCCGTGGTCTAGAAGGTAGGATGTTGGCTTATTAGACGTGAGGCCTTGGTTCAAACCCCAGGTCAGGCATCTGCAACTAAACGAAATATGACAAAATATTTCTTCGGCGACTTCCTCTCAGCAGATTTCTGGAAAAAACTCTGAGAGTAAATAAAATTGACATGAAAAGTTTGTCAAAAAGCTGTCGTTCGGAGTCGACTGTAATGATGTATGTATATGTATGTAACGAAAACATTTCAAGCACTTTCTAGAACATTCTGCTTTCATAAGACTTTGAAATGAAGTATTTAAAAGCGGATGTGAAGTATCAGAATCTAACAATGAAATTAGATATGAACAGAACAAACAAAGACCGATTAACGACTGTCAAGCTCGTTTGAAACCACACGCCTAATGAATGAGTCCATATGGAGATACTATTTTAAACTGTTTTTTAATTTCAATTCTTTTTTGTGTCTTTAAATGTGGCAACCTCTAAGCACTCTGTTTTTAATTTTCAACATTATTATTCCAGTTGTCATGTTGCCTTTAGTAGCATTAGCAGTTGGTTAGTTTTTCTAATTAATTCTCTTCTTTATTAAAGTTTTTCCTACATTTTCTCTCTCTCTCTCTGTCTCTCTCTCTCTCTTTGCTTCGCTACAAACTAACTGCCATGGTTTTCTTATCTCCTAACAGCGCGTAATTACAAATTTATGATGTTTTAGTTCACGTTGTAGGTTGTAGTTAAGCGATATGAAAACATAATGTCGTAGACATTATGGCTACAATTTATACAAAAAAAAAAACTTGAAGACAAACAGGAAAAAAACAGAGAAAAAAATTATAAAAAAAAATGCAAACAACAACAACTAAAATTTTGTTTTAAATTTTTAATTTTTCTTTACGAATAACTGTCTGCCATAACGACAAAGAAAACTGAGGAAAAAATTATGAAAACATTTGCAAACAAACGGAAACATTCATCCGTGTACGAAAGGACGACGACAATAAAACTTAAAAATTTAAAAACATTAGGGGCGTCATATTGTGTGTGTAATTCTGTAAGATTTCTTTGGTTTAGAATGCCACACACTTTCCATCCTTCTCCTCCTCCTCCTCTGTCTCTCTAACAGTAGTTTTGCAACACTGAGCAAGAACCACAACTATGATGCCACGTCTAATGCTTAAGCCGAGCCACATGCCTCCACTCTAAGGCAAGACAAGTGACATGAAGAACAAAAAAAATGAAGCTGAAATGGAATAAAATTCGTATTTAAATTCAAATTTATTCTCAAGGAAAAATAAAATAGAAACAGAAACACTCACTGAAATGAAAATCAAAATAAAAAAACAAAATTTGAAACTGAAACTGAAAAAGGAATAGAATATGCGACCACTGTGGTGGTGGCGTCACCAAATAAAATAAAATTTTTGAAAAAACAAAAGAGGCAATGCCACCAATAACAAGCAGTTGTTGAAACTTGTGTTGTTGTCGCTGATTTAGTTAGTGTTGTTGTTGATTAAAAAGTAAATGAAAAAGTTTTAAATGAAGTTGAATGAATACTCAAGTTGAGAGGTGATTTCCCACAATTTTATTACAACAAACCACAAGAGGGAATAGGAAGCCAACCAAGGATTAAAACAAAACAAATTTTAGTATTTTTTTTTTTTTTCCTTAATTCAGTGGTGAGCTACACAAATAAAAACAAAAATTTTCAAATGCAATGCAAATCAGTCTTCTTATGCGTATGTCATGTCAATTCTGGTCTTTAGTTCAACAACAAGGATTACTTCCTTATGGTTTTCAAAATCAAGTCTGAGTTTCTTTAGGCTGGAGGGTGTTTTTTGGAGTTTTCGTTTGCCCAATTGCAAGTAGTTTCAGTGAATAAAAAAAAATTGCTCAGATTTTTTAAAGAATTCGAAAAAAAAATGTTTAAAGATTTTTTTTGAATTGTTCAGAGTAGAAACATTACAACAAAGAGTTCAGAGTGTTCAATTAAAAACCAAATGCCTTTTACACAGCAACTTATACCTGATGAGCAGGTTCTGCCAAAAATCGAACACTTAAAGTCTTTTAAAAGTTTTTACTTTTTAAAAACGTTTAAAATATCAGCTCGTAGATTGCAAAAAAAAAATAAAAATAAATTTGTGTTTAGTTTTCATTAAAATTCTTTATTATTCGCACAATTCTGTGTGCCACTGTTCACAACTTGATGTAAACAACAACAATTGCTTTGTTTGTTATTCCTCTGTTTACACCCTTTGTACAAACAATAACAATTACTGGACAATTGTTCGACAGATCTTTGTAACGGAGATCTTCCAACCACGATTACTCTCTTCAAACACTCTTCACACAAGACTGATTGAACTTCACTAACTCAGTTGCCTGCTTTGCCTTGTCTTTTATATGGCAGCGTTAAAAGACTGATGAATGTTATTAAAGACGAATGTTCATGACTTCGCCTTCTCGAAATTTCTATAATTGTAAACATCGATGTTTACAATTATTCTTGTAGTGTTGTTTGTGTTTTTTGTTTACTTCTTTACCATATTTTTATGCTGATGTTTTATAAACAGGTCTGTTTACTGCATTGTAACATTTTCGTAACAATATAACAAAGTCTCTGAGGCAATATATCACTCTACTATGCTATACTAAGTGTAGTGGTAAGCAAATTTGCTCATTTGGCTCTTGTAAGATTTCATATTGAAAAGTTCTAAACTATTGTGGTTAATAGTTTTCAACAATCTCGAGTTTATCAAAAATTAACAGCAGCACCAACAATAAATTTTAAACATATTTAAACCATCATTCAGAATCTTTTTTTTAATTAAAAAATACTTATGAAAACCAAACCTAATGTCAGAGATAAAAATTGTAAAGAAATGTTAGGATTTGTTAAGCATTATTCATCAAAAATATTCCTCTTCAAGATGTGGCTGAATTTATTGTTGTTTGTGAGTATGTATGGAATGTAATAAATTTTTTTTACTTTATTGTGTGTGTGTCTGCGTATGTTTGTGTATGTGGTTGCTTGTGAAATGTCATAATAGAAATACCACAGTATTATTATGTGTTGATAAAGTTTCCACTTTTGATATATTGCCTTCATAGAAATGGCCTCTGTCTGGTAGGAGGGAGGGGGTAGGAAAAAGTTTTCATGGTAACGGTTTCAAATATCGCATTCTAAATGACCACAATATTTATCAAATTTGTAAATAAATCTTAACCAAAGAAAAAAAGTTAACTTTATTTAATTTAAAAACAAGTAAACAAGATGGTCTACGTAGACTATAAGGCACTCTAAACATGCCTCATATTATTTGTGACTAATATCTGCTAAGCAATAGAACACTCTGGAAAAAATTATGAATTGCCAGCCGAGCTTGATTATCTTTATAATCCAGGATAAATTATTGTCTTTGACTTTTTGTCCACAACGAATTTTCAGTCCATCTCAGTCTGCTTCGGTTGACTTAATTGCAAAGTCAACGTCACAAGTATACGGAAGACATGCAAGTTAAAGAAATAAGCGATCAATCTCTAATATTAACGTAAAACAGCATACGTAACTGATACGGTATTTATTACAGTCAAGAAAAGCAATTTCAGAATAAGCTGTGCAGAAATTTCAGTCTACTGAAGGATAAACGGAATGTATAAGACAAATCACGGTCTGCTAAAACAAGGAAAACGGCCCTAATACTGAAAGATGAATGAATAGACGCTTTGAATATATTACTTACCCCGGGATATGATGGTTGTAGAAGACATCTATATTGCCTCGATCATGATACCTTACAAAAACGTCCTCAACGTTCAAATGAAGAATATGCAAATTGAACATTTGAACATAAACAAGTGCCCGAAATTCTAAATGATCATGATCGGCCAGAGATTCTGCCACTGCAAATTGCACGGAACATTCGTATTATTATGTTAACTAGCACCGGTGAAAAACACTGATTAATAGAAGAAAATGTAGCAGCAGAAATCGCAGCAGTTTTGTATGGTAGTTTTGCGGAGATGGAGAGATGGATAGAATATAAATTACTTTGGGTGCCCTAGTAGTCTAGAGGATTGTGGGTTCGATTCCCACCAGAGACTCTGGTCTGTTACAATAAACCCAACATAAGGTCGAAGTCACTTAGCTCGTAAATAATTACATATAATTTGTAACTGTATTGTAATTGATAAATAAATAAATTGCTTACAAAGGGACTAGTTGAGCCAGACATCAGACATAAGCTGGTGTAGGTATAGGTGCAGGAAAGGATATGTGTGAGGCATTAAACCACTTCGAAGTGCGGTATATCCAACTATTGTTATGATGCATCTTTGATATTTAATGCCAATTTTTAATAGAACGCAAATACTCCTCAGACTTTCGATCTAGTGCGTGTCATAAAGTCGAGTAAGTTCCCTTGCTTGAATATCCATCGACATGTTTACGCACGATACTCTTCCTACAGACGATATATCGACGCCTCCATTCGATTCCATTCGTTCTAAGTACACTTAGAACGTTTTTAATGTTCTAGCATTTTTAAATTCTTAACTTAAATGCTGTCAAAATTTGGTTAAGATGCGCCGATCCGTTCCGAAGTTATAGGGAAAAATTTACTTAGAATACACATATAGTCGTTTGTCGCGTGAAAACTTTGAGAGCTCATAACTCAAAACACACTTTTTCGACTTAGAATGTTATAGAACGGAGGCATCGATATAAAAAACTAATTGATGCTGAGAAAAGTACAGTAAAGTTTACAACCATTTACAGAAGAACTAGGTCTTAGGTCGGAGTGGTAGCTTAATTTACCAAAGCTCACTTGAACACGCATAACGGCCCGTTGTGACGCCACAGATAAGCGAACTAGCTATTGCTAGATACTGTTTAACCCTTAGTCTCTCATCAGCCCTTACGCTGGGATAATTTACTTACCTTCTATGAAATTATAACGTGGCCATGTAATTTGCCATACTAATTCAAGGAACATAGTATTCAGACTGAAAAATTTAAAAAATTTTAAATTTTGCATCATGACTATAGGATGATGAGTCGACTTTACAATTCTCTTCCAACTGCCCTGCTTTGTTCAGTGTAAAACAAAGGTTTCTTCTTTATCTGGCCGATCTGGAATGTATTATTGTTAGAAAGTTTTGTATGTATTATAACTCAATGATGATTAGCACTTTATTTGACAGTATCAGATTAGAACTCGTGCTAGATTACTTAATTAGCGTTTAATATATCACAGTAAAATTATTTTTTAAAACTAAGCGCGGATTCCAGTCATACTACCTTCGGCAAGTTTGTCAAACCTATTTGAGCATGTATAAACACATTTTTAATATGCTTACCATTGCCGCATTTTTTTTTCTTATTTTGTTCCATAAATAAATAAAAGAATGATTTGTTTTTTTATAATATTTTTTTTACTGTTTTTTGTGTCATTTTCTTTATTTACCATTTTTTATTTTCATTTTTATTTTTATTTCTTATTCGCTCGATTCAATTCAATAATAAATATTTTTTGTTTTTGGTTTTCAACTTAATTTATACAAATTTAAATAACAATCACATGTAAGTTAAGTATTTATTTACCAATTATTTATTCACTTTCTTATTTATTTATTCTCTTTCAGAATTCTTTTTTTTAATATTTTTTTTCTTGTTTTTTTTCTGTATTGAGTTAATAAAAATGTTTTAATTTTTGTTTTTAATTTTCTTTTTTTTATTACTTTTAAGTCGTAAAAACTAATTGAATAATCATAATAATTTTTTTAAGAATTCATTCTTTTACTTTTTTTTTAAACTACTTAGACTTTAATCATATCATGCTAATAATGAATGGCTGGTTGTTTGTTTGTTTGTGTTGTTACAGGTGACTTGCATGTCAAAAAAATTGAAAAAAAATCGTTGGAAATATCTAAATGAAATCTAAAAATCAATTGAAGGCATTATTATTCACTTTATGGGCTTTTTTGTTCGAAAATTGCCTATCTGGTAGGCCGTGGTTATATTTTGATTGCTTTGCTTAAAAATTCTTTGAAACAACCATCATGAGCAGTTCTTCTAATTTAAGAAATTTACCTTTGGTCACTCTGGATAAATAGAAATTATTCATAAGTCTATAGAAACAGATGATGGTCACATTTCATATTAAAACATATTTGGTTATTAAGGTTACGACATCACCACAGCAATCTGTTTTTATGCATGAGTGTCGGGACCGACAGTTTAAACTCGATTTAATGGCTACGCTGGCTAACCATTTCGTTCAGTTAGAAGAGAATGTTCACAAGGATATTTGCTGTGATGATTAGTTGACAATGCCATAGAGGGTGATGAAACCAAGTCCACTAAGCTGAACTGTCGATCGGTGTGGCTCATTGAAGTCGTTCAGCAGAGTCGGCAGGAATGGAGTAAGACATCAGTCTAGTATCCAACAAAGCTGTTAATAAGGCCAACTACTGAAGTCAGTAGGTAGGCTGAAAAGGAGATTATGTTTCAATACGATAAACTATTTCTTCCAAATTTTAATGATTTCTTATGATTTCGTTCAACTTTGTGACCGGCCTCGTATACTACAAAATGTACCGGAAATAGTTCCATTTGATTGACTAAGTACTTATGTACATATGTATTCGGTAAAGCCAAGTGTGGATTTTGTGTACAAAAAAAAATAAAATAATTTTTTTTTGCAAATTTACGAATGTATGTATATGAAGGTGTTTGTTTGCATTTATCTGTGTGTTTGTGTCTTTTTGTTGATACTGAATAAAATAAATAAAATAAAATAAAATAAAATGCAAGCAAACCAAAAAAATCCAATACTTTCTATAATAAATTAAAAATAAATTTTTTATTATGCTTTTATTGTTTTATGGTAAGATTTTTCATTCCTTTTATATGTTTTTGTTTGTTGTTGTTGTTCTACATAAAAAATTTTTTTTGTGGTGTTTTCAATTTTTATTTAATTTTCAATTTTCTGCCATATTTCGGTTCATTTTTTTGTATATTATTTGGTTTTTTTTTATTTATTTCTTTATTTATTATGGATTTTTATTTGAAAATATCAATTACCATGCCTAACGTACTCATGTTTTAAATTTTTAATTATTTTTTTTTTATTTTTTCTTCACTTTTTCTCTTTTTTTTCATTCAATTCAATTCAATTTTCTTTAATTTTTGTTTTCTTCTATTTTGTAGGAATATGTGTGTGTAATATATGCTGCTATCTTTTTGTGTATGTCTGTCTGTCTGTTTATTTGTTTATTTATCAATGGTTATTTATGAGTAAATGTATGTATATCGATAACTATTTTATTTTGTTTAATTTTTAATTTTTTTTATTTTTTTTTTTATTTTTTTTTCCTCTTGTTTGTTTATCTTTATATCCTATAAATACAATATAAATTGTAAAATTGTATATGTTTTCTTTATATTGTTGTTGTAGTTTGGCTTATTTTTTTTTTTCATTATAAATTGAATGAATATTCATTTTTTCGGTTGTTTTTGTTTCTTTTTAGTTTATTAGTTTAACAAAAATGAAATTATTGCACATTTTTCTGGCACATTTGGAAAAAAAGTGTTGTTTCTTAAAAAAAAAAAAATTAAGTAATTAGCAGTTAAGTTATCAAACAGTGTGTGTGGAAAGTCGGCTTAAAACCAGATTTTTTTTTTTTCACCATAAAGTTTGGCCATTATTTAAGAGTATTTTTTCCCGCCTGTTAGATCATAAAGATTGACAATTTCCTCATCCTAGAATATTTTTTAAATTTAATGCATCTCTTCTGTATCAAGTCATAAATACCGTCAAATTTTCAACTTGACGCCTACATCTAACGGTTGAGCCCTGCTCATGTATTGTGTTAGAAGAAAAAGAGGTGAAAGTGCGATTCATTTAGTTGTTATTATTACTGTTTATTAAAAACTTGTCGACTAGAGTCTTCCAACAAAGGCTGCCGAAATTTATCAGTGAATAACGATCATCTGTTTGAAACTGCATCTGCCAAATTAGTTGTCATTTATTAAGTCTGTCAGGTGAAATCACCATGTAGTGCCATAGACAACGACATGCGTTTCGCTGAATGAATTCTGCAGCAGTTGGCAACTGACCCTAATCATCGGGAAATCATCTTCAGCAGTGAGTTCCATTTCTGAATGAGCACAGAAAATAGATGAACACAAAAAATAATCGAATTTGGGATGATACCAATCCATGTGAGATTCAAGAGTGTCTAATAAATACAAATAATTGGTCATTACAACCCTTCAGTCAGGATTACAACCTATTTTCTCACACCACTTATGTTGTGTGTGTTCATTTTATTCATGAGTGGCGGTATCTACAGTTTAAAGTCGACTCCGAACAACAGCTTTTTAAGAAACTTTTCATGGCAAATGAATTTTACTCTCGGACTTTTTGCTAGAAATCTGATGGAAATATTTTTTTATATTTCATTTTGTTGGAGATGTCTGACCTGGAATTTGTACCGTGGCCTTACGTTTAATAAGCCAACGCACTACCTACTAGGCTACGGTGATTAATGAATCTCGAAAATGTCACTCTTTGGTAGGGATTTTGAGCTGGCGGTGTCATTTTTGAGAACGACGTTGGCTAGGCCGTCATTGAAAACAGAGAGCGCTATAGATCGATGATTAACAAATTTTTCTGGCCTAATTCAACAATTTCAACAGCGATATGTGTCACACAGCTCATGCCATGGACAATCTGCACCAACGATTTCAAGGAATGGCCATCTCACGGTGAGGTGACGTGAGCTGATCACCGAGATCGTGCGATTTGACTCCGTTAGACCTTTTCTAGAGGGGATTTCTTAATTCGTTGGTATATCCGAAACTAACAAACAAACTACAGGTGTCCTTAAAGCAAACATAGAGCACACTATCGATCACACTCAGCATGATTTATGCGCCACAGGCATGTCAAATTGGAAATTTCGGATGTGTACCACTCAGGGAAGCCGTGGTGAAATAATGTTAATTTTCCACACATAATAGCATCCGTTAAAAGAAAAAAATTCGATGATATCTTATACACACTCTGTTTTCTTCAAATTTAAACCGCCGTTTCTTAGGATCCAACTAAACTCAGCATTTTATCCAGCTGAATGAAAGATGCAGACACGGGAATCCGTGACACTAAAAACAGTCCTCTCTCCAAATAATCTTCTTGGCAAAATGGAATATACCAAATGGGAATGTAACAAATCTATATGAAATTAAAGGGCCAAACCGATTAGGAGAATGAAGGAATTTAGAGGATGCGTATCAGCTACTGGGATGAGAGTTGTTTTTGTTAATGCCGAGCAGCATCTTAAAGTCTTCAAGGGCAATAGGTTTGGAAGAGACGTTATGAGCATACTCTATATATGTATGTATACACAGGGCAGCACAATGGTGTCTTTACATGACAATTGTTTTATGTGTTGTTTTATTTTTATTCCATAGCTTTTAGTCGATTGCTTAGTGTTCACTACATGTGTTGTTATGGCGATATAAAAAATCATGGAAATAAGTAAACAATACAAACAGACAACAACAAAATACACACACCGTACACATAAATATATGGTAAATTTCGAGATAATTCAATCAATATCAACACTTAAAAAAGATCGTGAAGTTAAATGGCAAAGAACATTACACTGTATTGTGATTGAGAAATAAGATTTGAGTCTGTGATTAATTACAGAGAGTTAAATTAATTTGTTGCAATACAAAACACTTTCAATAATTTAAAAATTATTTTATCACTTACCAGGTAAAGATTGAAAGCTTTGCATACACGAAGTTTGTTTTGTTTTTTCAATCACTTGTAATATTGCACCCCTGTAGTGGCGTTACTTTCCACAACACTGTTTGACCCATTTTATAGTTTAAAATGGCAGGTTTAAAGGGATTTAATTGTATTTATTGTTGTTGTGTTTAGTTTTTCCTTTGATTTTTTTTGTTATTTATTTGGGGCAAAATATGTTCTACTTTAAAACTACTCGTACTTAAAAGATTTAAATTAACGTGTTTGATTTAATTTTTTTTTCTTTTTTTAATATTATTTTGTTTTTATATAATCAAATAGCATAGACATTAAATAGTAAAGAGATTAAGAATTGTGGGAATTTTTAAATTTTTTTATTTTTATTTTAAAAACTACAGGTTCTTTTGTTTATAATTTTTACTTTCAACGCTAGGATTAACGTTGCAGTTTATTTTTTAAAAACTACACGGAAAGAAAGAAAAAAATTATACAATTTAATTCTGTTTTTTTTTATTTTTTAATTTTTAAATTTTTATTTTTTTTTTAACAACAAATTCTTTAAGTATTTTTTTTTTTTTGTTTTTGTTTTTTTAATTTAAGTATTGACTACATGGTTTATTATTTAAGTTTTTTGGGGACTTTTGTCTGCCCAATAGGGGGAAGTTGATTACAAAAATTTTTAAATTTAAATTTTAAAATCATAAGAAGAGAAGAGTTTAAAATATCGTGTTTATTTGTTTTCTATTTTTTATTATTTAAGTTTTAATTTTTTTTATTTATTTTTTCTTTTTAACTGTAAAATTTTCTACTTATTAAACATAATATTTGTTGAGTTCATTACTAAGTTCAATAATAATTTTTTATTTTTATTGGTTGTTTTCGGTTATGTTTTGTATTTTATTGGGTTTTTAAAAAATAAAATAAAAAATATTTTTTTTTTTTCAATATTATCCCTTTTTTTATACGAGGGGTAGGGGTATAAGAATGTTTTGGCACTCTGCTTGCAGCAGTTTATTTTTATTATTTTTGTAATGGTTGGGGTTTTTTTTCTTACCTTAAATATCTTTTTTTATTATTTATTTAGAGTTCATATAGTAAAAACTTATGGTCTAACTACTGCTCGTTTCCGTTTATTTTTTTATTTTCTTCCTTTACTTAACTTCCATATTGGTTTTATTGGTTTTGTTTCAGTTCCATTTAATTTTTTTATTTTTATTTTCGTTGCTTTTACCGTGTAAATGCCTACCTAAATATTTTTTAATTTTTTTTTAGCTTTATTTTCTATTAATTTTCCCATAATATTTTTGATTTTTTGTTTTTTTTTTTAATTTTTTTTTAAATTTTTTCTTCTTTTTTTAAGTTTTAAAAATTGTTTTTTTTTTTTGAATTAAAAACTCCTCAGTCAGTTATTGTTGCATGTGTTTTCTGTTTAAGTATGTGTCTGTAACTGTGTATGTATTTGTTGTTTTTAATTGGTTAACTGCAGTATTCGAATGCATTAACTGCCATTGACATCGACCGCTATCGGCTGGTTACACAGCCCAACGTGCAGATTAGTAGTGAAATGGGCTGGTGGTGATGCTGGCGGTGTCAATGGTGAGGCATGTACCTTACCATTAGCTGTGGGTGTTGTATTGTTAGCTGGCACTGTTGCTGTTACATCCAATGTGGTTGGTGGTGGGGGTGGTAGTGTATTATAAAAACTGGTGGATTCTTCGCTTTGTGGCGAGTCTGCATTGCAACCATTTGTTAGAGATGGTGGTGGCATATCCTTGAGGCTGAATATCTCTGGAGGCGGTGGTGGTGGTAAGGAATCCATTTGTTGGTCACTTAAATCACTGTTCAGTTGTAGTTCATCTGTGGTGGGTGGTGGTGCCGGTAAACTCATCAAACTATCGTAGCCATTTTCCACATCCGTTACAGCATCGCTATGGCCATTCTGTAGACTCTCAAGTTTTGCAGCGATTGTGTCTGCATTTGGCAATATTGGAGAATTAATTTCTTTGGGCTCCATGCCATTGACCATATGCTGGTTGTCTTTAAAACCATTTGTAAGCGCATGTTCATGCTCTAACTCCTCTTCCGTTTCTGTGTTTGCAGCTTCTTCATTTTCCTCTCCATTCAATACTCCATTTACATGCATAGGAGTCTCCTTAATTCCATTCAAAATAACTTCACAGTCATTTTCATTCACACTGTCATCTTTAACTTCAGAACTGCCTTCTGATACCTGATGAGTCTCTTCACAATTCACCTCTTCGCTGATATTAGTTTGATCCTCACATTCCCTATGTTCAGAGAAATTCTCAGAGTGTGAAGAGGCATGCAATTCTTCCGAAGAATTTCCTTCCAGCTCTGCTGCAGCAATTGGAACATCTGATTCTTCCGATGAAACATTTATTATATTAACTAATGGCACCTGCTGCCTTAATGCTGTATTATCCTCACAGGCCTCATTTACCCTCACTTCGGCACTTGCATGAGTATCCACATCTGCAGGCAAATCCTCGGCACTTGTTGCCTTATCTTCTTCACATGAACCATCATTTTCATGCTCTTTTTCAGTTTCAATAGAAGTTTGAATCACCTCCACTGGCACTGCTGAAGCTAATGCCTCTAAGACCTCCTCAACAGGTTGTTCATTACTTACTGCCTCTTGTAGATTTTCAACTTCCTTCATCTGCTCCTGTTCTTTTACTAAATCAGCACAGGCATGCACCTCAATTTCCACTGGTATTTGAGTTTTTGCTAGATTTTCTTTTAAACCTCCATTTTCCTTCCCTAACGCTACTGGCTCCTCCAACTTAACCTCCTCTTTCCTCACGGGATCTTCTGGTAATTCCATTACCTTCTCACTGGGCTTCTGGGCCGGTGACTCTCCACTGCTAGTCCTACTACCAGCATCCTTTGGCTTTTCCGTAGTCTCTAGCACGTGCTCATTATCTTTGGCTTCGTCCTTTTTTTCGAGTGAATGTTTTAAATAATGATCATTGCCAGGATTACGATCATCATCTTTAATATCTTTAACATCACACTTTAACACAACATTACCTGTGGGTGTAGTTGTTGAGTAAACATTCTGTTCCACCACATATAAAGCCTGATTGCCATAACAGTAGTCTTTATTGGAATCACTGGACGATGTGGAACTTAAATCCGATTGTGATAAGCCGGTATTGCATTTGTAAGCTAAACTCTCTACCGCCGCATTATGTTCCGATTCCTTGTTATCATTTGGATGCGGTGAATTAATGGGCTCATCTACCTCCTCTATTTGATGTAGACTTCTAGGGCCTTCTTCTGTGTTTTCCGGTGGTGGTGAATGTATTTGTACCTTTTCATTATTCACACCATTTTTCTCATTCGTCATTTTGTAACAGCTTACTACACCATTATTCTGTTTCGTGTCGAACATTGAAAGCATTTTCTCACCTCCATCAGTAACTGGACTTTCGGGTATTGTTTTTGAGTCTATACCTCGTGCAACTTCTACCACAAACACGCCATCCTTATTATAGTCCATCTTGGTTTCTCTAGCTACGCGGGAAATATCCTTTAAAAGTTGCGAAATAAAAGGAAGAATGATCATAAGGATTTAGAATAAAATTACACTGAATGTGGTTTTAAATTATAGAAAGGGTTTTGAATATTTTCCAGTTCTTTTATATATACTCATACAAGTTAGTGTAGCACAAGTTGAACACGACGCCTAATCAACATATCAGCGTCTGCTTCAAGATTTAGCGCTACAGTACCGGAATTCTCTGCGATAGACACATTTCTGTGTCTTGTTAATGGTTTTGAATCGAGAAGAGCATAGCAAGCTCAAAGATAATCACTTAAACCTATTAGTCAGGATCACAACCTAGCTCATACCTCATATGTTGTGTGTGTTAATTTTATACATGATTGGTGAAACCTACAGTTTAAAGTCGACCCTAAATTTGATTTACTTTCACAATTTTCACCAGAATACTTCTGATGGAGATATCTGAGCTGAGTTCTAAACCAAGAACTTTCGTCTAATATACACAATATCTATTAGACCACAACAACTATATAAAGGGTGGGCCATATAAAAGTTTAAATTGATAAATGCATTCTAACAAAAAAGTTTTGAAATGCTTTCAAATTTATTTTTTCTGTTGTGATGTACGATTGTTCGGGTTAGAAATGGAATATGATTTCATTCGAACGGCTGCCACGGTTGGGCTCACAGTGCCTCATTCGATCGGATCAATTTTTGCACCACTTTTTCGAATGTATGAGGTCGTATCACGTCATTGGCTTTACGAATGTTGGCCTTCAATTGCTCAATTGTCTGTGGTTTGTCGGTATAACACTTTTCTTTAACAGTGTTATGTTCTACAGAAAATAGTCCAGCGGAGTCAATTCGCAGCTTCTTGGCGGCCAATTGACATCACAATTTTGGCTAATTAAACGGCTATCAAACGCTTTAGGCAATAAATCGATTGTGGCATAAGATGTGTGGTAAGTTGCACTATCCTATTGAAAGTAAACATTGTTCTCATCAATCTCATGAAGAGCGGGTACAAAGAAATTGGTTATCATGGTAATGGTTCTGCCGTCCTCATTTTCAAAGAAATATGAGCCAATGATGCCTCCGCTCCACAAGCCGCACCAAACAGTCACTCGTAATGGATGCATTATCTTCTGTGAGACCACGTATGCGTTTCCTGAGCCCCAAAATACTGAAGTTTTGTTTATTAACGTACCCAACAAGATGAGAATGAGCTTCATCCGAAAAGATGATTTTTTTTGGCAAAAGCGACATCATTGTGCAATTTGTCGTTGACCCAATAAACCCCAATATTGCTCAAGAGTAAATTTATTTCGGGGGGGATAATGTACTGTATTTTGTGACAGAATAGAATGACATAAGGATTATCGGATTCGAAATAACCGAATGGCCCACTATAAATCAAGAAAAGACAAAATCGACATCATCCTGTAGTTTCTCGATTCATTACGGTCAGTGGAATTACTAAATTTTGTGACAGAATAGATTGACATTAGTATTGCCAGATTCGAAATAACGGATGGTCCTAATACAAACCCTTAGATGGCCTACTCTATTTTATAGTCCTTAACTATAGGAAAACCGTGTGATTCATTTAATTTAAGATTAAATTTCAATGATGGAGTTTCAACAACATGGTCATTATCGACTTTCAAAGTTCGAAGGTGCCTGTTAGAAGGCCAGATTTTGTATCACTGTAATATTCAAAAACATATCTAACATTTTAAAGGCACAAAAAAGTACAAAAAAAATTGTATTATTTGTGCAGCATATTCAAAACTCTTTTTATATAAATATTTTACAATATTATACAATATTACATACAAATATACATACTTATTATATAATAATAAAAAAAAGTTACATGAAAAAAAATTAAAACTGATTATACAGCGAAATTGTATTACAAGAGATGATAAAAAAAAACATCAAAAGCTGAAAAATGAAAATAATGGCGTGCATTTATGAAAAAAACGAAATTTGAAGTAAAAAATTTGTTTTAAACCCAAAAAAGAAACGTCCATAGTATCGATACGGTTTTCGTAATGCTTTTTTTTCTTTAAATACCACAACATTTAAGGCATAATTTCAGGACATCATATTTACGTTATTCATTCAGTCCACATAAATTTGTATTTACAGCGGAGAAAAAGGTTTTGTTTTTTATACATATATTTGGTATATAATACAACAACAACAACAATTAGAATTCATGGTGAACATATTGTTTTAAGTATAATAGCGCCAGTAATAATAGCAGTACACAGTAAGTAATACGAGTAAAAAAGAGTAGCAAAAAAAACAGAGAAACACAGAGAATAGTCATGTGACAGACAAATTTATTCAAATGGTGACAGTTTTTTTTTGTTTTTATTTTGAATACTACAAACAAAAGAGTACAAATACATAGAAAGAAAATTGTTCATAAACATACACACACACACACAGCTAAAAATTTAAAATTTTTTAAGAATTTTTAAGAAAAATTCTCTTTATTTTGACATTAATTTGGTATTTTTTTTTTGTTTTTGTGTAGAAAAGAAATAACAGAAGATAACAGAACAGAACGGAATGAAACGGAACGGAACGGAAAACAACAAACATTCAAAAAAACGAGACACAACGAAGAAGTAGTACAAGAAGGAGAAGAAAATTATATTTTTTTTTTGTTTTTTTTTTATTCAACTTACATTGCGCTCTTCCGTCTCTACAATAAGAAGATTATTTTCCATGGTCATTTTGGTTATTGAACCATTTGGTCCTGGCATTTCAACATCATTATCATCATTATCACCATGGGCGCTATGAATTTGTTCTGTTACTGTTATTACCGACGTAAGTAGTTGTGGTGGTGGTGGTGGTGGCGTTAGTATTGGACACTGACACAAAGAGGAGGGGTCGTTTAAATCTAAAGAAAGTCTTTTACTGTCACTCGTTTTCGCAACACTGCCAGTAGTTGCAGTAACGTTAGTCATAGTAGTGGTAGTCGTAGTAGTAGTAGTAGCTGTGGTAGTCTTTAAGTGGCAAAGTTTTTCAATTGAAAACTTGACGCTACTATTCGCGATAGTATTAGTAGTGGACGGTTTATTGGACGTATCTGGGTATTTTTCAATGGCATCCTTATCACTATGGGTTGGCAATGTGGAGGATGGTTCATGTACAAACTGTAATGGTAAATTAAATACACAAAGAAACAAATAAAACAAAAGTACGAATGAATTTGAAAGACAACGAAAGACAAAAAAATTTTGTTTTTTATTCCTTGTGTTGATGAGATGATGTGAATGACTACTCCCCCTACCCAATAAATGATGGTGAATGTCATGCCTACCATTAAAAATAAGAACTAAAACGGAAGCAAATGTGACGATAATGATTTTTAATTAACGTAATTGTTTAAAATAAAATCCAAGAAAAGAAAAAAAAACCTTAAATTGGATAACTTAGGCCATTTCTCGTAATGTAGACGAGAAAAACTGACAAAATTAAACAAAAGTGCGTAAATAAATTGAAAAAAGAAATTAAAAAACAAAACAAACAAAAAATCATTCACTTACCTCTACCTTTTCCATGCCATCTTCATTTGGCGGAACTTTTGTTTCCGTTTGCTCTGTATAGCCTCCATTGTCCGTTATATTCGAATGATATTTCTTATATAAATACCTAGTACATGTAAGCAAAAAAGAGAGAGAGAGAAAAACCAAATACTCCATAGTAACTTAAGCATCATCATCACCCTCACTTTTACTAATAACAAGGCAGGCGAAAATGATTGTTTGCTTATGCCATTGCCATTGCAGTATTGTTGTAATTACAAGTTATCGATAAAACAAATCATTAATTGTCTACACACTTCAAATTCATTACACAGTTTCACTCCCACTCTGATGCCAATTAAATTGAGTTTTCCGTTAACAAAACAAAAAATAAAATCTGAATTGAATTCTACTTCTTAATGAGATTTGCAAAGAAATGATGATTGACAGCCAAGGAAAGGAAAGGAAAAGAAAGCAATGATATCATCCTTGAGGTGTTTATTGTTGGCATAACAATTGCTGGCGTATCATATTGTTGATACATGTTATTATCATCGACTTGTGGACGTTTTATTGTCCTGCCTGTTATTGTATTAAATATTTCATGTTCTTGCTGATGAAATTTTGTTCGATCCTTTAATGCAATATTCGCCTACTTTTATGACTTCAAAATGACATTTTTCCCAAGTATTCAAACAAGATTTTCATTCAACGAGAAAATAATTTCAAAATAAAGCCTTTGGTATAAAATTTGAACTAAAAATCCTAGCTAACTAAGCTAATACACAGATGGCGCTAATAGCATTAAATCCATATATGTTTACTTTTACGAAAAAAACACTGAGGACGAATGCAGTAAATATCACAAACAGAATGCTACCGTTGAAGAGGAGTTGTCCGACATAACTGAGTCTCAAAAGATATCAAACGAACGTGTTGAATTTTTTTGATATTCCGTTCAAAGTGGGTGGCGCACAGGCTCAAAAGCACCACAAAAAAAACTAGTAATTGATAATTCTAAGCAGAGTAGAGTTTCATCATGAAAACTCGAATTTCAGTATCGGCAAGTGACAATCGATGAAACGGGGCTCAATCATTTCTTACCAGAATCGAAATAATCGTCAATTGAGTTGCCTAGACGTGACGAGACGATACTAAAGCGTGCAAAGACACTACAGTCGACAGTGGAGGTTGAAGTTTTTGTCGTATTCAATAGACAAGTAAAGACATACATCTTCACTGGCATGCATTAAATAAGAGGGAGTCATTACTAAGTGTAGATTCTACCGAATAGTTCGTGATTTCCATTGACTTATTTGGGTATTATCTAACCCAACGATCTAACAGATCGATTGAGATCTTGTTGCTTAGCTTAAAACTAATTCCCCAGTAATTATCATCGAAGAAGAGCTCATCCCATTGCTGAAAGGTTTAAAATCAATCCATACAGTTTCTAAAAACTGCCTGTAATTGGTGAATGTTTTGATCGAACTTCATTAGAGGCAATCTTGATTAGACTTATGCGAGTTTCAATGAACTTGTATTGTAAAACCAAAGAGCTGGTATACTAACCTCGCCGCTACCATTTACGCTTGAATTTAATTTTATGTACATGCACTACCAACAGGGGATTCCGCACTTTGACAGTTAGTAACGGCCATGTTGTTCAATATGTCATTTATTCAATCTGTTTTGTCAAATTGTACGTTCGCTGATTGGACTCTAGAGAAGATGGCAAATTGGCGATGTCGACCAAAAAGTATGTGAACAAAAAATTTTCATATAACGCAAGACACCGTTTCACAAAAGCTCTCAGAGCATGCAATGCATCCGGAAAAAGTCACTGTCAGTGTTGCTTTGAGAACGATTATGGCCTCGCCATCACTGTGAACGTCGAGCAACACTGTAGGACAATGACTACAAGGTTCTTTTGGTCTTAACTGAGTGACCTGTGCACCAAATATGTATGGTTTCAATAAGATAGCTCATAATAGATTGGATATTCTGAACGAGCGATTTGAAGACATGTTGTTTTCGCATGGAGATGATATGAACTCGCCAACGAGTTCATGAGATCTGATCGCAATAGACGGTTTTGGAAAGATTTTCTTAAGTCACAGGTGCCTTAAACCAAAGCCAACATAGCTCACGCGATGCACCGGAGTCATAGAAAATTTGTCATCTCATGTTAGCTCCACTCTGAGAAACCCAGAAAAACTCTGGAAATAATTTAAATTTCCATGAAAAGTTTGTTAAGTTTGTTGTTCGAAGTCGACAATAAATTGGATAACTTCATCACACACAGCATGGGTGGTGAGAGAAGCTAGGGTGTAGTCCTGACTACAAGGCTGTAATGACTAATTAAGTAAGAAATCAAATATATGATTTGGTCATAGAATTGCTTTCTTATAGAATTGCCTAGTAAATACTGTTGTCTGTGAAAACGGGTTTACTTATGAGATACTTTGCCCACTGAGTCTCAAAAGATGGCGCTTGGTGATCTTCCTAGTGTGTTTGTTCTTGCTGTTATCTTACTTGTCTTTCTGGATGGATTTTTAAAAATCGAGAACTCTGATGAAGTTTTTTTCGCATTGACTGCTCCATGGTTAAAGCAGTCTCATTATTTTAGCTTTAAATAATGAACTCAAAATCCTTTTGTTTTTCCATAGAATCTAAGCACAAGTAAATATGCCATGTTGTACATCATATAACTACTGTAACTTGCTTGGAAGCTTATAATTCGTGAGTATTTTCCTGAATTAATAATATAACGCTTCTATAACACAACAATACCTTCACCTAATTTACCTTCAACAATTTAAAACAAATTTTCTTGTTTGATTACCTGGAATACCGAGAGTATCCTACTGTTGTTTAGGTCAGGCAGCAGCAAATTGAATTTATAATTTAATTGAACAAAGTTTTCTAATTTAATTAGATGCATAGCAAATGAATAGCAATAAAATATGCCAAACAAACAATCATTTTCAAACCTTCTGTGTTAAATATTTACGAAACAATTCATGAAGTGAATAGAATAGCAAAGGATATGTATGTATGTACCTTAAAGCCCAAAACATACTGCAGGTAACGACAACGGGCAGTATAACAATGAACAGGCCAATGGCCAACGATATTAAATTTATAATATCCTCTGGAAAAAAATTGTAGAGATTTCAAGTATCATCGTGGAGAGACAGAGAAAATTTTAAAATAGAAATTTTATTAGCCCAAGGAATACATAGTAAAACAGAAATCTTTTAAAATATTTGGTTTAAAGGCAACGCAAAATACATAAAAAAATTTTAAAATAAAAATTTAAGTTGTTGTAGAAAGAGAAACTCATTAAAAACGTAATAATTTCTCTTTCCTTTCTTTTTTGATTTTATTTTTTCCATGTTTTTTTTCTTTCTTTTTTTATTCATAATCATTCATTATGTACGAGAATTTAACCAAGCATGTCAAGATTTATTTTCATTTTTATTTCAAGTACTTACCGGTGTTTTTATCCTCCAAATCGTTGGCATCCTCCATTACAGAGAAGGCAGTTGCATTACTCATACGTTCGCTTTGCGTTAAATTCCCATTAATGTACGCTTGTGAGCTGCTGTTACTCAAGCTTACTTTGTTTAGAAAGTCTTTAAACGTGGTTAAATTCTGTTCGTTACTACCACCGCCACTGCCACTGCCACCACCACCACCACCCCCTATGCCAACTGAAAGTATTTCTGCCGAGTCTTTAATGTCAGCACTCAACTCATCCTTGCGCATATTATTAACGCCATAGTTGACATACAAGTGGGCATAGTCTGCAACGTGATTTGGTTGCTGTTGTTGTTGTTGTTGCTGCTGTTTTCGCAATTTTGCCATGTACGCAGAGGTATAGGATTTGGAGGGTGTAGCTGCTGCTGCTGGATTGCCAAAAGGATATGAACCTTCAACACCATCAAAGCCACCATCAGCGCTTTCGTCTATAAGGTCACCACCATATTGTATTGATGACTCGTCTACGTGCGGATTGCTATTGCTGTCTATGTCATGTTGGTTGTTGTTATTATTGTTGTTGTTGTTGGAGTCGTCTATGTCGTTGCTATTGTCATCGTACATGCCTGAACGATGCAATTGTGCTTCGTTGGGCATGAAATCGATTTCTTTCAATTCTATCTGTGGCGGCAGCTCACCAATAACTGGCACCCCTATGGAAATTTCCGGTAATATGGCCGGTTGTATAATAACATCCGCTTGTGGTGTTGCCCCCTGTTGTTTTAGTTGCTGTGCGTGATCGGGTGCATATGTTGTTGTTATTGCAGAGTCGGGTAACTGTTCCACTTCTATTATGGATTCACCCACATAAGTTACATCCAAAGGAGGTGAGGGTTCATTACGATTACGATAGATTTTCAAGGAATCCTGTTGATTACTACTTGAGGACAATATGATATCCTCTTCATACAGATGATGAGATATGGCAGCAGATTGCATTTCCTCCGGTGGATTTAAATTGGTTTGCGTAGAGGCCATATAGTTGGCTGGAAAAAATTGTGATTCTAATTTCAATTTACGCTCTTCATTGCTATTCTTATTATTAGTGCTGGGCAATGATTCGCCCACTTTGACCTCGGTATTGGAAATATAAAAAATCGTATCGGAATCCCTATCAAAATGGGACTGATAGGGTGGAGGCGGTGGCGGTGGTGGTGGTGTAGTATAATGATCTTTCATATCCGTTATAAATAACTCATCTTTTGCTTTGGCTTTGCCTTGCAAGGAGTTATCGGTTATGTTATCGGTATCGATGATTTCCACCACCAATATCTCATCATTTCTAAGATCTTTGTTGTTGTTGTTATTATTATTATTCGAGGGTATTTTCAATTTGATGTTATCACTGACTTTACTATCATCATACGAGTCATCGGCTAGCGCACGGTTTTCATTATTTCCATTGAATTCCGTTTGGGGATAGGAAAACTCCAAATCCTCACTGTCATTGCCAAAGGACTCCGAGACATTAATGTGTATTTCTATGGCTGCCGGTTCTGGTTTACCCGAGGCCACTTGGATGGTGCTATAATTTATAGGCTCTTGTGTAGAGGTCTCCGTACGATCTATAACGTATTGAGTGAAACGTTCCTGTTGCAGTGAAGCTACTGGAGGTTTTGTGGTCTTTCCCAGAGAAGCTTCATCGTGATGATTTTTCTCTACATTCTTGAAATTTGTGGAACCTATAATGGAATCAATCGTAGAGTCATAGACCTCGATCTGTATGTCAGAAATTTTTGATTCGGTTTGTTTATTATTAGCTGGTATTTGCAGGGAATTTGTTTCCTTGGCTTCCGAGGTAAACATGGTATTGGCCTGAACCATAGGCATTTTAGTAGCCTTGGCATCCATTACCTGGAACACGGTAGTGCTTAGAACCGTTGCCGGTTTTTGCATCGTTATATTCAAGGCAAGAGTTTTATTAATGCTGGGGATGGAAATAGATTCTGTTTGGTTAAACAAATCGTGGGGTTCCGTTATAACTTTATTCACTGTTGTTGATACGGTTGCGGTCACCTTATTGTCCATATCCGCTAAAGATGATTCTGTGGGAGCATATTTATATTCCTGCTGTAGACTTTTCTCCGTCGTACTATCTGTAGCCACTGAGCTAGTAATTGCGGAAGTTTTTTGTGCTTGAGCCACATCGGCTTGCACCTTCAATTCCACAAAATGTCTTTCCCTTAATTGTGTCTCTATGTCAGGTTTATGTACCTTTTTACCCTCCTCTGCCTTATCTGTGTGGTGTATGACATGAAATGTTTTTTCCTCCATTAAAATGGGACCCAAATAACCATGTTTTATGGGCATAAATACGTTGGGTTTTACTGTTGTGGTTGCCTGCATATTGAAATCATTGTCATCTTTAGGGTGACCATCTTGTTTATTGTGCAACAAAGCCTCCACATAATGCTTGTCGACCAATTGTTTCTTTTTAATATTTTTCAGGCCATCATGACCATTATCATGCTGGCCGGACATTAATAACGAGGGCTGTTTTAAATCGTCAATAGTTTTGAGAACATGTTGCTCGAGATCAATTAATTTTAAAACTTTTTCAGTTGTTGCTAGGGATGTTGCATCGAGTTCTGCGTTCGGTAAGGGCGTTAAAGTGTTTTTATATTGATGGGAAGCTTCCACAGAGGTTAGTAACGAGGTTGGTTGTAAATTTTTAAGAATTTTGGGTTTTGCTTGCTCGAGATCTATTAAGGTTAACAATTTTTCCGTTGTCTCTTTGGTGTCACTAGGAGTGACTGTTGTGGTTGAGATAGAGGAGATCGCGGACATCTCATACTCAGTGGCCTTTCCCGTGGTATCTTTGGTTTTACTAGGTGTGACAGTTATGGTAGATATAGTAGAGATCGCGGACATCTCATACTCAGTGGCCTTTTGCGTTGTCTCTTTGGTTTTACTAGGTGTGACTGTTGTGCTTGAGATAGAAGAGATCGCGGATATCTCATACTCAGTGGCCTTTTCTGTTGTCTCTTTGGCTTCACTAGGTGTGACTGTTGTGGTTGAGATAGAGGAGATCGCGAACATCTCATACTCAGAGGCCTTTTGCGTTGTCTCTTTGGTTTTACTAGGTGTGACTGTTGTGGTTGAGATAGAGGAGATCGCGGACATCTCATACTCAGTGGCCTTTTCTGTTGTCTCTTTGGCTTCACTAGGTGTGACTGTTGTGGTAGAGATAGTAGAGAACGAGGGCAACTCATACTCACTGGTCTTTGAGTCTTTTACAGTCATTTGAACAGTATTTTCTGTTAACATAACAGGTTCCTTGAAGTCTTTAGTTAAAGAAGAAGCTAAGCCTGCAACATAGCTGCTATCTAAGGCAGTTTGTTGTGTTGTTAAGGCTTCTTGGGTTGTTAAAGTAGATATTTCGGTTGCCACTTGCGTAACTGGTTTAATTTGTTGGATTTCAGTTGGCATTCTAATAGATTTGGCTTTTAAAACACTTTCTTTCGCGTCTTTTACTTCGATTTCCTGGACTTTAGCTGGAATTACAATGGCTTTGGCTTTTGAAACATTTTGTTTCGATTCTTTTACTTCGACTTCCTGTTGTTTATCGATTCCAGTTGGTTGACTTGTTGTCTGGGTTTCTGTTTCTGTGTGATGTTTCTGCTCATCAACAATATTTTCTGTTGTTGTCATCGGCATTGTCATTGTTTTAGCTGCTGTTGTTAATGATGATGACAAAGCTAGTGTTTCTGTTGGAGTTGTTGCTTCAGCAACAGCCTGATTTCGGTTTATTACGGTACCTTTAGAATCTTCTTTATCTGCAACAACAAATGTAGAAGAGTTGGTGCTGGCGGTGGTGGTTGTTAACAATAGATGTTCATTGTCTGTTGTAACGACAGCAGGAGTCTGTGTTGAACTGTCATTCGCAGTAATGGTTTCATTAAATATTTTAAGGACATTTATGGCTGGCATAGTTTGTAAGGATTTCTGTTTGGTTTGGTTAATCACAACCTCAGCATTATCATCAGCATCATCATCAGTAGCATTATCATTATTCTTATTGAATACCTTGGGTTGTGTGCCATTTGCTGGCATTGCCATTTGTTTTAAAGCCTTTGGTTTGAAGGCTTTATTTAAGGTTTCCCGATAATTTATGATTGTGGTGGTTAAGTTATCGATTTCCTCAGGCCTTAAATTCGTACTCATAGTGGTTGTGGCTAAAATTAAAGAAATTTTATTATCATCGTGATGATTTTTGGTAGACAAAGTAAAGCTGTCCACAGCCATTGCTTGTGGCTTAGTAAAGTTTTCCAAATTCAATATAAAAGGTTTTGCGTTAGTTTCCTTGATTTTTACTATGCTTGCAACACTTGAAGCGTTTGTTGTTGTTGTTGTTGTAATATTTTCATATTTCACTTTCATAGATTCTTGATGCTTTTTGTGTTGCAAAGCCATTTTGCCATTTTTAACTGATTTTTCTATTAATTTATTGGCTTTATTTGAGATTTTCTCTACATGGGTTAGTTTTTCCTTTTTCTCATTGAAAGCCTGGCTTTTATTCAATTTGTTTTTGTTTAAATCCTTAACGTTCTTCACCGCATGATCCATTTTATTCGCCTTCCTTGTTAAACCCATTGTTTGTGGTGTAATGCCAATTTCTGAGGATGTTACTATTAAAGTGGGCGTATTACCCTGCACACCAATGGTCAAGTGATGGGTGGGTGCTGCATATAAGCTGCAACTTAATAACAGAATCACTAAAAGCCTTAAAAGGCCGCTTAATATAATGAAAATTCTCATGTTTCTTCTTCTTTAACGATAAAAAATTTTAAATTTTCATTATTTTCCGGTATTTAAAAAACTAAACTCGTTTGCTTTTGTTTTGTTCTTTCTTCTCTTAGTTTAGTAAATTAAAGTTCAATGTCAATTGTTTTCTTGTTTTTTAATATTTTTTTAAACTCATCTTTAGAAGCTTTTTAATGGCCTTCATTTGTATGAACAGCAAAAAGGGGTTCAATTTACGTAAAACAACTTAAAAAGTCACTCAACTTGTCTTAACATTTTAAAGTTAAAGAAAGTTTTTCTTTAAAAATTAAATTCTTTAACAATTCTTTCATGAATTTTTGTTTTTATTTATTAAAGAAAAAAAATTTTAATTTGCTTTTGCTAGGTAATCCTGGGGTCCCTGCAAAAGCATTTAAAAAACTTATCTTGCTTCTGTTGGCATTTACTTGCAACACTTTATTTAAATTTAATTTGACACTCCCGTTTTCATTTTTCTATCTTCTTGTTTCTTCTTTTCTTTTCTACTTTTTTATTTTAATTTTTAATTTTTAAATTTTTAATTTGTTTTTGGCATTTTGTTTTCAATTATTATTTATAATTTGGCACTGTATTATAATTTTCTATTTCTTTTTCTTTCTTTTTTGCTTTCAATTAAATTCTTCTTTCTTTAATTTGCACTTCTATTTTCCTCTTTAAATTCTTGATTACACTTGTTCTTCAACAAAAAACTTGTTGTGCGTTTCAAGATAATTTTCAAAAGTTTTTACTGTTTTCTTAAAATCTTTTTAACTGAACCGAAAGCTCCAAGGACCCAACACGTACTGTGAAATATCATTGGCAAGCAACACACTATAAAGGACATTCGAACGTATTCTGTGTAGACATTGGCAATGGAGAATGGAATTTATTACCGTATAAATGTAAAGCTTTTTAGCGGCAAAATAAATAGAAATTATGAACAATTTTTAAAGCTTTTTCTCTCTCGTAACACACAGATACACTAACACTCTTGTGTGCTCTCTCTCTCTCTCTCTCAATAATAAATTTGAAATGTTTATTTTTTTTTTTCTGTAAAAACTGTCAAAAACTTGACTTTGTTTATGGTTTTATTAGCAGCGTTAAGAATTTAGTGAGAGTAACAACTACAACAGCAGCAAATAAATAAAAATCCCAACAACAACTACAACAATAAAGGAGCAAAGAAACATGTTGCATTATATTGTTTACCTTCAAACACACTTGAATGGAATTTTAACGAATTAAAGTCAACAAGAGTTAGAGAGTACGAGCGAAAGAATTTGGGACACTCAAATTAAAATCATCAAAATTGTTGTACGTAGAAAACAGAAACAAAAACAAGAATATTTATGGGTAAAGATATAGATAGGTACAGTTAATCCTATGGCATCTAGGATTACGTGATAAATGAAAATTTAAACGAATTCAAAACAATAAAAATAAATACAAACATAACATATATATACTTAATAATAAATTATTAATGTAAACTCAATGTAATCGAATATATAAAATACTAGGATGTGTCAATAAGTTCATGGGTGTCTTAAATTTCTCGTCTCTTAATTTCAAAAGCAATATTGCTCGTGTAATATTGCAAGCGAATTACAGTCTAAGCCTAGTATGTACTTGATCTCAACGAATAAATCAAGTGTTTTCAGGTACACTAGAGCCCCGACATGCGTCGTTAATGGGGACCGGAGAATTACGACGCACATCGAAACAACGCAAATCGAATCAACTTTTTCTATACAAATGCATTGAAATTTAATTTATTGGGACCAAGAATTCAAAGGAAAACAAAATGAATGAATAATGAAAATATTTTTCATTATTTTATTTAGTTCAACAAATGTTTTTTAATTATTATAAAGAAATAACAAAACAATAAACAGAAGTTGCAAGAATTATAAAATACAAAAAAAAATTCTAAATATGTACCACAATACATATACTAAAATGGTAGTACTCAATGCTGCAAGAAAAAAATTAAACGTATGTAGCGTCACAAGTCGAAATTTAAACGACGCAAGTTGGGATTCAAACGACGCAAATCGAATCGACGCCAATCGGGGACGAAACGACGGAAATTTAATCGACGCGAATTGAAATTGCAACAACGCAAGCTAAGTTTTGTCAATTTTTAAAAAGCGACGCAAATCGAAACGACGCAAATCGGGTCGACGCAAGTCGGGGCTCTAGTGTACTTTTAATCCTTTTTGTTGGACTCCTACGTTAAGTGTCGATTAAGATGTAGACCTAAAATACGAGTACTTCATACGCATAGTAGAAAAGGATTCTCTACTGCCAGTGCTGCTACTTTAATCGAAATATCCGATCCTTGATCCATTGATTACAAAAATAGGTTTTAAAAGATTCCTCCTTCAAGTAAACTATTTGTCCTACTCAAATTGCTTTCTAATAATATCAAATAAATGGTCTTTTTTAAGTGGTTCCAATATCGTTTATATTTTTATTTGTTTGATATTGTTACGTTTTTACATTTTAAAAACGTTTTCAAATATGAGCTCGTAGATTACAAATAAAATAAAAATAAATTTGTGTTTATTTTAATTAAAATTCTTTATAATTCGCACAATTCTGTGTGCCACTGTTTACAAATTGATGTAAACAACAACAATTGCTTTTCTTTGTTATTCCTCTGTTTATACCCTTTGCATAAACAATAATCATTACTGGACAATTATTCGACAGATCTTTATAACGGAGATCTTCAAATCACAATTACTCTCTTCAAACACACCGCATCTTCACACAAGACTGGCTGAACTTCACTAACTCATTCGCCTGCTTTGTCTTGCCTTTTATATGACAGAGTCTAATGAATGTTCTTGAAGGCGAACGTTCGTGACTTCGCCTTCTCGAAATCTCTATAAATGTATCATCGTTGTTTCATTATTGTTGTTTGTATATTTTGTTTACGTTTATTCTTGTAGTATTGTTTGTGGATTTTTGTTTACTTGCTTACCATTGTTTCGATGCTGGTGTTTGTTATTATATTAAGCAGTACGATAATTTGTAAACAGGTTTGTTTACTGTATTGTTTTGTTTTTGTAGCTTTTGTTTGTAATTTTAATGTTATGCAATGTAAAAGCAAAACATCAGTATCTTGATTTTTCTATTTCGTAACATAATTTCTTGTATACAACTCTGGCCCCTTAATCAGTTTGCATTTGACCAATGGCTTGGGTTATATCGTCTTTGTAGACTGTTAAGATCTGTAGCTTATTCGCATACACCTCCATAAATAGTCTACCTGGATCATATCGCAGTAGGCAATTCACATCACCTCTACGTGACTATGTAGTCAAATCCTTTGTTAAGAATATCCAACGTATCATGAGAAGTATTGCACGTAGTACCGTCATGTTGGAACCACATATCGTTGCTATGCATAACATCAAAGTCAGGCCAAAATAAATTGATGATCATCGATTTATAATGCTTGTCATTGATAGTTATGGACTGGCCAACATCATTCTGAAAGAAATACAGTGAGCGTCAAAAGAAACTGTACATTAAAAAAAACATGTACATTAATGAATTACCGTTATTTTTATTTTAAAATTGTTTTATTGCCAATTTTTAAAATTGAAACAAAAAAAATATTACACAATATTTTGAAATATTTTAAAATTTTTTCGAGCACTCTCCATAAGTAGTAAAAGTTGAGTTTGGTGATTATTAGAATTTTATCTATGTATATGTAGTGTACAGTTTTTTTACGCTTACTGAATGAACCGACGATTCCGATAGTCAAAAACACACAACAAACAATGACTTTTTTGAGAGACATTGGGACGCTCTGGGAGCTAATGTGGAATTCTATGGTTTCGTTTATTTACGTGCCCATTCATCCAGGATGGGCTCTATTGTTTCTTTTTTTTTGGTTTTAGTATTAAAAACCAGCTGCTCAAAAGCCCATTCAGTGAACATATGACGTCCATTGTAATTGGATTGAATAAAATGCAAACAGATTTATAACAGACGGAATGGTTTGGTTTACTAATTAAACTATTCGCACTTTTGTAGTTCCGAAAAAATATTCACCAATGTTTTCAAATTTATAAAATTAAAAGTGTTCCCTCTAAATAATCCAACTGGGAATGCTGCTGACCCTCTCTTTTCCCTGTGAGCAACACAAGCAGGAAAATACTGGTGGATAGCGCATATGCTACGCACGCCTTATGATAATATACCAAATGCAGGACTCTTTCAGAATCCATAAGGGTTCCCACGTAGAGGCAGAGCAAAGATAGCTTGCAGAAGAAAAATAGCCAGTGAAACTTGCAAATCGTTTAATGAGTTGAAAAAAATTGCAAAAAATATAAAAATAAATAAATCTTCTTAAATTTCTAAAAAAAAAAATTGAGTGTACATAATAATAATAGCTCGTGGAATTGTTCTCACTGCTACTCTTAATATATTCTCATAGAGGGTATTACCTCCAAAGCATAATACATGTTTACTCAATTATTCTAGAACTTGACAAACACCAATGCCTTGCTAAGCTGTATGATAAAACTCATACTTAAGGAATACAAATCGAAATCATGTAAGTAAATGGAGGCAATACCGTAAGACAGGCCTACACTTTCAATACACCAACACTGAATCTTCGGTGATTTTCATGGCAATGTAGGCATATAACTATGTACAGCCAGTAAGTATTACTCATTTAATAAGGAAAATTTTAAATTAAAAAAATCAAATTAGACACGTTTCCTGCCCCTGAACTTATAAAATTTATAAGTGTGCTAAGTTCGTAACAAACTGTTTGTTGACTTTTGTCAACTTCTAGATTAAAATCTATTGGGAATATTTTCAATTTCGATTAATTTTGAATTAACTTTACGCACTGATAGGCTATCACGTACGCATAAGAGTGTGGAGAACATGCTTCTGACAGAGATTGTTTCATGTATGGTTATTGCAAACAATGCTATATTGCGACTTTTACGATGGCATGAAGACCAACGCTCTTGCATATCGTTGCCAATTTTCAATATGAGGAACCAATATAAAGTACAAACAGCTAAACTTCCTCTAACTAATTTCAAATAACAGTTGAACATAATTTTAACATTGTAAATCCTTATTATTGGATTAACAGTTGGTTTAAATTATAATTCTATCGTATCATAATTTAATTATTATCAGTCATGCTCTTCCTGTTCTAAATTAGAATTTTTTTTGTATGCCTTCTAATGAGATTTAATGGAAAAGTTTTCATTACTCAACCTAAAATTAAAAAAAGAATAAAAAATTATCTCTCACATGTAGATTAGAAGACACTCTACTTTACAACCGTACAACCGTAGTAATTATAATTTAAACTTTTGTACCCCACCAGCAACCCCCAACACTATAACACCAACACACAAAGTGTGGCAATTATTTTTGGTCAAATCATGCAATTTAAGGGTGTTAACAATATAATTATACTTGACCTTATACAACAACATACTCATATGGCAAAGATAAAGCCATATTAAATATTTCATGGATATTTAAACAAGATACCTCACAGGAATATTTCATACGAAAGGACATTTAAAATTCACCAGGAATTTTTGAGATAATACAGTAGTTTAGCGAATTCAAGAACCAATTAATATGACATGCTGTATGCTTTACGAAGGAATTTAATGTGGAAGTAAACGTTTTACTAGCAAACACTAAATGATACTCATAAATGTCCACCATTTGTGGCAACTTATTATGTAACTTTGCAGAATTTTTAATAGCTTGTTTAGAGCAAAGTAACACTGGTGGAAAGTAGTCCTAAGCTACTCAATTTTAATGTTTAACGTTCCTAATGTCTGCTTTCATAGCTTTCAAAGCTTTAGAGGTCGTGCAATTTTGAAAAGCTTTCTTTCCACAGTACAGACACAAACGCCCTAAACTTTCATTCAACTCATAAAATCTTTCACTTGGTGGCTAAACAGAGTGGATGTTGTTACTTAAAGGTCATAAAAAATTCGAACGACAATGTTACTGAAGCTTATTAACATAACAGCATATTTAAAATATTGTAAATGGGGAGATAAAAAGTTATAAAGTGAAGTGATGTCCTTAGAAATTTGCATCCTTTGTTCAGATGGTTAAGGGAATTTTCGACTCTCAGCTTATTTCAGACATAAACCCTGGTCCATCCAAAAGGTTAAAGTTGGAGTTGTTTGAAGTCTATCATGGAACTTCTCGAGATACGAAACTTCTTCAAATCGACGATGGATGTCAATAGTGCCATGCAACAAATTTACTGGGTGTGGTAATTTTAATAAGAAAAGCGTTTAAAGAAATCAAATTGTTCTGCTGTGGATTAACAGATTTTTCTACAGCCTTTGAGCATGCAAGGCATAACATACAAAAAATATAACAGTTGTACAGAAAAGCTCCTATACATACATAATTGGTCATTACAATCCTTCACTTAGGATTACAACCTAGCTTCTCACACCACCCATCCATGAGTGACGAGGCCTACAGCTTAAAGTCGACTCCGAACGACAGATTTTTGAGAAACTTTTTCATGACAGTTTTTTATTTACTCTCAGAGTTTTTGCCAGAAATCTGCTGAGGGCAAGTTGACGAAAAAATATTTTTTTTTTCAAATTTCGTTCTGTTGGAGATGTCTGACTGGGATTTGAACCATGGCCTCACGTTAAATAAGTCAACAGACTACCTACTACACTACGATGTCTATTATATCTGCCACATAATTTTTTATTTAAATTTAGGAAACGTTTCTTCCAGGAGATGAAACCTGTCCTATACTGGACAGGTTAGTTGCTTCATTTACGTATGTGACATATCGTATGACAGATTTCAAACAAAGGCAATGCGAGCTAATAGATTACGACAACTTCCAAAATGCTCCCATGCTAACATGAAAAAAATCATAAAAAGAAAATACAAAGTGTCGATGAATATTATTCCATGCGGGTTTACACGCTTCGAAGTCGGTTCACCATGTGCAGTTGACTTTGATGACAGCCTTTCTAGTTCTGGTGTGAAATAATGGAGCCATGTTCCATTCCTTGTTACATTTTCACACATATATTTGAGTTTCTCATGATTTGGCAGCTTTAAACATTGCTCACAGTCAACCCACACGTCTCCCACTTTGAACAGAACTTTTGCTTACTCAAACAATCATGCACGACACATTCAATACATTTCTTTGATATCTGTAGGGCCTCATGTACCTAATCAACTTCAACATTGCTTTCGTCACATAAAAAAAAAAATTACTTTATGTCACATAAAGTTCAAACACCTGTTATTTTAAGTAAATTCAAGAACCGCAATAATAGTACATTCCAGCACCAAAGCTCTTGAATATTACAGCTTTTTGTATATAAAAACGTTGTGGTGGTTCTTTGAATTTTCTGGTGCTTCAGATGCTTTGTATAGAATTTGCACGTAAAGATAAAGCAGAGACTATATTCTTCTGCAATAAAAACAATTGGGGTGTAAAATCGAAACTGCAATAATGAAAATTAAACGCTTCAAAACATCAACGTACTTATGTACGTAAAAAAAGAAATCATTTTTCCAAAAGATGGCCTCAGCAGCTTGTATCTGACTTTAAACAACTTCAATTGGAATTCAGTGGATTGGTTGAGTTGGCTTCATGTACATAAAAGCGTTATGTTGCAAACTGAGACCAACAAATAGAAAATGTGTCAAATGAGCGACCATTAAAGACCGCTTGGCGTCACATACATAAGTAATTCAAATGGCAAAATCATTCGATCTCAGATACCCACACAGTCTAATTCCAAAATAACTTCAAGGAACCGAATTTAGAATTTCTATTCAAAAGCAGCAAAACGAATCATTCCTAAAGCGGGTGTTTTCTTTCTCCGTACCCCATATTGGAAGCATATGGCTTCCACCAAGCATTTCTGTCTTGTTTCCGTTTCTATATTTTTTTTTTGCTCCAGCTAAGCAGGTGATTGATTTGCTATAGAACGTCCTAAGATAATGGGGCTGTCATTTATTGTTGTCCTCCCTCTTTTTCCCACTAGGTGGCGGCACTGCCTGACCCTTCTGTGATGATATCCTTTTTCAATTTTCAGGTGGTGAGGAGGCTTCTTAGATGGTTTATATCGGTAAAGTCGCCTAATTTTGAAATTCGAAAACCACGATGAACAATTTTTTCTTCAACTGGTGATTGTCTTCGATATTGTATTTAGACGTTGAAATTATTAAGTTTGATACGTCTGAATATTTATGACTTTCTCTGTACGTATCAGAGATCAGCAATGAATCGTTTTTCCGCTACTCATAAGCACTCATGCAATTTTAAGTATGAGTGAATCAGCAGAATTGAAATTCAACTACTCTGATTCATTCGTACTCGCTACAACATTGATTTATAAGTATAGGTTGCAATGAGTATGAGTACAACGTTGACATCAAACTCACAACATTCGAAATGTGTTTGATTCATACGCCTACTCATTCTGATTCATAAATTTAGAAAAATACTTATAATACTTATAAGTGATTCGAGTGGCTCGAATCATTCATTAAAATTTACAGCCTTTGTTATTGTTGCATATACAAACAAAGAAGAAAGGAAAGACAAAGACAACAAGCAAAGCATACACACAATCTTCTTGTGAGTATATTAGTGTTCGTACGCGAATCATACTTATTTTGTGCTTCGTGTAAATGTTAAGTAGAGACGAGTCGAAGTCAATAACATCATGCGTATTGTTAAGTATGAATACGACGAGTACTTCCAACTTTGAGTATGAGTAGTATGAGTATCATATTAAAATAAGTATGAATGCGTATAAGTATCAGAAATAATAAGTATGACTCAAATCTACTCATCGTTTTGAATACTCGTTGCTGATCTCTGGTACGTATTGCAATCCATCAAATTCTACTCGCACTTTGTTAATCTTGCTATTTCTGTACGATTGCTGCGTCATCATTTCTTGACCCTTGGGAGTGGTTTGGATTGTGGCTTTCATGTTTTCGTCTGTCTTACGTTTAACATTACGCGTAGAAAATTTTTAGCTTTTCTAGTTTTGTTTGCCTGTTGGAGAACAATGTTATAGCCGCCGTAGTCTAGTAGTAGTAGCGTGTTGGCTTATTAGATGTGAGGGCACGTTTCTAACCTCTGGTCAAACATCTCCTACAAAACGAAATCTAAAAAAAAATATTTCTTCGCAAAAAACTCTGTGAGTATATACAAAATTACCATTGAAAAGTTTCTTAAAAATCTGTCGTTCGGAGTCGACTGTAGGTCCTGCCACTCATGTATAAAATTAACACATGCATCACACATAGTGGTGTGAGAAACTAGGTCCTAATCTTGAGTGAAGGGTTGTAATGACCAATTATGTATGTATTCATCTAGGTATGTATGAATGCATGTATGTATGCAAGTATCTACATGTCTGTATGCTAGAGACCTTGTAAATCGATTGTGCGAAAGTAATTCCAGTTGTTAGTCGAGTTGACGTGAGAGATTTCATGTAATTATTCTTCCTTCTTCTTTTGTTCTTCCTGTTTCGTTCTATATGTATATGCCTGAGCCTGGGATTGTGGTAGCACAACCTCTCGTCGAACATTACCCACTAGTGGCCGGACTCTTGCAGGTAGTGTGTTGGCTTATTAGACGACTGCCACTCAGCAGATTTCTGGTAAAAACTCTGAGGGTAAATAAACTGCCATGAAAAAGTTTCTCAAAAGCTGTCGTTCGGAGTCGACTTTAAACTGTAAGTCTCAACATAAATGGTGTGAGAAGCTAGGTCGTAATACTGACTAAAAAGGTTGTATTGACCAATTATGTATACACAGTTAAAGAAAAAAGTCTATATACAATGCTCGTTTCCCGGTAATTTCAGGTTACGATTTAGAACGCTTGAAGATAAAATACAAAAACAACGAATATAAAAAAATACAACATATTGGAAAAAAACAACAAAATTAGCGGAAAAAGTCTACGTACAAAGGTGTATGTACACCTTTTTCTGTTACTGTATGTATGTATTGTTACGAAAATAGAAAAATTTTAAGACTATTGTATTCCTTTTTACATCGTTTAACATTAAAATTTTCAACAAAAGCTGTAAATACAAACATACCAACAAACAACAGCATTAAAAAAATTGTAGGCAATTATACCAACAACACTACAATAATAAACGTAAACGACGATAGAGATTTCGAGAAGGCGAAGTCATAAACGTTCGCCCTGAAGAACATTTTTAAAAGGAAAAACGTATCAGTATGTTAGAGACCTTGATCGATTAAGCGAAAGTAATTCAAGTAGCTTGTCGAGTTGTAATTATTATTCCCTTAGAATAGATTCCATCCAACATGATGGTTTAATTCCAACCTTGCTTAGCTAGAATTCACGCAGTAGTTCCGTTGTAAAGAATTGAAAGCTCTGCATCACCGTACATATATCAAACAATTTAAATTATTCTCAGGATATTCTCCAGGATATCCAAAACCAAAAGTGTCTCAGCTACCTAGATAGCAATTATAATTTGCCAAAAAAATTCTAATCAGAAAATATCACCTGAAAACCTGAGAAATTCTTATCAGAATTGTTCACGCTCTATTAGCAAATGTTTAAAAGCAACGTACTAAACACGCATATTAAATTTCATTAAAACAAATTCTTTTCATTTTTTTCTATACCATACTAGATTATTAGAGATTAAATTGACAAGAATAGAGATAAACGGAGTCTCTACTGAACCACCCTCCAAAAAACAAATTGCAACCAGACTTAGTAGTTGCCAGCTGAAACAGATAGAAAGATTGGAAATTAAAAAAAAAAAAACAGCAAAAATGATTAGTAACGGGAATAAATAATTAGGTACGCAACCAGACTCAGAGTATAACAACTACAAGATGTAATGTGATGTGAGGTGGTGTGTAATTTGCATGCCAATATTTTCCAAAATACTCAATACTACCCCCTGGTATTAGAGAGAGAAATCTGTGTGTATGTGACTCATAATCAAAATTCTGCAAAAATATGAACCTTTGATTAGAAGAAGGAAAGCTAAGCAATGTGAGTAGAGTACTTTTTTATCTGGCATTTGGCTGGCGCTTTAGCTTTGCCCTTCGGTTTTAGATGTGCGTATGTACTTTCAAATCGTATTGAATTGATAAGAATGAAAAAAAAAAAATTCAAATAAAATTACAAAGATTTTGTTTCAGTCCCATCGTTTTCATTCCCATGTTATCATTCATATTGATGATATTGCTTTCGGTTGTTGTTGTTGCTGTATGCAAAATTCATGAAAAAGCGAAAACATCCATTCGATAGATAGATAGAGTAAGCAAAAGTATTAGAAAATGATTTCATAACTGTTCCTCATACGTATACGTATGTTACAGCATTTCATGAGGAAAACTTGCCACCCTCTTTGTGCTCTGGCAACAGTATGAGAAAATGAAAAATAAACTAGAAATTATTATATAAGCACGATAACAATAACAAACGCAATGTTAGACGGTGGCAGAAAGCAGACGCAGAAGGAGGAGAAAGAGAAAAATCAGCATCAGCTGCCACCTTAACAACTGTTAGTATTTTAATAGTAATCAATGACTGACTGACTGAACCAAAATGACAAAATGAATGAATGAATGAATGCATGAATGTATACGAATGAGTTTAGTTAACTTTAGCTTATCTTACGTTATTCTACAAACGATGGCTGTAACATAAAAAAAAAATATCTAAACATTGACACGTAACAAACAAAATAAGAAAAAAAAAAAAACGAAACGAAAAGAAAAGAAAAAAAAAATTTTTTTTTGAAACGCGAAATTTTGTATTTTTATAGATTCTTTCACGCACGCATATCGATATGGCCACATTAAAATTTAACAACCTACTACTACTGCTCCCCCTACCTACCCTTTGTCTTTACTCCCATACAACCTGAGCTCTTATCCACCGCATATTGAAAAAGACTAGGAATACATTCGCAACGCTGAGCAGCCTCCCTTCCTTCTATGTCATCAACTATATTTTTCCATGTCAGTTTTCATTTTTATTTTTCCGCTGTGCTGTACTACTCTGTTCACTGGGGGCTCGTATTATTTTCTAAACAAAAGAATAAAAAGTTATGTCGCTCTAAACAACACATGAGACCCTCATTTCGTTCATACTGAAGTGTGTTTAGGATGTAAAGTGGGTTTTGTATGGACAAATGAGTGGCTGTGTGTGCATAATAAAATTGCATGTGAACAGTGAAGCCAATAGGAACAAGAGGTTATTGACGTGGTACCTTTACGTTAGGGGTACCATAATGTAAGTTTCATCACAATTAATAGAAAAAAATTGAATTGAATTTTGTGTTTCTCCCATTAAACGAAATTTCGCTACATTTTCTTTAACAACAATATCGGGTTCCTTTAAATTTCTCTTGACAACCCTCCAATATTGTTTAAGTTGATAACAGTTGGGTGGGTTCATGTAATTATACATTATGGCGAACTGATTTTCCTAATACCATGAACCGCCATAAATTTCTGATTTTGAAAACAGTGGAGAGACGACAAATGGCTCTTGGAACCACAACTGCAACTAAGATTATGTAAGATTATGCTCCCCTTTGTTAGGTTTTCCCCTCAGTTTTTTATACGTCTCAAGTACTTTTTCTAAATTATTCAAAAAGTTTTTAATATTATGCCCAAAATAGTTCTTAGAAAACCACCAAAAGGTGTACATAAAAAAGAACCAAAAGGTCTTTTCATTAACTACTAAAAGAGTACCAATAACCCTTCAGATACTAGTGCCAATGGCAGAGAAACGCTGTGGTTTGAGGGTTATTTGCATACACCTGCGGCTTAAGAAAACTCCACAAGAATATATTAAACAGCGTGAAATCACACGATCTCGGTGACCAGTTCATATTCACTCTACTTGATGTGGTCCTGCTTTCAAATCGCTCGTGTAGGATAACATATGTGACATAAGCTGTGTGACACGTAGCTCAGTACAGTTGAAACCACATATCGTTGATGTCTAGATGATCCAAATCATATCGCGGTTACCAGTGATGGATTAGCCAACGTCTTTCTCAAAGACATATGGACGCATAACAGCGCCAACCCAATTATAGAAAACATTGAAGCATTGGACGTCCTAAGGTTAATTAATTTTTGTTTGTTCTCGTATTTATTCATCCACAATTGAGCATCATAGCTGAAGATGAAGAAGACATTAGGATAGCACTAAAGTGGAATCCTAATAGCATAAGATGTTCCAAGTAGCCTTACATTTTAACTATATTCTCCCACGGCGTAATGAAAGAAGAAAAACTAATTAACTTATTAGAGGCCATATCGGTAGAATGTATATGGTTTGTGTCCTGACTAAATTAGCTGTAATTCAACAGGAGTTTCAACATACAGTTTAAAGTCGACTCCGGACAACAGATTTTCGATAAACTTTTCATGGCAATTTTATTCATTCTCAGAATTTTTGACAGAAATCTGCTAAGAGGCAGTCGACGGCCGGAGATATCTGACCTGGAGGTAAGGAAAAGAGAGGAAATCATTTAACATTTTTCGTGTGATAATATAGCTGTAAGGGAATGTATTTCCATTGATGATAACAGTTATATCTCTTTGATTGATCTCCAAATATGTCTGCCAAAAGCGAGGTTTCCATTCAAACTCAATATTAGGCTTCAAGGATGGACAAAAGCTATGATACAATCGTGAAGTTTCTGAAACATAATCCTTAAAGGTTGAAAATGATTTTCTATCAATTTCCAATTGGGTATTTTGTAACAAATTGTAATAATGGGATTTTGGAATGTTGGTTGGCTGTTAAGTTTTCGCTGTAATAGTTAAACTTTGATGAAATCATTATACGCGTGTACATTCTTTTCGATTTGTTTGGTACTTACACTCGAGCTCAATACGATTGCACATATAAATGGCTGTACAATGAAAATGTACCGGCAGCTATTCTATCCATAGAGGTGATGGTAATATGGTTGTGCCCCGGTCATAATGGCCCGTTATAACCCATGTTTAAGTAATTCCATTTATGCCAAAAACGACATTTTAATGCCATTTTTAGTCTTTATTCTCCTCTTTTTTTCGTTTTCTTTCATTTTATTTCTCATCCATAAAGGGCTTTAGTGTGTAGCAAATTTTTATTTCAAGTTTTTACAAGTTTTTCTTCGGTATACGTTTTCTGTTCTTATTTTTATGATAATACCATGCGATTATATTGAAATACTTAACATTCTTATGTGTGTGTCTGTGTGTGTGTTTACTAGTAATAATAACGCAAAAATAGAATTTTCGAATAGTACTTGAGTTGAATACATTGTATTTGAGATTGGATTGTGTGGTTGTGTGGCATGTTGCAAAAGGATATCATCGTAAAGTAACGTACAATAACGATTTTTGTTTATTAGTTTTAATAGGTTTTACGATAAATTTCCATCCAATACAGTGTGTGTAACAGTTTTTCCTTTGAGTATGTGTATGATTTTTATTTCGATAACTTGCAGCATTATCGATATAAATTAAATTGTTTATCGCAAATGATGATTAATTTAAAGAAAACTCTTTTCAATGCTTTCACTTTCTATATTTCTGTTGTATTTCCATCCTGCATTGAACAATGCTTGCAACGCCATTTAGTCTTTCACTTTCGCCTTGGCTTGTTGGCAGACTTACGACGCTTCAGTTTCATGAAAAGTGTAAGTCAACTTTCAGCACACACGAGAACACATGAAATGTATCGCACAATTGCAGTCAGACCAGAGATTTATAAGTGCTTTTCTCTCCAACTACCTTTACCTCAAGCCTTTGTCTCTGCCTATGCCTCTGTCTCTGCATCTTCCTTGCAGCTTAAAAATGTAAAGAAATTGCACTATCAACCCTTAAGATGGCAAGTCTAACCCTTTTTGTTTTTTAAAAACGTAGTGCTGCTGGTATTGAGAACCTTGTGCCAGCAGACATGTCTGCAAATTTTTTACGTACAATTTCAAAATCATAGACCATCATCATCATCATCATCATTATTGTGTGCTACACTTTTACTTTACTTTTGTGAAGTGCATCTTAAGATCTGTGTGTGCACTGTTGGATGCCTGCTTTCCATTTAAAATTTTTTTTAAGTTATCGTCATCGTCGTTGTTGTTGCTGTTGTCTTACCCCCATTTAGTTACTTGCCAGTGTTACATCACTTATCGTTCCTTTTGGGGGATAACCCCCCCATTCACGTTTCCAGCAGTTTGCATCTTCAAGTAGCCTCAGTTGCAATCGTTTTTTCCGTTTTCATTTCGTTTTCATACTTTCGCTTACAATTTTTCTTACAAATTGAAATGGAAAATAAAAATATGGTAAGAATTGTGTTTTTGTTTGCTTGTTTGGATGTTTGTGTGTCTTCATTATGATGATGACTACTTCAACGTCAGGGTTTTTTTTCCTCAATACTTTGTTTTCATATTTTTAAAAAGCAAAACTGTTTTCCACTAGGTTCTTGTAGAAGGAAGAATATTTTTTACCTCATCCTTAAAGTCAGTCTGTTACGTGGGCGGTTAGCTCAGTAGGCATTAAAACCTTTAAACGTATGGCTCTCTTACAGCGATTATTCTAGAAGCCAACTCAACTGTAGCTAAAGGAAACAATTTGTGGATTTGTCATCAATCTCCTCTAATCCATTTTGTGATCCCTATGGGAACTACTTCGCTAAGGTAGTCCCGTTCCTGAAAACCACCTGCAACGTAGTATACTAGAACCACAGAACGACATATTCACACTGAAAGTGTAACGATTCGATTATTCTTTTTCTCCAACCAAAACATAGAGGTATTCCAATCGTAGGAGTCGCCGTAGTTTAGTAGGTACTGTGTTGGCTTATTAGACGTGAGGCCACGGTTCAAATCCTAGGTCAGACATCTCCAACAAAACGAAATATGAAGAAACACATTTCTTCAGTGACTTCCTCTCAGCAGATTTCTGGCAAAAATTCTGAGAATAAATAAAATTGTCATGAAAAATTTCTCAATATCCAAAATTTCTCAAAGTCGACATAAAACTGTAGGTCCTGCCAATCACGTATAAAATTAACGCACACAACATAGGTGGTGTGGAAAACTAGGTCGTGATCCTTACAGAAGGGTTGTAATGACCAATTGTGTATGTGTATGCTCGGAATGTCTGAGCTGAATTTGTACCACGGCCTCATGTCTAATTAGCCAAGCCACTGCCTAGTAGACTATGGAGAATTGAAACGACACTTCAATTTTACTACGGTTGAGTTCAGAGCCCGATAAACCACGTAAGAATCTGCCTTGAAGAAACTCTAGTCATTCGAAAATCTAAAACAATTTAATTTATTTCACCTTTATTTTATAATAATTCCCCAACTACCCTCGTTATTTTTTCACACTTCACAGAAAATGCGACCCCAACCTTGGGTATTTAGCAATTGTCTTAAAAAAACAAGAAAAATTTATACTACAACGTCATATATGTATATGCACCTCTCAAACGTCCTTCAGCCCACAAAAGACCCCAATTTAATACATATTTACTATATGCAAACAAACAAACACATGCATACATACAAACATATATTCAAACATGCACTCACTTACGTTTTTACTTAAAGTCTCGTCTTTTGTATTGACTGACACAAACACAATCGGCAGGCATACAGACATATATACAAACATACAAATAGAATCACTTACATTCACGTATGAAACTGCTTTTGTTTGAAGGAGTTTTTTTTTTCTTTTTTCCTGTTTTTTTAAAAGACCTGGGCCTAGTAGTGCAAGTGCACCTTTTTTGTTTCTTTTTATATGAACCCCTCCATAACAGACGTGGCAACAAAAACAAACAAAAAATACAGAAAAAAATGGGGGAATAAAATTGCATCAAAAAAAAATTCTTTAATAACATGTGACGACGAATAGTACGACGTCTATGAAAGGATGACGACAATCATTATCGTTTCACTTTCTTTATCGTGCATTCACAGCAACAGCAACAACATCAGTTGCATATACATACATACATACGCAAATTATGCTCATATACCATGCATACGTTTATTTATGTGTACATACTACATAAATATGTATACGTGTGTGTATGTGTTTGCATATAAAATGTTTATGGTTTTGCACAATTGTTTTTGAATTGCATCATCATATTTTTCCGGCATTCCTTCCCCTAATGAATTCGTTGCGTATTCACTCGTATGTTGTTGTGCAATTTTCTAAATACCTTCTACGGAACACGCACATACATACATGCATACATGCACGCACACTTACATACGTACAAAATTTGCAATCACACATACATATGCACGTTTATAAATGAATGGGAATAGCAATTATGAAGTGCATCATTATAAAATTGGGTTGGTGAAAAAGACTTTTCCGCACTCACAGACATTCATTGTCTTTAAATGTAAAACAAGATCTTGTGACTTGGTCTTGCATCCATATAAGATTCAACTGACCTACGAACTGCAGGTAAATGACTATAAACGACGGGCTATTGCCGCTGTAGTTGTCAACTGAACTTAATTTTCATCAAAATATTATCTTCAGTAATGAGGCCATTTTCTACATGAATGGGCACGTAAACAATCGAAATTATCGAATTTGGTATGATACCCACCTACATGAGATCCAAGAGAGTCCACTCCATCCCGAAAAAATCACTGTTTTGTGTGGAAATTGGGTTCGTCGTTCATCGGTTCATGTTTATCGGAGAACGACTTGAAAACGGCGTTGGCCAGATCAACGATAAGCCATATAAGGCCATTATTACCAACTCGTTTTGGCATATGGACACCAAAGTCATGTGGTTTTAACAAGATGGCTACACGGGCCACACAACTCATGCTACATTAGATAATCTACACGGGCGGTTTAAGGCCAAAGTCATCTCACGAGGAGTTGATGTGAACAGAGCACCGAGATCGTGCGATCTTATTTGAGGGGTTTTCTTAAGTCGCAGTGGCACGCGAATAAGCCACAAACTACAGCGGTCCTAAAAGCCAATATAACCCTCGCCATCGCGATGGTCCAATTCAAGCTGATTTTTGCGGCAGACTCATGTAAAATTAGACATTTCGGATGCACTTCGAAGAGATATGTCGTGGCAGACATTTGAACCGTGTTATATTGCATACAGACATACATACTCACATACATCATTACACTTCAGTAAGTATTACGTCCTAGCTTCTCATACCACTCATGTTGTGTGCGTTAATTGCATACATGTAGGCGAGGCCTACAGTTTAAAGTCGCTTCCGAACGACAGAATTTTTGAGGAACTTTTCATGAAAATTTTATTTTCTCTCAGAGTTTTCACCGTAAATCTGTTGAGAGGAAGTCGCCGAAGGAATATTTTTGTTTTATATTTTCGTTTTGATGCCTGACCTGGGGTTTGAACCGTGGCCTTACGTCTAATAAGCCAACGCATTACCTACTAGACTACGGCGACTTTCACACATAATGGCAACAAGAGGTCTTTCAAACGAATAAAAAAATTCGATCATACCTCACACACACATTTTATTTTATTTAAATTGAAGGATAGGAAACGCTTAGTGCTAAACCCTATACTTTATGCCTTCAATCCATTTGATCTCGAAGGGAATAACAAAAAACATTTGACAGTCTTATCAATTGATAGGTAATGTTGAATCAAAAACTTTTTTGTATACCCCACCAAGATTATACAAACAAATAAAAGACTATTGCCCTTACCCAAGACAGTAAATTGTCTTTAGTTTTCTAACTCACCGACTATATGTCAGCACATATACGAGAAACATGAGTACAAGCAGTGTGTGCATGTATTTGCCAAGGTGTACCATATTTGTCAGAGTGTTTGTGTGCAACATCTGCAAATGCAACTAAAATGTTCTGCCCATGAGTAGAAGGGTTTCATATTTCTTAGTTACTCTTCCTCCCTCTAAAGAATAGTGTGCTAGTGTGTGTAGCTAGTAGTGTAGGCTATGAAGGTGGTTGTGTTAGACACAAAAATGTCTTCTGTACGTGGTTTTATTTGCTTCTCTCTAATCTCTTCTATTTACTTAGTATTCTCTTACTGCAGGTGTGTATGAGTGTAAATAGATTTCTATTTATTTGTTTAAACACATACACATAACCACACATATACATGCATATATTTGTGTTCCCATATATACAGACGATATTTTTTTTTCTGTTTCCCTACCTTTACATTGTAAGCGATGAATGCAAGCTATTGTGCAAATTCAAGTGCATGTCGCCGTCGTGTTAAGTGCTTTGTTGTTGGGGTGTTTTTGTTTTTTCTTCGTCGTCGTCTTTTATCCTGTACTTTGGTGTGTGTGTGTTCAATTTAACTTGACACACAGGATATTCAATTGCCAGAGTAGTACGAGGAATTCCCTTACAGGACATATTTTCTTGTTTGCTGTTTTGCTTTCTGCTGCTTGTAGGTATCGTATTTGCATTCGTTTTTTATTTTTGATTCCTCTTCTGCGTTCTTTTATTTTGATTTAAAGGATGTTGTTGTTGTTGTAAATTTATTGCTTGTTAGTTGGTGGTTGGTTTGTTTGATTTGTTGTGATTTGATGTGATTGAAAAAAGGATTTCATATCACACTTACATTACAAGTGCAATTTGAAAATAACTTTGATTTGTTTGTGGTGTTTTGAAGGCATGATTCGTATTCGACTGAATAGATATTTTTTTTTTCATTTCATGTTGAAATCCATTCTTAATAAAAAGGAAAGTGTAAGTTAACATTTTTTTTTTTAATTGAAAATGAGGAGATGAACATACATATAAGAAGGATGTAAAAGTTTGTTCTAAAAGGTACCCAAAATACTTTACCTCTTAGTCTTCATTAGAGCGATCGATATTCCAAGTTTTTTTTTAAAATAAGATGGAAGATGTTGATGCAGGATCTCAGTCACTTAACCATCTGCATTAAAATGCATCATCTGCGAAATCTGTCGTATTATTTGTTTGCAAGATCTGGAACAAGACCCTCACAGATTTACCTCTATTACAAATATAAGTGTACCCATGCTAAGTACTAAAAATAAGGTCCTAACGCTTACGGGTCATATAAAAAAATTGAGAAAAAGCTCTACAAATGCTATTGGATTGGTGACACTCTCCGTCCTCTAATTAAAAACATAACCAAAAACACTATTGATTGGAATCCACAAGAAAACTGAAGAGGACGCTTAAGCCATATGTGGCATAAGCCACCGGGTGCTGAAGCAGCAGTATGTAACAAAAGAGCTGGAGCCACAAGAATTGCCCGAACATACATTCTTTCATAATTGGTCATTACAACCCTTCAGTCAGGATTACATGAGTGGCGGGATCTGCAGTTTAAAGTCGATTCCAAACGACAGATTTTTGAGAAACTGTCTATGGAAATTTTATTTACTAACAGTGTTCTTGCCAGAAATCTGCTGAGAGGAAGTTCATATTTTCGTTTTGATGTCTGACCTGGATTTTGAACCGCGACCTCACGTCTAATAAGCCAACAAACTACCTACTAGACTACGGCTATGATGAACCTATGTAAAGTACTAAGTATTCCAAATACCATAGGGAACTAATGCTTACGGGCCAAACCAAAAAGACATGAAAAAATCTCTACGAATGACGTTCGATTGGTGAGACTTAAGCCACATGTAGCGTAAGCCACTGGGTACTGATACAGCTGTGTATAATAAAGGAGCTGAGGCCACAAGCTTTGCTTCAATCCTAATATAAAATATTCCTTTAAATTCCTATGTCCTTAGAGGTATGCAACATTTGTCCTCATGTTAAATCCTGGACACGGCCACCTTAAAGGTAATAACATGTCTGAAACACTTGCAAAGTCTGATACAACAGATACATCAAACGATTATTCATGTTTTAAAATAACTATCCTTGGCAGAGGGGCAAACAACCACACAAACTTCAACTATTTAGAGAGGAAAAATGAGAAAATTAACTCACTTGCATAAGCACCAGACAGATATAGTCCGCTTACTCATTAAATTCTATCATATGCATCTCAAGAAATTTGCAGCGGTCATAATAAAACACTGACGCCTGATACACTCATTCGGAATCTGGGTTAGCTCGCAACGATTTCTGCAGAACTTATAAGCCATACAACTGGATGGGTTTTATTTATTACGAACTGGCACAACCTATCTATTCTATTTGATTTTCTCAGCTAATGCTGGAGAAACTACAATTGGTCAACAGCAAAGGTGTTGTATTCTGCAATTCAGTTCTGAAAGAAATATGGATCGATGATGCCGCCAGCTCAAAATCCCCATCAAACAGTGACTTTTTCGAAATGTATTGGACTCTCTTAGATCTCATGTGGACTGCTATCGTTCCACATTCGATAGTTTGGTATTTTTTCTGCAGAACTCAATTGATGGCAAAATAAAGTAGCAAGCCAAAGAGCCGCAGAGAATAATTTAGTCAAATATTTTGCTTATAAACTAGAGAAGTTCTACAGTAAAGAAAAAAAAGGATTTGAATTTGAAAACAGTTTTAAAAGAATTAAAACTTCATTATTTTATACATTTAAATTCCTATTGTATGGAAATTAATTTCATAATTTTAATTTCAAAAATTAATCGCTTTAAAAACCCTACCCACAAAATTTCACTAGAATAGCTGCCATCCCTCCCTAATCCACCTTAAAAAAATGGTGAATAATTTTTTAAAATTTATTTTAATCTCGAAACATTAGGCAAAACAAACATACACAGACTTGCTTATATACATAGAAAAAAATCGTGCAAATAAACCTTTGAAATCCCTTTGGAGCGCAGAAAAAAAAACGACAACAACAATTACTCTTATTTTAATGGGTTCATGTGGAAGGAGAATGAAGGAAAATTACATCCTTTTTTTATCGATCCTACTCATTTACCGAAAATTTCTATTGTTCCGCACACACACACATCCAGCAATGTTTGAACATAAGCCTTAAAGGGGGGATATACACACATGCAACGGTACAACTATTCGCAACCAAATATATATGCTTTGTGGTGTATGAGTATGAAGGGAAGGGAGGAGGGTTAAACCTAAACATTTTACAATTTAACTGACATTTTATACGCGATGCGATGACCATCTAAACTTAACGCAAAAAACAAAGTGAAAAAAAACGACAGGAAAATCTACATACGGCCTGGCAAAACAAAAAATTGTAATGAGAACAACAACAAAAACAAATTATTTCTAAAAAAGTTGGTTAAAAAGCGACATTGAAAAATGAGTTTTTTTTTGTTGGTGGCATTCCATATGAGCGTGTGTAATGCTAAGAATGATTTGAAATTTTTTTATTTTTTATTTTTTTGCTCCAGAAAAATCCCCAAAAGGTTATTATGAAACACGCGTTCACTTTCGCATACAAATATAGCAACTGACCGCACATTAACTAATGCCGAGCAGCGGAAATAATATGACGCGCAACTTTCTAATTACACGTACAACTCTTACATGTACGGTCTTTGCTTAGAGACCAAAAAGAGGGCAAAAAAAATAATACACTGCCGTGTAAATACAAGTTTTCTATCTAAATACGTGGCAGGTTTGTTGTTTTGGAGATGAAACCAAAAGGGACGCGAAACTTTTTCTAAAATGTACCCAATTTTTTTGCCAACCAGCCAAACCAGCCATTCATTTATATCGCCAACCGCCTTTTTTCGTTTTCGTTTATTTTTTTGCCTTCATGCATATGCAAAATAACGTCAAACACACAATATGGATTAAAAGTACGCGTAATAAGCATTTGCTATGGGGTATGAGGTTGCAAGTTACCCACAAAAAAAGGGTCTTGTTATCCTTTTTTCCTCTTCTTTTCTGGTCAGTTTCTATATTTCTCTTTTCTATACATGATTACAAAGTAAAACTGACCACTCACTACTACTACACTACATGCTGAAAGGGTTCGTTTTATTAAATGCCCACCGACCAACTAGTTTCTCGTTAATAGCATGAGTTCGTCTACAGCTACGTTCATTACAAAGCCTCTGCTTTTGCCTTTGCCTTCAAAAACTGTTGTTTTTTGGGGAGCTCTTTTTATTATTAAATTTAAAATTATTTTTTAGAGTTTGAGTTCCTTGCTATTCTTTTTTTTATTTGTATTCTGTGTGGCCATCATTTTGTTTTTTTTTTTTTTGTTTTGCCTATTGATTAGACAATTATGCACACAACGGTTTCACTATGTACATATGTATGTTTGTCTACTTCAAGGGCATCATTTTTACTACAGAAACTGTACTTTAGTCATCGCCAGCGTAATCATATTGATGTCATGCATGTGAAAGTGGTTTTTTTTCTTCCCTTTTGTTTTAGAAAATCTTTGTAATTCTCAGTGTGCCAATGTTCATTTAACCCTGAAATTTGCGCAAAAATTATGACATAACCCAGCAAAAAATTGAAGAGCTGTTGTACAGTGACACTGGCGCGATATAACACATGAAAAGATTTTGTTAAACGCAAGTTACTGATAATTATTACACTTTTTACAAATTTTTGGCGGCATGTTATCGATAACTTGACTAATATTGGTTTTTGAAAACTTCAGAGTTAGAAAGTCATCCTCGCAGATACCTTACTGGTATTTTACTTTTACATCGCTTAACATTAAAATTATAAACAAAAGCTACAAAAACAAAACAATGCAGAGAACAAACCAGTTTACAAATTATCTTAGTGCTTAATATAACAACAAACACCAGCATCAAAAAATGGTAAATAAGTAAACAAAAATCCACAAACAAGAATAAATGTAAACAAAATACACAAACAACAATAATGAATGAAAACAACGATGTTTACATTTATAGAGATTTTGAGAAGGCTGTCATGAAAATTCGCTTTCAAGAACATTCATCAGACTGTTTACTTTGGCATATAAAGGGCAAGGCAAAAGCAGGCAGTTGAGTTAGTGAAGTTCAGTCAGTCTTGAGTCGTAGTTTGAAGATCTACATTGCAAAGATCTGTCGAACAATTGTCTAGTAATTGTTATTGTTTATGTAAAGGGTATAAACAGAGGAATAGCAAAGAAAAGCAATTGTTGTTGTTTACATCAAGTTATGAACAGTGGCGCACAGAATTGTGCGAATAATAAAGAAATTTTTAATAAAAACTAAACACAAATTTATTTTTATTTTATTTGCAATCTATGAGCTCATATTTTAAACGTTTTTAAAATATGTTAAAAAAAAGTAACAATATGCTTTGTTTGTCTTCTCTTCTCCCACGATTTTACAGCTTTCGCAGAAGTTGTTGCAAGACATTCCCAATCTCCAGGCATGTATACCTTGGGGTCAATGTCCCATTACAGTTGCTAAAGAAGTTGCTACGACCAATACTGGCGAGATTAAAGGCAAATTTCTATAATTTTTGAAGCTAATGATTACAGACGATGTAAAGTGGACCATGTACGATAATAATGTAGAAATTGAAGTAAGCAACCCAATTGTTTTTTTATGTGATTTACATTTTTTTTTCACTGTCTTACAGATTTCTGTTTGCCTGTAAACTTTAAAAAGTATTCCAAAGCAAATGCCATTTAAATTTTTTGGAACGTATCAAAAATGCTACAAATGCTGGGTTGTTTGGATATGAATATTTGAAAATATATTAATAACTAAAGCCAAACACACACACACATATATGTATCCTCTCCCATACAATACTACCCTATTTGTAATCCAAGAAACCTTCGCTAAGGAACAGAAGTGAAGTGAAATGCATGTGCACTCTGCATAAATTGCGACATCATTAGACAAAATAATTACCCTTACCTGTCAATATGGGGCTTACAATTGTGGCCCTGAGCAACTGCATTTCTCTATATTTATACCCCAGTTACCATACACTTGCACTTGCCTACCTTCTTTACATTCCCATTCCATCTCACAGACTGCTCCCCAAGTACTTCTATTAGAAATAAAAGGAGTAAATCTGTATCATAATTATTTTTATTTTTTCTTCTATGCCAACCGTACACGTCTAACTCATCTAAATAATAATCATCGTAATGAATATGAAGTTCATGAAAGCCCCAAGAGTTTTTCAATGCCCTCTGCTGCCGAGGCTGCAGGGAGGCTGCCAAGCTATAAAGTGCAATGAGTTTTAAGGGGTGCTAGGCAAGAGAATATTTTTGTTGTTCGGTTGACATTGTAAATACAAGTGTTTAGTCGTCGGCGTCTAGTCATTACACCAATACATGCTCGTTTTTATTATTTACTTGTGTGTGTGCGTATGTGTGTGTGTGTTTACAAAAGGAGTAATTGCTTGCATTTGTATGTGTTTCTATTTAAAAAAAACAAAAGTTTTTTTCTCTTATTTTTCACCTTTTTTTCCAGATTATTCGCAACGAAAAAAAGTTGTGTTTCTAAATAGCACAACTTGTCTACATAGAGAAAGTATTTCTAATGGTCTTGGTTTTCTAGAATAAACGCCATGAGTAGGTGTCTGTAGTAAATGAGTATTTGAGTTTCATTCGTTTCTTAACCGTATGGGTATTGGTTACATTGGCGTCGAGTGACATATCTTTGTGGTAGAGGCAGTGTGGGTGGGCATCTGCCCAATTGTAATTAAAAATATTTAAAAAAATAACGACTACTGTGCGCTGTTAAACATTCGAGTAGAGTTGATGTTAGAAAAACACGTAACAACAAAAAAGGAGAAAAATTGGTGCGCAATTATTTGTGTTTTCATGCCGAAAATAAATTTAAAAAACCAAAAAAAGAAACGAAAAACAACGAAAAATTATTCTAAAAAATATATAAGTTTTGGATACCTTTTACATACACACATTTGCATATCATTTCGAAGGTATAACAGTGTTCCGAAACAGTTAAAATCGTATGAAATTTGGAATACTTTTAAAATTTTTGGTTTTTAAAGTCGCCGGTGAACTTTAGCTCCCACCATTCATGAATAAAATTAACACACACAGCAAAGGTGTTGCGGAAAACTAGGCCGTTATCCATACTACACACATATGTATATACACAATTGGTCATTGCAACACCCTTCAGTCAGGATTACGACCTAGCTTTTCATATCACTTAAATCGTATGTTTTGATTTTATACAAGGGTGGTGAGGACTACAATTAAAATTCGATTCCGAACGACAGAATTTTTGAGAGACTTTTTATAGTTTTTGCCACAAATCTGTTGAGAGGAAGTCGCCGAAGAAATATTTGATGTCTGACCTGGGGTATTTCCCCCAAACTTTGTAGAGTGTCCCTATAATATCTTCTTCTACTCCGTGGCAAACTGCAGGTATCAGTTGAGATATTTCGCTGTCCTATGCAACCAGATATTTCCTTCTAGAATGCATCAATGTCTCACAGATGATACATTATCATCGTTACAGAACTTACATACATGTTGGGTTTAAGACGATTGCCATTCTTTATTAACGTATTCTGAGTCTACAGTGGACGGATTATTCCTGGATAGTCTAGCGTCTGCAGTCGCTGTAGTCTAGTAGGTAGTGTGTCGGCTTATTAGACGTAAGGCCACGGTTCAAACCCCAAGTGAGAAATTATGAAAAGAATATTTCTTTGGCGACTGCCTCTTAGAAGATTTCTGGCAAAAACTGTGAAGGTAAATTAAATTGTCATGAAGAGCTTCTCAAAAATCTGTCGTTCGGAGTCGACTTTAAACTGTAGGTCCCGCCACTCATGTATAAAATTAACGCACACAACATAAGTGGTGTGAGAAGCTAGGTCGTAATCCTGACTGAAGGGTTGTAATGACCAATTATGTATGTATGTAGTGTAGCGCATGACAGAAATCTCTTCTTTTGTAATTTTCCAGCCAAAGTTTTGATTGTATCAAAACCATTTGGTTCATACTGCCTTCGGTTTAATCTCATAAGTAACGAGTGCTCGAGTAATATTGCTATGTTCCGTCGTCTGAATCTCCTATCCAAATTGAACTGAGCACCTCTTTCTTCGGCATAGCTTTAAGCTTAGAAAATATGCGTGAGTTTCCCTTTAGGTTTGAAATTTTTTATTCTCAGACCAAAAACTTTCGCTACTGCCTCAAGATTCGTTCTGGATCCTTCTGTATACATATACAAAATAGTTTCTATTTTCAAAACAGTAAAAAGCTCTGTGAAGCGGCCATAGTCTAATAGGTAGTGCGTTACCATTACCGTGAGGCCACGGTTCAAAGCCCAGGTCAGACAACTCCAACGAAACGAAATATGAAAATATTATTCTTTGACAACTTCCTCTCAGCAGATTTCTCGCAAAGAATCTGAGAGTGAAATAAAATTGCCATGAAAAGTTTCTCAAATCTATCGTTTACGGATACTCATGTATAAAATAAACACACACAGCATAAGTGGTGTGAGAATGCAGGTTGTAGTCCTGACTAAAGAGTTGTAATGACCATTTATGTATGTATGTATGTGTAAGTAGCTTTCAAATTTTTCCATTCATTTTTATTACTAAGTTTTGTTGTGAAGCATTTACTACAACTGGTAGAACTACTGGTTTTATCCAGGAAAGATTTACTAAGGGAGCTGTCAGCCACTCGACTTACTAAATCATGACTACTCCTAATGAATTTTATGTTAGACTACATTTATCTTGTGTGCTTGTTAGTCTATGTAATTTCCTCCGCTTCCTTATTCTCCGTTTCCTAATTGCTCTCCTTTTTCCCTAACCCCTCTATTATACTCTCCCCTTTAGGACGTTTGTACAATGGGTCAACTTGACCTCCGGGTACTGTATTTGTCTCAATTGACAAGTACACGCCCTCTAACAGGGCTTCAATAGTGTCTTCCTTTATTCTAGCCTCATCAATTTGAATGAAAGTAATGAAGTGAATAATGAAGAAATTCAATGGAATAAAATTTTGGTTTTGGTAGATCATAACAAACCTTTAGTCAGGACTACAACCTAACTTTTCACACTACCCATGTTGTGTAGGGTAATTTTATTCATGACCTGCAGTCTAAAGCCAACTCTGAGCGATACAGTTTTGAAGCTCTCCATGATAATTTAATTTTCTCTCAGAATTTTCGCCAGAAGACTGCTGAAAAAATATCTTTTTCATATTTCGATTCGTTAGAGATATCTAAGCCAGATGTTTAACCACGTGTTCTCGTCTAATAAGCCAAACCAACTACATACTAGACTATGGAGAGTTCATCAAGTCGGCTAATTATGGAAACAATTTCCTAAAATCACACTTAAAGCATTTGCTTGCATAATCAAAACATATTTCGGTACAAACATACCCGATAATTAATTGAAATTAAAATTACATTAAAGTTAATTAAAATTATTAATTAATTATAGTTTCTTTTTTGTTTTACAGTGCCACTGTTCTAATCCTAACTCATGCTCCCATATATGGTGCGCTCTTAACCAGAAACCCTTTAACCATAAGGGTTGCAGGAAATATTATGTTCACTTGTATGTGTGTACCATAAATATGAATGTATGTGTTGGAGATTCTTTTTCACTCACAATTTTTTTAGTTGTTGTTGTTTTTGTAGTTAACCATTGGCATTATAATGAATTTGAAATTTATAATAACACAAGAGAGAAAAAAAAGCGAAAAAAGTAAACAAATAAAAAACCCAGAAAAAGTTTTACAATTTCTCCACAAAGCATCCCTATTTTATTTATTTCTTTTCGTTTTTCTCGTTTTTTTCCGTTTTTAGATTCTATTCTTTAACCCCCTCCATCATCAAGTGATTAGAGTTGTGTGTGAGACTACAACTTCAATTTATTTATTGTGCCCTCACAGCTCACATGATAATGCTGTGGCAGTATTTCGTTGCCAATAAACAAAAGATTCTGAACAAGTTCTTCATATTTTTTTCTCTCGTCTTTCACTTTTTCTATTCTATTCATATGGAATTCCTGTATGAATATAATGGTGACACATGCACAAGTGCTTTGTTAATTTCCCTACTCCGTTTTTTTGTATATGTTTTCTTCTCTAGATATTGTTTTTAGATACTTTGCTAGAAGAAAAAATAAAAAAAATTAAAAAAATAATCGAAACAAAAGCAACGATTTCTGTTTTTTTTTTTTTTTCTTCTGTTCACAACATTCAAGTTATTATTGTGTCTTGGCAATGTCTACTAAAATGTCTTTTTATCCTTTTCTTCCCTTTCAATATTTTTATTTTTATATTCTTTATGGTCCTTTGCAAATAGTCTGACTCACACTTATGCTGTGTCATTTTTTGTTTTCTTCTTGATTTCAATGGGCAATTTAGATGCAACTCTTCTAGCAATTTATAGAAAGCGACATGTTTTGTTTTGTTGCAAATAGTTTGAGGTGGCATTGAGTCCACCACCGTGTAAAGTAGAGAGGGTGTGTGTGTCATGCAGTAATATTATGAAAAACACTCTCTGAGAGGTTTATTATTTTTTTTTTTCTTTAAGTCTTTAATTGTGTTTCATTGTTCTATCGCTACTGCAATGTATTTTGCTCTAGCGAAATAAGAGAACTTTTTCCCGAGAATTATGTATTCCTACGTAACACTCGTCTTTTTTTTGCCGAGCACATAATTTTGTGATCGTTTGCCTGCATTACAGCCAAAATTTGTTTTTTAGCCGCACTGTTCTTCCTCCGGAGGTCAAAGATATTTATTCCCTCCGTCCTCTTTCCCATAAATGGAAATTGTGTTATTAAAATGATAAGCACAAGCTACAAAAACAAAACAATGGACTTGTTTACATTATCAACGAATAAACAAAAATATAATAACAACATTAGTTTAAAAAAAAGGAGGATAAACAAGTAAACAAGCAACAACAACACTGCAAGGACAAATGTAAACAAAATACACAAACAACAATAACGTAAACAACATGTTTACATTTATAGAGATTTCGCGAAGGCAGTCATTCTCCTTCAAGAGCATTCATCAGACTGTTTACCCAGCGATATAAAAGACAAGACAAAGCAGGAAACGGGATCAGAAAGAATTCGGTCAGACTTGTGTGAAGACGTGTTGTGTGTGAAGAGAATAATTCTGGTTTGAAGATCTCCGTATTAAAGATCTAACGAACAATTGTTATTGTGTACGCGGAAGAGTGTAAAAGAAGAAAAACAATTAAAGCAAATTGTTGTTGTTTAAATCAAGTCGTGAAAGTTGGCACACGGAATTGTGCGAACAATAAAGAATTGATATATTAAGTCATTAACGAACGCAGTTTCAACGTCCGCCATTGTCCATAAATGATGAGGATTTCATAGGGAAGAGTTGGGTCGTTCAAAGGTAACTCTTGTAGGGATTCCAGATTGTTGGAAATTGTATTGCTGTTTAGCTGAGAAGGTCCGTTACGGAGTTCACAATATCCGACATATTACATGAAAAAAGTATTTCGATAGCATCAGTTAGTTTGAATATTATTCTGTCGTCTTACGGTTTACGACAGTTTAATCATCTTGGCAGCAGGAAGTTCCGTGAAATATGTGGCAAAGAAGACGACCGATTCACTTCTGTCCTTAGCACGCATGGTCATCCATCGCACACTAGCAATTTTCAAAGGCATTGTCGGAAGACTTTTTTGACTCGCAGTGATTTCCTCTAGGGAATCTTTAATCCTCGTGTTGATTATTGATCGTAGTATCACTGTAACTGCATTTTAGTATGAAGTCATCGTAGTCGGTGGCAGTGTGTTGACATATTAGATGTGAGGCCTCGGTTCACACCTAATTTTTTTGCCAAAAATTTGCTGAGAGTAAGTCGACTAAAGAAGAAAAAATATTTCTTCCACGACTGCCTTGAAGCAGATTTCAGGCAAAAACTCCTCGAGTTAATAAAAATGCCATGAACATTTTCTCAAAAAACAATCATTCGGAATCGAGTTTAAACTGCAGAAAATAGTAGATACAAGTCAATGAATAAAGTTGCTTACAACTACATCCAATAACACAACCCCGATGATATTGTATGCTAAGAACTACAAATTCAGCAGATCAGTTTAGCTTTACCTAACTGAAATTAAAACAATGCAATAAGAACTTAAAAAAAATTCAGGAGATACCTTGAGAGAGCCTTAAGTCCCTAAAAAAAGAAGAAAATTAAAAAACTAAATTATTGGATCGTTGATCAGATGCCTGCCTGTCATCTTCTCCATCATTTTTTCTTTCATTCTTTATTCTCTGTCATCTATCACTGTTAGTTTTTAACTTTGTTTTCTTCTGTTCTCAACTTTCTTAATTTCTTTCTCACTGAAGGTAACCACAATTGATCTCTGAAAGGACTCCATTTTGTTCCCATAATCGATTTTTTTTTCGTGGCATAAAGTAATGGAAATTAGAAATTTTTTAAGATTTTCATGAGTTGTTACTGTCCAAATATTAAAAAATTCCTATCTCTCCTTACATATTTTATTTACAAGCATTGAAAAACAAATGAGATCACAGACAAAAATTTCTGAAATATTTATAACGAGAACCTATTAACGTTCATATGATGATGACACTTAAACACATGAAATTAATTTAAAAACGGAACCTCAAAACTCTTCATTTAAATGGAACGGGCAGTGATATATGCAATGGAAACAAGCATTTTCCTCTCATACTGCTCATGTTCTGCTCATTCCAAAATGAATTCATTGCTAAATGTTTGTTTATCGTTTAAACACAAATAATAATTTAAATAAACATTAAAAATCACAATTGATCGCATGTTTTTGTGAAAGAAAATCAGGCCTTTGATGTTGTTTTTTGTCACACATATTTGTCTTGAAATAAATATGTATTCTGGGTAGGATTTTTGTTAGACCACAATAACAGAAAAGGAACAACACTTAAACCTACCAAGTATGGTTTTTTTTTCTTATCATTTTTGTTACAAATACTCGTAAATGAAAATGCATCACCACTTTGATGGTTTTGATAAGATAAAGTTTGTTTGTTCTGCAAATTGCATTTAGCCGTGGGGGATTTCTAAAATAAAATAAAAATAAAAATTCTCATCTTTTGAACAAAACATACCAGCAAATGACACCAAAATGCATTAATTGTTGTTGTTGTTTTTGTGTGTGACTACAAGTGTTGCAAACAACACAAATGATGTGCAAAACATTTGTAATAATATTCTAAAAAATAACAACAACAACTCCAAAACAATCAAACAAACAACTGAAACTGAAATAAATTAAAATGGAAAAATTCAACTTGAAACACACAGGCACACTCACTCACAAAAAGTAACTGCAGAAATAGGATTTGCAAAAACGAAACAAAAAAAAGTAGAAGAACGAACACAGACAAAATCCTTTGAGGTTGTCAACTGCAATTGCAGTTGTAGTTAAAGGGAGAGAGAGAGACTCTCTCTCTCTCTGTAGCAGTAGAAATAGTCGCAAATTTTTTTATTCTTTCTTTATTAAACAGTGGCAACACAACAAAGCATTCTAACATGATTTTAATTACAACAACAGCAGCAAAAATATCAAAACCCAAACACATACACACACACACATACATACGTACTTTCTTTCTTGTAAATTTGAAGCAAGTGTTTTACCAAAATGATGGCAGCAAAGGATATAACAGCAGCAGCAATAGCAACAACACCAAAAGTTGTGTAATGCATCAAAAAAACCCGTTTTTCATAAAACCAAACATATCCATACATATATAACAGGGCGTGTGTGTGTCTGTGTGTCAGGACTCTCACTCCCATAGAATAAAATACACTTTTAGGCGCCTAAAAGTGTGCACTTTACAAAGACTTGTGTGTGTTTTTAGAAGATAAATTCAGAGCAAAAGCGGCAACAATAACTTTCCAACAACAACAACAACGGCAACAACAACAAAAATATTATATGACAATAAAACCGACAATTGTGCAGCAAAGTGTTGCCATTTTGCCAACTAGAAAGGCATCACATTTTTAAATAGAAAAAGGACACGCGGATGCTACAAGCTGATGCTCTTTTCAAAAGATACGAGGCTTGTTAAAGAATTGGTCCACCCAACAAAGAAAATTATAGTTCAAGACGCTGTTTCGGTAGCTACACTATCTCGCAGCGTTATTCAATAGCTTCGATGTCTTATTTAAATTAAAAACTGTCGAGCTTCTTAAAATATACATACAAAGCAAACTCTGCAAACCAAAGTCTGTAACGGAAATCGAACCCATAATTTCTACACTCGCAAATTAGAAAAAAAGAACAACAGCTTTGATAACCGTAATGCTATTGAAGATATGCCTGCCAAATTCATCATCATAATCATAACTGGCCATTACAACCCTTCAGTTAGGATTACGGCCTAGCTTCTCACATTTGTTAATTTTTATACATTAGTGGCGGAACCTACAGTTTAAAGTCGACTCTAAACGATAGATTTTTGAGAAACTTTCCATGGCAACTTTATTTACTAACAGAGATCTTGCCAGAAATCTGCTGAGAGGAAGTAGCCGAATAAATATTTGTTCATATTTCGTTTTGATGTCTGACCTGGGATTTGAACCGTGGGTTTACGTCTAATAAGCCAACACACTATCTACTAGACTACGGCGACTTCATCTGGCAAATTAGTAGCCATTTATGCAGTTTTTGTTGCCATAGATAAAGACGTGTTCTCTCAATTGTAACTGGAGTACTTTCAGTGTTGAGGTCCATTTCTGTATGAATGCGTACGTGAACCAAAATTGTCGAATTTGGAACGTAAGCAATCCATATGCCATCCAAGAGCAACCAATCCATCCCGAAAAATCACTGTTTGTTTTGAATTTTGGACGGACAGCCTCATCTTCTCAAATTTGTTTGAGAACGACATTGATAGATATCCTTTGGCCTGAATTGAATAATCTGTACATCAACAACATATAGTTTCCACAGGATCAGGAGGTTTCCACTCAAATGTGGCAACGTGTGGATCTCAAAGACTGATCGAATGCCATCATTAGGTATTATTCATCCTTTGACATTACTCTTAAGGACAATATTTTTAAACTTTAATTGGAAATGATTTGAAACATGTCTTCGTACCAAAAGGTCGTTGGAGACAGTAAGTTGGAATTCAGGACATAATGCGACTGATTAAAATCGCATCTGTTCTAGATTTTTCTTCTTGTCACATCTGCTAAGTCTCCTCCATCAAGTAATAGGATAGCGTTTCCCACGTTGGAAAGCTATTTATTGGATACAGCTCAGTTTCTTGTTTTTCAGTTGTTGAGAAGAGATCATCAATTTGGTCTGTCTTGTGTTCTTTTCTGTAGGTGAGCATAACAAACTCGTCAGGGTAATCGAGGTCATCAAGGTGATGATCAAATACTTTTCAAGTGATTAGTTTTAATTAAAATTCTTTATTATTCACACAATTCTGTGTGCCACTGTTCACAACCTTATGTAAACAATAACAATTGCTTTGTTTGTTATTCCTCTGTTTACACCCTTTGCATAAACAATAACAAGACTCACACAAGACTGATTGAACTTCACTAACTCCGGTCGCCTGCTTTGCCTTGCCTTTTATATGGCAAAGTAAACAGTCTGATGAATGTTCTTGAAGGCGAATGTTCGCGACTTCGCCTTCTCGAAATCTCTATCAATGTAAACATCGTTATTTCATTATTGTTGTTTGTGTATGTTGTTTACATTTATTTTTGTAGGGTTTGTTGTTATATTTTTGTTTACTTGTTTACCATTTTAATGTTAAGTGATGTAAAAGCAAAACACCAGCATCTAGATTCTTCATATTCGTAACAATATTAAGACACTGGCAACACTGTTCTCTACTAAATGAAAAGCCGAGAAAACATATAAAAAAGAAGCTAAAGCAACGGCAACAACAACAACAACAGCAATAATAATAAATGCATTTTAAGTTAGCTGCAAGCATTTGATGTCTTCCAGCTATTGACTACAAGAGGAAATACAATTTGTATTCCATGTTTCTGCTCTTCATGTTGTATTTTTTGTTGTACTTTGTCCCTTCACGGAATCGTTATATTCCGTAATTCATGACAAAAGTATTGTGTTGGTTGTTGCTTTTGGTCTTTTTGAAACAGCAGCAGCAGAAGAAGGAGCAGCAGTTGATGATTTGGGATTTTACGTTACGTTTTTTTTTTTTTTAAATATTTAAACGTGATGTATTTTAGAGTTTTAGTAATAAAACAGAAGAAGCTTTTTGGAGTTTATAGAAGATTGTACTGACCGAGAATAGTAGGTAGTAAGTCCCCTTAGAATGCGACAAAACCAAAGGAACTATTGTTGGTTTAACAAAACAATTCAACGAAACTGGAAAAAAATTTCAGCATATTATTCGCAGTTGTAGTAGTAGAACCTACTCGTCTATGTGTGGTATGGCCGCAAAAAAGTCAAAAGGACTACATAAATAATATTTAAACACAGAAAAAAATATAAAAAAATTTACAACAAATTATTAAAAAGAAACAGGACCGGTCAAGTGGAATGAGGTTTCCAACTTATTACAACCACAAACACTCTTTCGCACACACACACACACACATTATAAAAAAAAATTTTTTTTTTCCTTCAGTTTTCATTTAATTTTTACCAAAATAAGCGCATAGATGCTTAACTAAATTGCATTATTTTGTAGCTCCCCTCTCTATCTTTCTCTCTCTCTACTCATATACTTTTTTCTTTTATTTTTTAATTTCTTTGTTGTGTTGCTAGTTAAAAAGGTGAAAAATACTTGTACAGCAGCAGCAGGGTAAAGAATACCGTTGTAAAAATAATACAGTTGACCATAGAAAAGGACCTGCTTTCATTTCCATATTCACTAGGGAGCTCAAGTTACAAACTATTACTAATGAAACTCGCTAATTGCTCAACGTCCATATCATTCCACAGGAAATTACTTGTCATAGCACATCAAAAAAGCTAAATAAAAACGAACATATTATCCTAGAACCTGCTTAGCTGGAAATGAAATAAAAAAAGCTGCAAAAAAGATCATAAAACCATTAAATACTAGACAATAAGGATCTACTCGCTCCCAACAGCCTGTTTTATTAATTCGCTAACTGATAAAAACTGTTATGTAATAATCATGTTTAAAGCGCCACTCTGAGAAAGTATTCACTCGTAGAAACATACTTCCAAAGCAGTCCGAAAGCTTTTGAAAATGTACACAGCATCCATACATAATAGGTCATTATAACCCTTCAGTCAGGATTGCTACATGCTATAAGAAAATTTTACTGTTCAGAAAAATGCACGAGATCAACTGGCATAGAACCAGCATACAACTAGCCCAGGCTTTTCAAACAACTCCGACAGCTCTTCCTGCAAATAATCGTTTCCTCAAATTGCTCAGTCCCAAAAAGAATACAATCTGATCTTTATATCCATTCCAACAGCTCATTGCAGCTCATAACAGCTCATTGCAAATCATAACAGCTTATTGCGGCTCATAACAGCTCATTATTTGAAAGTTTCAATCGCTTGAAAGCTGTGATCACTAATAACAACTCCAACCAACAGTATCGTCCATACACAATAAGTACAGCGAGTACTTTCAAGTGCTAACCGGTACTCCCACACTGCATTCAATCCGATTCCCCTACCAATGATGTTAAAATTCTTTAACATTTCCAAACTCGTGTATCCCGAGTTTAATTCTCTTCATTCCTTCAAAATTAACAGGACTGCCACAACGGATGGCAACAAACAAATTTTTGCATCTGACAGTTGATGCATCTACTATAGCAGGTCCTAAGATGATTCAGTTTCAATGGTCGCTGACTAGATAAAACATACATTTTGGAAATATAGAGGGCCTTGTTATAAGTCCTTGTCTTTCTAAAAAGTTGATGCTGCCTGACTTCCCTCTGGAGTTCTTTGATGATATTATACTTGCTAGGTGGATGAAATAGCTTCTTCCGTATTCGAAATCGAATTCTTTAGGATTGTTGCCAAACAATATAACCATTTCACCCAACCAGGAATCTTGTCTTTTACGTATGTTTGAGTAATACAAGTTTCCACTTGTTATCCAACAGTAGGTCCACAACCAATAATAACTACATCTCAGAATGAATATAATCCTTGGCTAACATCGGAGTTCGTTCTGTTTAGGATTTTATAAAAGAAAGTTAGGCTGCATCAAAGTGCACAGTTAACTAGGATCCGATAAGATCCTGTCATAATACCGACAGTATTTATTCCGTGATATAACTATCATTCGGGACTCTTGAAGTTAAGACGATTTGTAGAGTAGCTTTCGGTGAGATTTTCCATCCAAAGATATTTACCTAACGAATGTTCTATATATGGGAAGTAATGTCCAGTGTTAAATACCATTCCACATTACTTAAGTGCCTTCGTTAAGGTCTCTACGACTTCCTCTCCGTAGATTTCTGTCAAAAACTCAGAGACTAAATAAAATTGTCATGAAAAAGTTTCTCAAAAATCCGTCGTTCGAAATCGACTTTAAACTGTAAATCCCGCCACTCACGTATAAAATTAACGCGGACTGCATAAGTGATGTGCGAAACTAGGTTGTAATCCTGGCTGAAGGGTTGTAATGATCAGCTGTGCATTTCGCAAAAGTGTTTATTGAACGATGAAAAGTCCTGCTCTTAGAAGTAATATAACTTCATTGTCCAACTCAGCTGGCTTAAAATCAATAGGAATCGTATCAATCTACTACTTAAACTGTATTGTAAGGCATATCTGTTCCTCTATTTATATTTATGGATCATTGCGCAATGATTAGGCACTTTGAAAAATATCATTGACCTGTAACTATAATCTACAAAGATTGTAGTTGAGCAGAAAGTGCGTTAAGTTTGCTTTATTTGCCAATGTTTATCTCAGGCTTGGTGTGGACTTCTCTCGTATGGCTCGCTTTATGTCGATAGTCTTACGGAGATATCGGAGATTGAAGTCGCCCCTAGTCTAGTAGGTAGTGTGTTGGCTTATTAGACGAGAATCTTCGATTCAAACTCCAGGTCAGACAACTCGAACAAAATGAAATAAGAAATAATATCCTTCGGCGACTGCTTTTCAGCAGATTTCTGGTAAAAACTCTGAGAGTAAATGAAATTGACATGAAAAGTTTCTTAAAAAAATCTATAGTTCGGAATCGACTTTAAACTGTAGGCCCTTGTACTCATGTATAAAATTAACACACAGCTAGGTCGTAATCCTAACTGAAGGATTGTAATGACCAATTATGTATGTAAATATCAGATCGATCACTATATTTCATTAAACTTTCACCTTGATTGTAGGAACACACGCTTTAATATGGCTCCCTCGTGCTGTTAATCACGATTTTCCAGTTTACTTTGGGATGTCATTTCATGTGATATTACAATACACCCACTATGTATGCTCAAGTGGACTTCAAATACAATGTAATTTTTTTTTATACTTTTTTTTGGATGGCAACCCTATCAATCTGGAACCTGCTACTATGGTATATATAATCATAACTGCTTAGCTAAAGAACCGAAATAATATGACAAAAAATAAACAGAATGGGAAAGAGGATACATTACATTTTAGAAATTATCAGATAAATATTAAAATTTTTTGAAACTTTTAGCTGTCACTGTATGTAAAATCATATTTAAATAAATTATGTATAATAATAATAATAATAATAATATTGTATGTATGTGTGTGTAATATTAAAAACATACCAGAAAAAATACTAGAAATATTAAAAAAATATTAACAGCGAAATGGTAGAATATTTAAGAGAAAGAAAACAAAACCCCAAACCTAAAATAATGGTTAGGTCAACAACAACAACAGCAATAACAACTATTAAATTATAAAAATTGTTCTCTTCACTCCTTCCATTGCATTTGTTTGGCCAGCAACAAACGAAAAAAGAAATGAAGCACCCATCCCGGTAGAGAGAGAGACTTGCATCAACATGAAATTTTTTATGCCATTTTTGTGTTGTTTTTTTTTTTAATTTTTTTTTTTTTATTTGAATGTAATTATCTGCCTGACTACAAAAACAAAAAATCATATGATGATGATGATGATGATGAGTCCCGAGAAGCCTCATACGATATATGCACAACACATACATGCTCATCATCCTATACGTATAGAAAATAAACAAGAGGAAATAACCAAACAAAAAAAAAAACAAGAGAAAAATAAAACACAGGACGATAGGCGATGTACACTAAAATTACAGACACACACACGCACACACAGGCACGCATAAAAACAACCAAAAAAAGAAAAAAAAAACGAAAACATGGCATTACAAAAAAAATCACCAAAAATTTATTGAAAAAAAAAAAATAAAAAAAAGAGGAAAATGTTGTCCGGCAAAAAGAAATAAAAATCAAGCAATAGGCAGGCGTGGCTTTTTTTACTCATTGGATTTTATGCGACGCACTTTTTCCCACTACACCACTACACACTCTGCCAAAAAAAAAAAAGAGAAAAAAAAACGACGAAAAAAGCAACGAAAAAATGCAATATGCAATGTCGTTGCAGTTAATGCATGTTTTTGCAACAAAAATGCAGCAGACAGTGACGTTTAACAGTGATTAGCCGGGAAATTATTGTTGAAGGATTTCTAATTTATTTCTTTGATTTCTTATTGACTTTCGAAGGGGGCCATAAACTAGGATTTTTATAGTCCGAACTTGAAACCATTTCTTGAGAAAGACCATGCAGAATAGTCCGATAGCTAATGTGAGCATATTTGCAGAATTGAATGACTGAGGGAATGTTCCTACTGCCATCGACAGAAATGCTGGAATTAAATACAACCAAAATCAAGTTAGAAAGTTGTATAGTTGCATTGTAGCCGCAGTCTAGTGACTTACTAGACGAGAATTGCGAATTTTTCTACATGAAAAAAACTTTTTTTCTAAGTCATTGTTAAACTGTATGGCTCTCTACTCATGTGTGGTGTGAGATGCTAAACTGTAAAGACTTGTAATGTCCGAAAACGTTATGAAAAAGCAAATATAACGACGAAGGCACTTAAGGAATGTGGAATGGCCTTTACCACTGGACTTAAGTTCCCATTTATAGAACTTTCGTTAGGTAAATATCTGTGGATACAAAATCTCAACGAAACCTACCCTACAAATCGTCTTAACTTCAAGAGTCCAATGATATATTAAATCCACAAATGATATCCCCAATGATAGTTATATAACGGAATAAATACTGTCAGTATTACGACAGGATCTTATCGGACCCTAGTAAACTGTGCACTTTGAGGCAGACTAACTTTCTGTTCTAAAATCCTAAATAGAACGAACTCAGATGTTAGCCAAGGATTATATTCATTCTGAGATGTAATTGTTATTGGTTGTGGACCTATACCATGGGTTCATGGAGTAACTACTCGGACAACAAGTAGAAACTTGTATTACTCAAACATAAGTAAAAGAAAAGATTCCTGGTTGGGTGAAATGGTTATATTGTTTGGCAACAATCCTAAAGAATTCGATTTCGAATACGGAAGAAGCTATTTCATCCACCTAGAAAGGATAACATCATCAAAGAACTCCAGAGGGAATTCAGGCAGGGTAAACTCTTTGGAAAGATAAGAACTCATCGCAATGCCCTTCATATTTTCATAATGTGCATTTCATCCGGTCATCGACCAATGGCAACTGTACCTGATAGAATAGAGAATTAAAAGGGATACACGAGTTTGGAAATGTTAAAGAATTTTAACATCATTGGTAGGGGATTTGGAGTGAATGCAGTGTGGCAGTACCGGTTAACACTTGAAAGTACTCGCTGTGCTTATTGTGTATGGACGATACTGTTGATTGGAGTTGTTATTATTGATCGCAACTGACAACCGATTGAAATTTCCAAATAACGAGCTGTTATGAGCCTTACTGAGCTGTTGGACTGGATATAAATATCAGATTGTATGCTTTTTGGTATTGATCAACTTGAGGAAACGATCATTTGCAGAAAAGTTGTCTAAGTTGCTTGAAAAGCGGTATTCTGGTTCTATGTCAGCTGGTTTCAGGCCTCAAGTGTTAAACAAATAGAGGACACTGATGGCTTAGAAGTTACTTTTATAATTTCAAAGAAATTGTATCTTTTTATAATATTTTGGCTTCTCTTGCATGTATTTTTAACAGCAAAAATTTTATTATAAAAACAGTGCCACCTGCCAATTATTACATGTTAAGCTACGCTTATCTTATAGCACTGGTATTGAGATTTGCTTTCCAATTTCCAATGTTCCAGCACCACAGTGCACTTCCGTTTAAAATTTGCAGTTTATGTGAAAAATTTTTGCTGCTTTAGACCGTTAGGCCCAGTGATTATGCCACCAATGATGTTGATTTTTATTTTGGCAACATTTTTTTGGTCTATTTTTTAATTTTTTGTATATCAACACACACAAATGCAATGCAAAACTGCATACATTTTTCGATTAAATTTTTTATATGTTTTTTTGTTTCTCTTTTTTATTTTGGCTGCAATTTGTAATCCTTCTTTTACATGCGTAGCTGTGTGCAAACTTTTTTTTCATTTTTTAAGGCTTCAGTAGAAAAAAAAAAAAAATTTATACAAAATGTTGGTATTTGGTTTGGTTTTATTGGTGTGTCTTTGCGTACGAAAAAATAAAATCTCCCAAAAAAAAAAGAAAAAAATTAAGCGGCTGGGAACAGTAAATCGGAAAAAATCAAGAAAAAAAGAATAATGGAACCCATGCACCGGACAGTTGTTTTATTGGAAAAACTCCACCTATAATAAAACCAACCAAACACAAGTGCGTTAGTTGCATAAACATCTACAAACTAAGTGTGCCTACGCTAGCCATGCCACTTGCTGCTACTCTACGCGCCAATATGCCTTGTTGCAGCATTGCAATCGTTAGACCCTAGCAAACTATGCAACAAATTTGGTTCGTTGCCGTTTTTTTCTTCATTTTTTTTTTTTGGAAACTCTCTTTCCATTTTCATATTGTTTTATTTGCAATCGGCCCCACGCATTAAAAAAAGACGAGTTTTGGTTTGCTTTTTAATTTTTTTTGGGGGGGTTTGTTTTACTCTGGCATCTTATTAAACACCCTCTTTATTATAACACCACACCACACCACACATCACCATACCTCACTATACTATACGCTAACGCTTAAACGTACAAGTGCAATTTTACTTTTTTGGTACTTTGGTCCTCCTTTTTTTTTTTTTGGTTTTTTGATTTAAGTATGGATTCCTTTAACAGAAAAAAAATCTCAGCAGGGAAATCAATTCTCTACCATATCATTCCAGTTTTCTTTTTTTTTTTGGAACATAGAATACCCTCAAGTCCTTATACAATAAGTACTGCCGCCATAAAATCATTTGTATTAAATTGCATTATTTATCGTGTACAGTTTTTGTTGCCTCTTTTCTTTTTTTTCCAATAGAAATAAATTGTTGTAATACGAAAAAACCAACAACCACAAATATTCGACTAAAATATTTCAATCCAAAATAAAATTTTCTATAATAAAATTATATGAAGTAACAGAGAAAAACTCAGAGCACCGACGGCATGTGCAATACGTTTTAAATCATCCTCTAAATCAGGCATAAGAAACAAAATCCTGATAAAGCCATATTTAATAAAAATTTTAATCTTCATTCCTCTCTGAAGCTGTCAGACCTAAGATTCGTACTCGAAACCTTCGTCTAGTAAACTTGCACATTGTTTATTAGAATACGCCGTCCTTTTCTAAATCTTACCTTAAATGTTTTATTTGCATGTAAAAAAGTAATCAAGCCGTACAAAACTATTTAGCATCGAACTACGCCTAGAATATCTTAAAATTTCGTATTTTATTGTAAAGAGTTATCCATTTTGGTCATTACAACCCTCCAGTCAGGATTACGAACTAGCTTCTCACACCACATATGTTGTGTGCGTTAATTTTATACATGAGTGGCGGGACCTACAGTTTAAAATCGACTTCGAACGACAGATTTTTTTGAGAAATTTTACACGGCATTTTTTATTTACTCTCAGAGTTTTTGTCAGAAATCTGATAAAAGAAAGTCACCGAAGAAATTTGGAGATGTATAACCCGGGGTTTGAATCGTGACCCAACACACTATCTACTAGACTACGGCAATTTATTTATTTATCGATTTCGAATTTACAGTTAAATAAAAAAGACACATAAATCCGTGCTTTTACTGAAAATGTTTTTCACACAACCTTGAACCTTAACTTTACGTTCGAAATACAATGACCGGTCTCTGCATAGGTTGCAACAGTTGATTCTTTTGCGATAATGGGTCGGTTTTTGCTGTTTACACATTTCGGGCGATATTTCGGAGATAAACTGACTCTGAGATAATCGGACTCGGAGATAATCGGACTAGGATATAATTCGACTAGACACAGTCTTTGATGTAGACTGTAAAAAATCGCAGAACCTGTCATCTTTCAGGATAAAATCTTAATGCGCACTATTGAGTTTTTAATACACGTTAATCCTGTCGTCTGTCTACGGTATAATATTGGGGTGAATTGACGTCGACAAAACAGTTGACGCTGACCTTTTGAAACCACATACCGTCGAGTTCATAAAGTTCCATTACCAGTATGAAAACGTCGGTTATCATATGGTCTTTGCACTCATCATTGACTGTAACAGGATATTTAAAAAAAAACCGTACCAGATCATAATGCGCACCAAATATTAAGTTTTTCTGCAAATGCATCATTCAGTAGTGGAGGCAATTACGATATAAACCGAGCACCCTGCAGCTATTACAAACAATCCGTATGTTGCCTGGGACCACTACAAAAGGGAACGAGAGTATCAAACTTAATCAAGATTAAATTCTTTTTTTCACAACCTATATGTCAGTTCGGCTAATTTTCAGACGGCCCACGTACTGCAATCTTTCTTGTCAGTCCCTGATTACTACTTTCTATGGACACTGTCGTACTTGAACCGCTTTTCATTATCAGACACCATTTTCCGCAGACTTGATTCGATTTCTTGGAATTGTGTTGCTATACACAGATGACAATTCTGTACACGTAGTTGTCTTAATATATGTAACTAGTTCAAGAAGTATGCACCGACGCAACGTTACTGAATGACCTGTCACATTCTACTTTATGGGTACTTCTCTATATTATCTGACGATCTCCTGAGTCTTGTTCACCTCGTCTAAGCGTGGCCTTGATAGGAGATTTCACACCGGAAATCTATGCAGGGAAGATTGTTTGTTTGGTTAGTTCCATGGATTCTGTAAACGAGTACATGGATCGTTTTAAACTAAACTGTTTTAGCCTTAGCATATCTCTCTGTCTCTCTGATTGTTTTAATGTGTTTCAGGTCGTGGCAAACCTGAGTAAGGCATCTCCTAGAGGAGCGCACTCCTACCCAATACCAACCTATACATGTGTGTACTTGCTAGACATGCGAAAAGACTTCGTTTATCTATTAATGGCGTCTTTAGAGGTTGCAGTATACTTGAGGAAGAAGAAAGATGCCAATTTTTTTAGAATATCCGTTATTGCTTTGAAGCAAACTTCCCTCATTGGGATCAAGCATTCTCGATTGTATATTGGACTTACCGTTAATAGATATCTAAACAACCAATAAATTCACAAAACTTGCAACTTGCTTGGATTTCAGAAGCCCTAGCGCTGATTGAAAGACCGTTTATTTAGAACTTAGTAATTAATTCCGAGTAATCGCTTCATGTGGTATCACAACGAGTAAATATGTATTTACGCTGCAATTAGATTTGATTTAAAAAAACTTGTCACCCGTTCCTACTCCGATTATTTTCGATGTCTCACATAGTTGTACGTCTAAAGCGTAATCGTAATGGCATTGAAAAATCAAAATTTATAGCCACTAATAGTTACAGTATCAGAACCGTGAACACCATTCACATCATATGAATAAATTTCTTTCACATTATTAATATTGCCATCGTTTCTAAAATATGTTCTCACCAAATTATATTAAATACTGTTATTCAAAAAAATTTACAAAAAATATATGAAATTCATTTTAAAGCACATATTATTTGAATTATTATTTACCTAAGCAGGTATAAAATTTCGTTTTCTAGCGCCAGTGATACAAGAAAAATATGTCAGACATCAAAGTACTTTTTGTAACTTAAGCTGATACACTGAGAAAAAAAAGCAAAGGTTTGTTTGACTCTAATGATTTTCTAATGATCAATAAAGCCATACACGAATATATGTATCATAAAGTTGTATTCATTTCGGTATTCATTAAAGGTCCCTCCTTTCAACTTAGCGAACAACTTAATATGATTTATTATCATGAATTTTCTTCAAGTGTATGTCACATTTAAGAAGAATATAATAATTGTTTTGCAAAAACGGATTTTCATGTGGAAAATGGCTGGTTTATTTTCGTCTTGTGATTTTTCTTCGAAATACAAGAAAGAAACATTTCAAAAATAAGCACACACATGTGTTGCTTCTTAAGGAAAATTATTGCACGACCTGAGATTGGTTTAAAAATTTCAAGTTCACAAAATAACCATGATTTTTATTTGAAAACATCAAATAAAATAATTCAAGGTCATCACCATATATTGGTACCATAGCGATACGAACAATTGGAATTTTTTTTGCAAATGAGATTCAGACTTTTGAATATCTTTCATTCCTACGGTCTTAGATCATCTTTAATTGTAGACAAATAGAATGGAATACAACCAATCCAGCCTTTCAAGTTATTTAACATGATATATGGTCATAATATTTTTTCTTTTAGGGTCCTCGTAACTGTTTCAGCATCGTACCTCTAATTGAAGAGGCTGTTTCAGTAAGAACTCACTTTTTCATATTCAAACATAAACACGAAGTTTTGAGATACTGGTGTGATTTTTGCATTCGATTCTAAAGAAGACATGTTCCATTTAAATATGGAATACAATTTTCCAAGTCGCTGTGATCTAGTAGGTAGTATGTTGGCTTATTAGACGTGAGGCCTCAGTTCAAACTCTAGGTCAGACATCAAAACGAAAATAAAAAAAAAATATTTCTTCAGCGGCTTTCTCACAGCAGATTTCTGGCAAAAACTCTGAGAGTAAAAATAAGATTGCCATGACAAGTTTCTCAAAAATTTGGCGTTTTGAGTCGACATGAAACATTAAGTCCCTCCACTAATGTATTAAAATTAACACACACAACATCAGTGGTGTGACAAGCTAGGTCGTAATCCTGACTAAAGGGTTGTAATGTATGTAAATGGCTGTCACGGCTCTGACGACGAGCGATTACTCTTTCCATGAAATTTTCTACGACATTTTCACACAGACACGATGACGCGTTGGATATAGGATTTGAGCTTCAGAATTGTCCCCAGATAGAAAAAGTTTGCACGGTGTTAAATCTCATGGTCTTGGTGGATATTTGACATCAGAATTTCTTGTGAAAATTTCTTTAGGCAATCGAAAACATATGTCGTCTAGACCCATACTGTTCAGTTGAGGCCACAAAATATCTGTTATCATATTCTTGTAACGAATTCCGTCCACAGTCACTTCGGCCTCATCTTCAAAAACATACATCGCGATCAAGCCGCCCGATACGCCAATGATACGCACGAAGCAGAAGTTCGTTGCGGATGAATTTTTTCTCCTGTATTACATAAGAATTTTTGTGCCCCAAATTCAACAATTTTATGTACTCAGTAAGCCACTAGAAAGAAAATGCGCTCAATCTGGGAAGAAGACTTTTATCGAAAAGTTGCCATTAATTTTGCGAATTGAACGAATTGAAGGCGTGTTCCATGGTCTGTTGGTTTAACCTCCTAAGTAAGCTAAATTTTGTATGCAAGAAGGCATAGGACTTTTGTCCACATTCGCTACGTTGTGCTTCGTGCAATTTGAAATTGTTAAGAACGATGGCGAATTTGTGTTTTCTTGTTTTCAATGGCATTCACGTTTACAGCAGCAATATTTTCAAGAGACCGACAGGGTATGTTGATCATAACCGGCACAGTTTCTTCAAATTTTTTTAACCACTTTTCAAACAGTGGACACAATGCAAGCGTGACGTCTCAGCATAGTTTTCAAACTGCTTGTGACATGTTTTCACAATTATAACTCGTAGTTCCCTCATAAAGTACACCACTTCTAATAATCTGTATGAACATAGTATGTGACAGCTGTCATATATCACAGTTGTCACTTAATATAATTAAGGACACTAAATTTAAAAAGAGTATATCTACGGAGACAACCATTAATTCGATCAAAAGGATTTCTTTATTTTAAATCTATTTGCATAGAGAAGCCAGAGTTTTTTTGTATTAATAATTTTTAACTAAGGAGTGTGCACGAAATAATTTGGAAATATATTTCGCTTTATAAGAACAACAATATAGCATGTTCACCGTATAATTCGTGTAATGAAGAAGAAGAAGTTGTTAATCTAATAAATATCCATAACGTCTCCTCAAAAACTTCAAATGTAAACATCTTACAAAACTTCTTTTGAATATATTGTATTCGTATACGTTGGCATATAAATTTAATAAATAAAAATGCTTTAAAAAAAAACATCTTCGCATCATTGTGAATATTTTCTTTTTCTTTTACGATTTCTGTCTAGCCATTATGAGACAAGTCGGGTGTAAATTTCTGTACAACTTTTTTTCGGAAACAAACAATTCATCTGTTTTTCTCAGGTTTTCTTGTATTTTTGTGTTTATATCAGCAACACATCATTCATAATGTGAAACAAAACAACAAGAACAACCAACAAATAACCGTCTATGACAACCACAATAACAAATTGATATCTAAAAAAAAGGCAACAACAGATATACACACGCCGTGCTGATTACCAAACCCAATTAACAAAATGGGTTTTCAATCTTCTGACTATTTTGAAATGCCTCATTGCTATTGCTGAATCCAATACTAGTATTTACAATTTTAACCAAGAATTTAATGATGATCTAAGACGTGTAAGCAGTGGTGTTGTGCTAATTTTTTTTTTACCGGAACGCGTATATATAATTATATAGACAGGGCCGATCCTGGGTAGGCGGTCGCTCTGTGCGGTCTCATGTCCCAAATTTAACGACGGAGGTGATTTTCCATGATAATCCTGGCGGCGGCGTTTTTTTTTTAGGTCTCATGACCCAAATTTGACGAGGGGGGGGAGAGAGATTTCCCCGAATTTTCACCCGTCGCCATTCTCGCAATTCTCGTTATCAGAAATCATCTTTAGTTCCGGAACGCGTTCCTGTCCAAAAAGGAAGTACCGGAACGACGTTCCGGAGTGTTCCGGCTCGACAACACCACTGCGTGTAAGGATGTTGCCATAGTAATAACAAACATAACCGAGACTACAACAAGATGCCCGAATGCATTAATGCATGCACCAACAAATTTAAGCAGCTCCTCATATACTCATTGAAGGTATGGTTTATCCAGATATCGTGAGACATGGTATTAAAAACGTGTGTTAAAAAATGCACGAATATGGTTGTGGAACCTGGGACCTATTTCAAAACACTACACATACATAACATACATAATTGGCCATTGCAATCCTTCAGTCTGGATTACGGCCTAGCTGAGACCGACAGTTTTGAGAAACTTTTCATGGCAATTTTTATTTACTCTCAGCGTATTTGCCAGAAATCTGGTGAGAGGAAGTCGCCGAAGAAATATTTTCTTTATATTTCGTTCTGACATCTGATCTGGGGTTTGAATCGTGGTCTTACGTCTAATAAGCCAACACACTACCTACTAGACTACACATCCGTTGCTTCCGGCCATGCTTCATAAGTAGGTAGGTAGGTAGGCTGATATGGCTGTTCAACAAAGAAAGTGGAATAGACACTTTGGGTTCATTGTTGTACAGTTCTCCTTACCCTCTGGTGTAGGAACCATTCGAATCTTCTGATAAAGCTTTCGAATCTTCTGATAAAGCTTTCGAATCTTCTGATAAAGCAAAGGCTGCCAATATCAATGCGTGACAGTTTCTGCAAATTGTATTATGGTATGCATCAAGATCCCTATTTATTTTATAATATTGTGCCGAGCATGTAACGCGTATGTGCACGCATCTCCTGCAAGCATCATTTGCAAGGTCCTCAAGATTTATGCGCCTCGCTAGCGTGGCCTTAATACAATGTCCCGTAATGACTTGACAACCACAATGAGCGTGCTCCTGCTTCTCTCCTTTTCCCTCTGCTTGGAGTTTAAGCACAATTGTCCACGTTCTGCCCGTGTTCGAAAATGCTCATCTATCGTTAACAGAATCGTTGTCCGCATTGTCAATTACAAGCTTCCAGGTTCTTATAGAGATTTCCAAGAGAATTTTGAGAGGCTTCGGTGATTGTGCTAAGCCTGGCCTGTCTATCCGCTTCCCAGTTACCTGGAATTTCACTGTGTCCTGGTAGACACATGATGTGGGCATCATATCGTTCTACTATCTCAATGAAATATTTGCGACAGCTGTACACTGTGTTGAAGTTCATCGCGTTGAAATTCCGTGCTTTGAGAGCATCCTGGCTATCGGAAAGAATGGCATTGTAACGCTTGGGGATATTTTCGTTGCCAATAGTTCTTGCCACTACCTGTATTGTCCACATTACTACATGAAAGACGCTTCTGTGATATGGCAGTCTTATAAACTGGACTATTCTGATGGATTTCAAAAAAATTAACCACCAACAGTTCCCTTCATCTTGGAACCATCGGTGTAAATTTGTACGGAGACCCTGACGAAGTGCTCCGCATCATTTTTCCGGAACCCCTTATTTCAAATGAATGTCCAAAATCTCATTGAGAAGTCGTATCGCGGTGTAAAGAAGTTACTGCTCCCGATAGTACTAAATCCCCTAAGGATCCTTGCTTCAAACATCAAAAATAAATTCAAAAACACCATCAGCTGTACACTAAACCCAGTGGTAACCGAATTAGCAAACTCGGTACCGGGCTTGTTTGTGTACAATCGTATCTCACTACTTTTACCAGTCTCAATTACTTTTACCAGTCAGCTCAGTTAGGTACAATATATTGATTAACTCTAATTAATCAATTGGAATTCTAATTTCAGAGCATAATGACATATTGGGTTGTATAGTATTTGTGGCCTTACCAACGTGTGCCGAAATTGTTGTGATGTATTTGCTTTCAGTTTCAGTACAATCATAACACAATATATATTAGAATTTATTTTTCTCCATAATATCCCAGAGATTTATTACGTGTTTCTTTTCATTTGCATTATTAGATGCTCATAAGTAAAGCATTTTGTTTTTGCAAGGTATTGAATTTGAATATCAATGAAAACCTTGGACTTGACATTAACCTTGAAAATGCCTCAAGTCTCGTTTTGTTTGCAAGAGTATCCGATGACCATCTGTTGAAGGTCATTAATGATGTCAATGGCAACTTTCGAGAAATAGCCACACATTATTCAATTGATTGAATTAAAGTGGCTACAAATGAAATAAAATTTATTATGATTTTAACATACGTATTTCACTGAGAGTATATTTATGTAAACAAAGCTTTAGTTTTTGAATAAATTCTTACTTCATTTGAGAAAACTGCAAAAGTATACGTAATCTATTATACTTTAACTGCTGATGTTGTTGATGTTTAGACCAATTAGAGGTAACGCATTTACTACGTAAAATAGCTGCGGAATAGTACAATCGATCTACATATTTGTGTGCATTTTACTATGAAGTTGGGATACATTGGTTGCTTATGCTATACTCTTCTGAAACGCTGATAAGCTCTCATAGACACCTTCGAGGTATCCATTTTTCTGTGCCACCAAAAAATGCAGGTATAATAAGGTTCCCATTCATAAATGCTTCTACAAATGCTAAAATATTGCTACGGAAATGAAAAATCTAGATACTGATATTTTGCTTTTACATCGGTTAACATGAAAATTATAAACAACAGCTACAGAAACAAAACAATGCAGTGATTAAACCTGTTTACAATTAATCGTACTGCTTAATATAACAACAAACCCCAGCATAAAAAATCGTAAAGAAGTATGTAAACAAAAATACACCAACAAAACTACAAGAATAAAATGTAAACAAAATATGTACAACAACAACAACAATCATTAATGTAAACAACAACAACATTTATAGAGATTTCAAGAATGCGAAGTCATGAATGTTCGCCATCAAGAACATTCATCTGACTGTTGTTTTACAAAGCAGGCGACTTAGTTAGTGAAGTTCAGTCAGTCTTGTGTGAAGGCGCGGTGTGTTTGAATAAAGTAATCGTGGTTTGAAGATCTCCGTTACAAAAATCTGTCGAATAATTTTCTAGTAATTGTTATTGTTTGTGCAAAGGGTATAAACAGAGGAATAACAAACAAAGCAATTGTTGTTGTTTACATCAAGTTGTGAACAGTGGCACACAGAATTGTGGGAATAATAAAGACAAATTTAAAACTTTTTTAAAGGCAAAAACGTAACAATATATTTAATCCACTTCTGTGCGAGATATGTTGAATAGAGATCATACAAATATCGTCTCGAACTCGACCACGCCACTAAAATGCCTTCAATGCCACAATAAAAACGAAACTGATCATGGAATGGAAATAAAGACCATGATCAGTCAGATCATAACTGTAGGTCATGCAATACTTCTGAAGCTACTAATATCCGTAAAATAAGTTTTACGTCTTTCACTGAATTTGTTATTGTTAATAGACTCATGAAATTGTAGTATTCCGGTAAGCATTTTATTTGTTAAGCCATTTTGAAAGAAAATAATTAAGTATTGTACTCAGAAAATTCGTGCAAAGCGTTACAATTTTCCTATGAAACTAACTGAATAACTATTAATACCATATAAGCCACTTTCTTTTGATTTTTATTAAGAATAATTGCGGTTGTTGCCGGATCTAAGTAATTCAACACAATACACAGTTTTATGTTTTATTTTAGTTGTTGTAATTATGAAAATAAGTGCTACTGTTGCTGTGATTCATAATGTTGCATTCATAATAGAATCACAATTTAGTACTTAAAGTATTTATTCTGTTGCAATTAAATTATTGTGTTGCATCACTAAAAGTGCTACATTGAATCACACATATGTGAGGCTTTTGTTCTCTCTCTCTTTTACAGTCTTTGCAAAAAGCTGAAGTACCATTTCATTTAATGACTTCCTGATTTAATATCGTCGTAAATGCAACTAAATAAACCATAAGTGTAGGAAATCCAACACAATTCTGTATGCAAATGAAAAACACAAAGAAAAAATGTGTTTTCATTTGGAATTATACGAAGAAAATAAAATATTTCAAGTAGTTTTTAAAAATATTTGTTTTTTGTAATAAAAAAAATTAATGAGAGTGTTGCCACACCTAACAATCGGTGTAATATTGTTGTGGTTCATAATCCTTTTAGTAACAGGATGTTTGAATAGAAAAATTAGTACGTAAGATATGAACGTAAGATCTATACATATATGTTAATATAACAACATGTATAGCACACTTAAAATTAGGACATCTGACATATAGCTAACACCCTGACAAAGTCTATTAATGCAAGGACAGTATAAGCAGTCGCTGCTTATGTTAGAAAAATAAATGAAATGAACAATGAGCAGAACAACAACGAAGTTACGATAAAAAATAATTGAAATAACTTACTCTCATAGGAAGACCACATTAGATAGGAATTAAAAAGAAAATTATAATAACAAATCAACAGTAAAGTTCTAGAAGTTGCCAAACCCAAAATAATTTAGGTAAAAATAAGCGAAAAGAGAGCAGTAGTAAAAAATCGCAACGTACGAACACTATTGCATTATACACTGTGCAGTTTGATCTGTGAAGTGAACAAATTGGGTAACGACGGAAGCGACATTAAATATAAATGTGTGGTCTTAAATTTAAGCAGTTTAACAAGAGTTACTTATCACGAATGAAGTCGCCGTTGTCTAGTAGGTAGTGTGTTGGCTTATTAGACGTAAAGCCCGGGTTCGTATCCCAGGTCAGGCATCAAAACAAAATATGAAAAAAAGTATTTCTTCGGCGATTTCCTCTCAGCAGATTTCTGGCATAAACTCTGAGTGTAAATAAAATTTGCCATGAAAAAGTTTCTCAAAAAAAAAAATCTGTTGTTCGGAGCCGACGTTAAATTGTAGGTCCCGCCACTCACGTATAAAATTAACGCACACAACATGAGTGATGTGAGAAGCTAGGACGTTGTACAATGGGTCAATTCGACCTCCGGGTACTGTACTTGTCACAGTTGACAAGTCCACGTCTTCTAACCTAACCTAACCTACTTATCACGAATTGACCAAACTTTTCGAATTGAAAAAACTATGTGCAAAGGTGGTATTTTACAAATGGGAGTTGTAATGTTGTATTCCAGACTGGCCCTAAAAAATAGTCTTATCACAGAGCTTGATGACGAAAGTCGCCTCTCAGTAAGTTGAAGAAACAATATGTGAACCAAGTAAGGTAATAAAGTAAATGGACAGGTTTTCATTATTCTTGAAGGAGTAGGATGCAATCAAGCCGCCGCCTTACAAACCATAGCAAAGAGTGCACACTTCAGGGTGCGCTGACTGCACTTAAACTGTTTCTGGTTGCTCCTTATGATTTAGATGTTGAAAGTAGAGATTTAGCTTCAGAGACAGATTCCTGCACCCCACTACGTAATCTTCCTAGGTGGCATTTATGTACATAGGTGTTAGTGTTCAAGTGAGAGGTGCTTCCAATCAGTAAAAATCGGACATATATACTGACATTTGAAAACTTATTCTAAAATCAAAACTACAACACCTATAATGATCTCACAGCGACCATCGCAAATATACTGAAGATTTCGTGTGTGAATAATCAATGTCCTAACAGAGTGGAAATAACTGCGGCAATAAGAAAAATCTAAGCGGAAAAGACTGAAGGAATAGTTGATATTGCTTCGAAAAATCTTAAAACTTAGCGCATGGATTTTCAACGCTTTATTTAGAAAAATCTGATTGAACGAATCCTTCCCTACTGAATGGATGCAAGGAACTTTTCTAAAGATTCCAACTAATCGTAACAACATAGAGGTATCATGGTGTTATACGTGACACTTAAGGTTCTATGCGTAATCATTTTGAACCAGATAGTAAATCAATTAGATGCCACATGCCCCAAACCAATAGGCTGGGAACTAGTTATAACACCCTCAAAATCACAAGGAGCTCCAGCAACTTTTATGTATGATTTTTGTTGATTTTGAGAAACCTTTTGATGCCCTGGTCACTAGAGTATTTGAAGTGCACTTGAGATACAAGGGAACCGAGATAAATTTCATACAGTCCCAGAATATAGAATTTTAGTTTAGAGTGTTACATAGAGGCGTACTTTCTGATGCTATTAATATCCATATAAATGTCCTACAAAGATGTATTCTTTCCCTATTTATATTTCTGGTAATAATCGACAAGAGGCTATGAATGGCTGTAGATTTGACAAACAACAGGGACATTCTCGGGCTCCCAATTGGTGTGGAACAACGTAATGACATGACTTATGCTGATGATATTGCTTTGATTTTCAAGAAACGAAATCACTTATAAATCACATCTCTAGCAAAACAATATATGAAAAGTTATTAGATACGACAACTTCGTATGCAAAACTGTTATGAAAAGTTTCTCGAATCTGTCATTCGAATTTGACATTAAACCGTAGGTTCTGACACCCATGGATAAAATTAACGCACACAATATGAGTGGTGTGAGAAGCTAGGTTGTAATGACCGATTTAGTAAACCAATAAACAAACAATCTAAACAGTTTGGAAATCAGAGCTGAAAAGTATGAATCAACACCAATAAAGCAAAAGTCATGTGAGCATACAACTCACGCAACAGAAGGTTACTTATTTTGGTCGTCATACTATCTCCAGGTAGCTTTACCAAAATGAATATTGCGAAGGAACAACATCCCTTCAAACATTTTGTCGATGCCGGCAACAATCATCTGTACTCCTTTACGGTAGCGAAAAGTGTTTGCCTATGTGGAAATAACGCAAACGAACCATCTGCGAAATACCATCAATAGTTGCCAGATAATACTTCGCGTATAGTGGTCCCACAATTTGATATCAAACTTTACAGACCTTTATAGAAGCTGCAGTCGAACATCCATTGCTGTGGTGATGAGATTGCAGAAATGGCGAAGTATTAGATACGCATTTCGGAAGCCGTGAAACTGGTCCTCGACTGGAATCCGAAGAATCGGCTGGAATCTCTCGGCAGTGTGAGACGTAGAGAAGAAGCTTGTTAGACGGTATAAAATCCATTGATCAAGATCGAAAATGGACTCTGGGCAACTCTTCTACTGAGATTTCTCTGACGGCGAAGATGTGGTCATCTGCTGATAAAGTCGAGCTCCACGACTGTGTATGAAGACTAAACTAATTTTTGTTCTTTTGCTGGAGTTTCTCTGACTGCTGCGTCCAAACAATGTGGTTACATAGTATTAGAAATATATCAAGTTATCAACCGAAATTCGAGAGTTGCTTTCTAAAACTTTACATACTTACATACACAATTGGTCATTACAATCCTTCAGGCAGGATTATGACCTGGTTTCTCAGACCACTTATGTTGTGTGCGTTTTAATTTTATACATGAGTGGCGGAACCTACAGTGTAAAGTCGACTTCAAACGACAGATTTTTGAGAAACTCTTTCATGGCAATTTTTATTTTTAACACTCAGAGCATTTGCCAGAAATCTGTTGAGAATAAATAAAACTTTAGCTTAAAAAAAATTTAAAAAAAATTAAAAAAAAATTCAAAATGAGGGCAAAACAAAGTATATGTTATCGACAATTAGAGACATGCGGCGTATTTGATATCAGATTACGGCCGATAACTACACTTTCGATATAGTCAAGGAATTTATTTATCTTCACTCCACCGTTACTACCAAAAATTATGTCAGTCTGGAGATCAAGCCCAGTATCACTCTTGCCAACAGGTGCTATGGTCTCAATAGGCAATTGAGTAGCAGAGACCTCTCTCGTACGACAAAACTAATACTCAACAAGACGCTCATCCTTTCCGTGCTTCTTTATGCAGCAACCTTGAGAGTATTCGAAAAAAAGTCGTACGTATGATCTTCGGTTCAGTGCGAGTTGGAGATGATTTCCGAATCCGATCCAACAGTGAGCTGTACGAGCTCCTCAAAGACAGGGACGTTGTCCTCGGCCATGTCGTTCGAATGGAAAAGAATGCCCCGGCGAGACGGGTTTTTGATGCGGAAGTCGGCGAAGAGGATGACCTTGTTTGCGTTGGAAGGACCAACTCGCAAGGAGCGCAAGAAGCAGAAGCGCCTGGAAGGATGCGTTAAGACAGGCCGAAATCCGGGGTTGTTAATAACCAATTTAGAAAGAAGAAAGTTAATTAGCTACTCAAGAAAGTCATTTTGTGCCATACGAATGTCTATGAATAACAAAAACCACTCTTCAAATATATGCTTGCTTATATCAATTTGAATGTTTTCTCAGCTCATATTCAATATTTTCCTTCCCTTCTTTTTATCATTTTTTTTTTGTATTCTAGCCTTGCAACACTATTTTCTTAAGTAATTATAATTGAAGGAAAGGAAAATTTTTCATAATTTTAACTTTAAAATTTTGATTTGGGGAATTTCAGCTGTAATGCAACATTTTAACATTTGAACTCGAAATTTTCTTTTTTTTTCTTTAAATGTGTACGCAAGCAAATGTGGCGGTACCCTTAACAACTGAAGTAAAAAGTTTCTTTTTTTTTGTTTTTCTGCAGCTTCTTTTGACGAAAAGAAAATTTAATTGATTTTTTTTTCTTCTGTTTCTGTTTCTTGTGTTGCTTCTCAGTTCTTAAGTTTAAGTCTCCTTACATTTCTTTTTTTTTCTTTTGGTTTTTTTGTTTTCGGTTGCTTCTCATCATAATTATAATTCATTAGTAAGGCAACAACTCTACCTCCGTTTCCTCTTTAAAACAAAAAAATTAAAACGAAAACCAAAACCAAAACTCTACTAAAGGATATATGATATACACATGTATACATATATACATATGTATGTATTATAATATATTATAAGCAGAATAACATGTGGTGATATACATACATACATATGTATGTATGTATGTACGTGAATATATACTTGAAGCCATATGCCATATGCTCTTTGAATGGGTGTTAAATTAGCATCTTTTTGTCTTTTATTCTGGCGTTTCTTTTTTTATTTAAAAAAATCTTTTCGTTCTTTTTTTCTTCATCTTCTTCTACTTCTTCTGCCATTCTTTTTGTCTTATTGTCCTTAGACTTGCGTCTTTTCTTATTAGTACATTGGTTGTCGTGGTTAATTTTTAAACATACGCTCAGTGGTAGTAGTAGTCAACGTTAAACCCTCTCTTTTTAGTCAATTTCATGTTGCTGTTGCTGTTGCTTAATGTAGCCTGCAGCCTAATAGAGAGATGAGTAACGATGGTTAAGCATTTCGTTCGTTTTATAAGAGAAACTTTCACTTCTTTTTCTTAGAAAAGACAGAAGAATTTTGTAACAATAAACGCGTAAAGAAAACGAAAAAATAAAATTCTTAAAAGAACCACATACTCGAAGTCAGGGTTACAAGTGAATTTTTAGTAAAGTGGGCAAGAGTAAGTGTTGGCAACAGGAAAAAGGTTTTAAGGTTTTGCAGTTTTAAAATTCCTGAAAAATGTAATTTACAGAGCAGATATTGTACTTAACCATAGATCGAGCCTTAATAATTCTAACTTATGTATCACTTTTGATACATATTTGTAATACATAGAATTGTCACGATTATTGATGGATTTTGTTAAAAAGAAATTTTAAATATTTTGATTTATTTTAATTCATTTGAATAAAACTCTTTTATATTATTACATTATTATTATCACTTTTATGAAAATTACGTCAAAATTTTTCACATGATGTACATTGCAGCATGGTTTTTTACGTAAAAATCAAACACTTCATGTCAGTTTGGTTTTATTTTTTTTTTTTTTTTTTCTAAATGCTAATAATTTGACATCTAGCACCCTTGCTTTGTGGCGATTTATAAGTTTTCAATTGTTTAGATAGAGCAGCTTATTGTCGCTCACATCAGTAACGCTCTCAATTCAGGGCTGGCTGCAACCTGATGGAACAAACCATTGTTATATTTCTTTAGAAAAATTTGTTGTCAACATCAGGTGAGGTAAAAAAAGTTTCACGTTGCAATAGAACATCGATTATGTCCATAACAATGCTCATTCTTTGATTCCTCTCTGGTTTCCCGGATACAGGTTTCCCCAAATACGTCTGTAAGTAGTTGCTACGCACGTAGCATGTACTTGAATCTACAACTGTCACATCGATTTCAGTGGATCAAGAAATTTATAACGACCAAAAAATTTAATGAGTTACTAATCAACAGCGACAAAATTATTGTTTGTTAATGATAATTACACGGTGTGACAATGAAATTACACCGAGTAACTACATAGTCCACGTTGTTCAGCTAGTTGAGTAGAACTCAAAAAAAATACCTTTTGTATATTTCTCGAACACTCCAAACTTGTTTTATTTAACAAAAACTGTTTTTTTTTTTTGACTTTTTTGACGCACAAATTTCTGGATTACTCAAACATTTCTGAAACGATTTCCAAAATTTAAATCTTGTTTGCTACTATGAACGGACAAACTTGAAAAAATATAAAAAAAAATTCGCACTTTCCAAGTATACCTCATCAAATCTTATAGCATATTAAGTCGAAAAATAGATATACTTATGTATACCGTTTTAAAGCTCCATCTCTCCCCTTACCAACAGGATTTAAATTTTGGAAATCGGGTCAGAAATGTTTGAGTAATCCAGAAATTTGTGCGTAAAATCAAAAAAAACAGTTTTTTGTCAAATAAAAAAGTTTGGAGGGTTCGAGAAATATAAAAAAAATATTTTTGAGATCTACTCAACAAAACTCACAACCTACACTATGTCATTAGCCAGGTGTATTTAATTTTTTTTTTATTTTGTCGCATAGTTTTAGTAATGATTCTGTTATCGCACACGTACGTAGTTGATCGAATTATTATCATCCGTAATATCTATGAAATAAAACATAGGACGAAATATTTTCTTCTAATGCTTGTCTATCATGTCAGATAAATATAAGAAGAACAGTAAAAAAGACGCTACAACATGTCAGGAAACAGCTGCTAGCAAAAATATTTTCTTCTAATGCTTGTCTATCATGTCAGATAAATATAAGAAGAACAGTAAAAAAGACGCTACAATATTTCAGGAAACAGCTGCTAGCAATCTGCTTGAAATTGGTAATATTTTCTCTTCCCAAACTACTAAATGCATAGCATTCTCTGTTACCAAGTAGTACCATCTTTGGCGATAAACATCCTATTGTCATGGAATATTCCATATATGCATATATATACATACATATAATCGGTCATTACAATCTTTCTTTGTAAATTATAAATGTCTGTTCTGAGGCTTGAACTTGGTTCTGACGGCTAATGAGCTAACACTCTACATACTAGGCTACGACTACTTCAATCAAATTCAAGAACAGAAAATTGAATCTGTTCACTTTCCTCCAACACTTAACTTCCAATTCCGTAAATAATGTATTATTTATGATAAAGGTTAAGTTAGAGGACGTGTACTTGTCAATTGAGACAAGTACAGTACCCGAAGGTCGAATTGATCCATTGTACATTATAAAACTTCACAAAATCTTTGAAAACTTAAAAAAGAATCCCTAGAAAAGTTGAAATGATACAAATTTAAGTCCTGTTTAAAATTTCCTGTTTTTATTTTGTTTAAAATAATAGCGATAACAATACTAACGAATTAAAAAAATATCACACATCAAACTTTTTCTGAATTAAAGTTCTACAGTCTCAAAAATTGAAATGTATCAATGCTCGATCTACGGTTAATTCGTCATTACAATCCTTTTATTCTAGCTTCTCACATCACCCATGTTACATACATAATTGGTCATTACAAAACTTGAGTCAGGATTACGACCTAGCTTCTCACATCACAGCGGGACCCCAAGTTTAAGGCTGACTCCAAGCAACAAACTTTTTTGATCATACTTGTCATAGCAATTAATTTTTACTCTCAGAATTTTTGTTAGAAGACTTTTGTGAGAAAGTTGATGAAAGAAATATTTTTTCTTTTCATATTTCGCTTGTTCAAGAGCTCTGAGCTGGGCTTTGAACCATGGACTCAGTTTTAATTATTCAACACTCTACCTACAAATAATTCTTAACTTGACAACACTTCTAAATCTATTGAATTGATTTTTTCTACCAACCATCCAATCTAATAAGAAACAATTGTTATTGTATTGTATTCACCCGTCTATACATGTAATTTTACTTTTGGCATATGTATGCGTATTTCTGTGCGTATGTTTGTTGAAAAAAGAAATGAAATTTACAAAAATTCTAAAGTATATGTATGCGATAGAAAAAAACGAAGTTTTTCTTTTAAAAATTCTTTTTGTTGCCAAGAGATTTGATGTATGATGCTTAAGAGTACCCACAAAACATATGCTTCAGAGATATTGTCAATACGAAATCGATTATGAAGGTAGAGTCCATAACCTCTCCTCTAATGTTTTTGGGAAAAATGGGAGGTAAAAAATTCTAATCTTGGAAAAATGGCAGGTAAAAAATTATAATCTTGGAGAGGCATATTCATAGCATCAACAAAATAACCGACAGCCCTTAGATCGCATTACAACGTGAGGAACAAGTAGGCTTCCGACTACATAAATCACGTTTAAACACTAAATTACAATGTTAGTTGGACTGTCATGTTTGAACTTTTCTATCAAGCAAGGAGTGCAAAGTTGCTTTCATTCTTTTTACAAACATACTCCAAGCTTTTCAAAATCAAACAAAAAGGAACTCCAAGATTTCTTACATACCAACGCATAATATGGTAAGATAATCGTGCACACAGATATTATTGTTCTTCTTAGGGAGAAATCTCTTGCCACAATATGTGAATCATTGGAATTCATGCTCACGGTTCTATATCTTGGACCAGAGAAAACGTCGTGGCATTAAACACTCGATGAAGTTACAAAATCCTGGATTTAATTCATAAGTATCATATGTAGGTACCACTACCTTAAATTGCAAAGGAGGTAGAATTTGGCCGTGATTTCTACCTTCAAAGTCTCTCAACTGTAGTTGATATTTATAAAACGACGACTTTTGGAAGGAAATGAAGATTACATTCTGCATTGGATGCACTAGCCTCTCACGGCCTTGAATTGCGAAGGTGGTCGAATACTTGCCAACACTATGCTGTCAGCTATTACTTGAGACCAGTCAATGCCAACCGCCTTTGTCAAATTCGTCGGAGTTGAAATTCTGAGAGTCATTCCTTATGGAATAGGTGAACTGATCTCGAACGTAGAGGGCTGAGGGATCACACGGATTATACAGTGCTTGCTCTGAACCTCATTCGGACCAAAAGGATTATAACAACGTCGACACAATGTTATTGGGTAGCGATACCTATCGTTCGAGACAACACGATTTCGATCTTTACTGATGGTTCGGTCAGCTAAAAGAGCTAAAGCTCTGGAGAACTTTCATGAGAATCGATGAGAATTCTAATTACAGTATACGATACATATGTCGAAATACGTGGGCAGGGCATACTCTTTCTTTTGTAGGGGTTATCAGGATGAGGAAGATTAGTAATTAGTAACTGCCACAATCTATGAGAGCTGAGGCTTGTCAGTGTTTATTATATGAACTGGGCCGTCTTGCGTTTCTGATAAATCTAGTCTAGTATGTAAGGTACTTACCTTTTAACTCCAGAGAGCGCTACATGAATTTCACTTCCCGGTTTAGGGTTTACGCGGGTACAAAGTGATTTACACTGCCAAGCAGAAGCACCAGGACTCTCTTAACTCATAGCACGAATGCCATTAGGCTTCTTACGGACATATGTAATTACTGAACGCTGCATGATTCGATATAGTTAAT